>JAOWLH010000015.1:2245000-2845000 GCA_027405865.1 Salix purpurea | reverse complement strand
GCTTGCTTTGGTTAACTACCTTCTTTGAGTACATTTTTCTCTTATAAGTTTCTTTTATTCATAGGTGAAAATATGTCAAGCCTCCCCCTTCTTGTTCAAGAATTCCAACCACCTCATCATTTCTTCCACCAATGGTAACTATCTTGGTCTTCCATGCACTTCTATTCTCTCACCTTCCATGATGATTGTGATTGTTGACTCTTCCTATACTCATTCTTAGCCCCCATCATTTTCAGTGCCCATTTAGTGCCCATTTTAAAAAAAAAACATCAAATTTGTCTTCTACACTTCAAAAAGTGTTGAATCTTTTCACAACTTTAGTTCCTCATCTTCTAAAAGATAACTTCCACTCGATTTGTACAGTCCAGTTTATTTTTGCTCTGAGAGATTTGTTATGTTTTAGCTTTATTTAACAATCATTGTCCTTTCAGCATCATATCAATTCATCATGCTGGTATTAGGAAACTAAATGGAAACTGTTTTTACCACCATTGCAGTAATACTCATGGGAAATCTTGTATTTTAATTAGAATGATTATTGTTTTGCTTGTTGTTTATGACTACTGTGAGAAATGCAATTATCATACACATTCCAAGCAAGATTTTTGTTGAAAAAATTGACGAAATTGAGTCCTAGCTAGCTTTTAAGATCTTCACAGTTTGAAGGGTCTGTCTTAGAAAATTTAGTCTCTAATTTTAGTTCTTTGCAAGTTCATTTGTTTTGGTATCAATCGGAACCAAATTAATGGAAAATAAAATTAAATAGATCATGTAAAAGTCATTATCAGCCAATTCGATTCGATCCATTTATATATTATCTTATCGCAGACGTTTCTAAAACATTTTTAACTTCATAATGAATATTCAAATTGAAAAGAACTTTGAATCACGGAAGTACAATAATAAAAAATAATTTGGTTGATAAATGTATGCTTATCTACAAGGTTGATGTATACCTTGCAATACACAACCTCTAAGAACAGCATAAAGTAGACCATAAAGAGGGCTACTTTTCTTTTCTACTGTGCGCAAAAGATGGCCGCTTTGCTCACCATGAGTCACACGCGGATGGAAGTATTTTGCACATATAACAGAGATTCATCGTAAAAACATGCAAAAGAATGATCATATCTGCACTCAGTGCCACAAAACAAAACAAAAAACAGTAATATATACTCATTTGATCAGCATAGATTTAGGATTTAAACCCCTCAAATGCCACTATCATGTATGGCCCTGTCAGTAAAAAGGCAAGAGCACAACCGATCACTTAAGAAGCAAAATGATAGAGACTAGGAAGAAAGAAGATCTTCAGAGAACATGGAGGCGGGATGAGAAGAGAAATGGCGAGGAGGGAGGGAGGAGGCTGTGCAGAAGAGGGTTTCAGCGAGGTTTTATACAAGGGTTCTAGGGTTTGCGGGCAACGGGCAGATTAAATATAGCGGGGGGCACGGTGGTTGCCGTTGCTCTTATGTTGAACAAATATTAATTTAATGCAAGTTGGCGTCGTGGTTTTTATCTCTTGCTGTGCAACCTGCAGATGACAGGTGGGGGGGTTGCTAGACTTACAGCAGGGCAGCGTGAGTGCATGACAGGTGATTAAATATATATTTTTATTTGATATATAATGAACGAAACTTGGATTTCTCAAGAATTAAAATAGTACGGGTTTTAAAAAAAATTGATTCAACATGATCCAGTCAAAAACCTGGATCACACCAAGATAAAACACATGTCAAAAATCCATTGGTTTTTTTAATTATTTTTATTAAAATGATGTTGCTTTGATTTGTTTTTTTAATTTGAGTTGACCCTTTTGACCTCTGACTTGAGTCTTATGGTTGATCAATCAGATTTTAAAATTATGATAATAATTATTTTTATCCATGTGTTGACTTGGATCAATTGCGTTAATTCTCCTGCCCATTACTCATTCCTTATCTCAGGTTAGACCTCCAAGTTGGGTCTTAAGGCTATGAGAATAATTGTTTTATTCTTACGTTGACCATAATCAACCTGGTTGACCCTCATGCACCCTCACCCGGGTCATGGTTAGAGTTGATCCTTAAATCAAGTTTTAAATCTAAGATAATAACCATATTCATTCTTATGTTGTCTCTGGTCAAGTTAGGTTTACCATCTCAACCTCTAACGCAGGGCTTGCCTTGGATCAACCTGTTAATGAAGTTTTAAAACTAAGATAATAATTATTTGTATCTTTATGTTAACTTGGGTCATTGTGAAAACCAACCTATAACTTGGGTGTGGCCTCAGGTTAACCCCTGAGTTGAGTTTCAAAACTATAATAATAATTATTTTTATCCTTGCATTGACTTACTTAGGTCATGGTCAACCCAACCCATGATACTGACCTGACTAAGGTAACCTTTAAGTTAAGTTTTTAAACTTTGATAATAATCATTTTTATTTTTACATTGATCCAAGCATAGCTCTAAGTCTGGTTTTAAAACTATGATAATAACTATTTATATTTTTTTGTTGACTAAAGTTATTGGTTAACCCAATCCTTGACCCAAAGTTTTTCCCTCGGTCAACCTCCTAGTTAGGTTTTAAATTTTTTACAATAACTATTTTTTATGCTTATGTTGACCCAGATTAGCTTGGATTAACCTTTATATAAAGAATTAGACAAACTTATACTACCCTTTGCAATAAGACAAAAATACTCTCCATTTTAGCAACTTTAGACAAGACAAAAAATAATATTTGTATTGTTTAAAGATGCACTAAACATCTCCCTGAAAAAAAAATCTCTTTAATTTATCTTTCTTTCTCATATCAAACATGTTTAAAGAACAAAAATCCTAGACACAAGGAATTTCTTCAATCTAATAAATGATAGTTAGATACACTACAATATTATGCAACATTAATCGTTTAACAAAAACCTAGGCTACATGATTTAAAAAATAAAAAAATGTTTGCAATAAGAAATGCGAGAGAAATTAAAGAATGAAATATAAAATCTTATGATATTAAATAAGTATATTTATTTGTCTACTATTTGCTAGTGTATGATGTTATTGCATAGGGACCGAGAAAATTCAAATTTATGCTTATGAAAATATATCAAATATCCAAACATCTAGTTAATCTATCCCATGATTCCTTAGCATTAACCATGATAGTTGTGATGGGAATCTAGTAATGATGTTAAAGGTAAACATGACAACAATATAATAGTTATGGATATAATGCTTATTAGACTAGTGACACATGCTACACTTTGAATTGGGTTAAAAAATTTCCAATATAAAAAAAATGTTTAGGCTCACTCACTTGATTGGGTTCAATAAGCTCACTTAAATTAATAACTTGATTTAAAGAATCATCAACAATAAATATAGTGAAAAATTATGACAATAATTATCTATAAAAAATAAGTTGTCAATATCATACTCGGGAGGAGAAGGAAGAAATGCTCATTGATGACTTACCATCGCTCCTTATAAACATGCAAAATATTATGAAATGAGCATGTCATGCTGATGGTTAAGTATATAATTTAATTTAATTTAATTTAATTCAAAAACATTTTTTTAAAAGCTAAATTTAACAAAGAATAATAATTAAAAAGACCCAAGATAACCTGAAATATTTTTTAAATTAGTGAATAACCATAAATTTTTGAATGGCAGAGTGAATTTTGAGAGGAGAAGAGAAAAGGAAACGAAGAAAGGAGACACTGCCAACGACATGTTGTCTCCTAAACCATTACATGCACTACCTTACTTGGAAGAAGGTGTCAAGACATTGCCAATATAGTTGTGGAAAGTGATGTTTGACGACAACTTATTTGTCGCCCAAAATATGCGAGCATTTCCAAGTGTCAATCCTTTTTTAAAATCCTATTTAACTTTGTTAAAAATACTAAATTTTCCTTTAGTCAAATCCATCATAAAAAAAAATTAGGAAGAAAATATGAAAACACCTTTGGATATAAGTTTAAAGAACTTTACTTTTAAGAGTAAATAGTTATTTAACCATGTTTTGAAAATGAAAAAGACTAAAAAACCTCTAGAATCTAAGCAAGCTGATTTTTTTAATGATAATTAAGTTATTTTACTGTGATAAAATAATAAATAAACCCATACATTCATGACTAATCTATTTTTTATTGATGACTTTTTTTTTTTTTCATTTTAATTTTTAATATGGCAATTAAGGAGAAATGTTCTAGGGTTGCTGTTTTGGGATTGAAGGAATTTCTGCCGTTGTTTTGACATTTGCCAATGTGAAATAGTTGGGCTGAAAAAAGAGTCCAGAAACGGCTATAATCTGACCCCGACAAATATGGGACCCAATAAAAACCCCATTGATAGAAGCAATAGGGTTTTTGCTTAGCCTTAAACCCGTCCAGACCAGAGTGTTGGAAGCCGCAGCAGAGCTCAGCAAAGCAAAATGGTTAGCTTTTAACACTGTTAGATCTTTTTTGTGTTTTCTAATGTTTTGATATGTGTTCTTGGTCTGATTGTGCCTGGTTTTGTGACGCATGACAGGCTAGAGGATTGAAGAAGAACTTGAAGAGGCTCAACGCCCCTAAACATTGGATGCCTCACAAACTTGGTGGCGCATTTGTATGTCACCGGAATCTTTAATCTTTAACCCTGTCCCGCTCTCTTCCTTGGTGGTGTATTTGTGTGTGACTCGATGATTTCTTGTTTTTTGCAGGCACCCAAGCCATCTTCTGGACCCCACAAGTCCAGAGAATGCTTGCCTCTCATTCTTGTTTTGCGAAACAGGCTAAAATATGCTCCCACATACCGTGAAGTGATTGCTATTTTGATGCAGAGACATGCCATTGTTGATGGAAAGGTCAGGACAGATAAAACCTGCCCATCTGGTTTCATGGGTATGTGCGAATATTCTCTCTTTACTCCTGTAATTTTTATGAATTTTTTATGTGGATCTTCTAGATGGGATTTGGAGTTTGTTTCTTCAATGACTTGGTATAAGATGGGTAACAATAAGTTTTTATCACGATTAGAGTAATGGATGAACTTGCTGTTTTTCTGATTTTTTGTTTGTTGGGTGGTATAATATGATTATTAAATTGAGGTCTGAGAATGCAATACAGAAAATGCTTGTTGGCTAGTGAACATGAGGTAGGTTATAGGAGCCTTTGCCTGCCATCTCTCCGTTATGCTTGTTTGGAATCGTCACTGTGTGATGAGATACTAAGAGTCCCTTTCTGTCCGTGTTTTGCTTATTTGATCCTTTCTTTTGTATTTTTCTCCCTCTAATTTTGCAATCTTCCTTTAGGCTGTTCATCCAGGGGTGTCTGTGAGTGCGGTAGTTCATTCGTTTAGATATGAATTAAAATAATATATTTTTTTTATTTTCTAAAAAATATTTTGACATCATTAAATTAAAACAACGTGAAAATAACAAAAAAATTAATTGGAAGCATTTTTTTTTTTCATTTTGAAAATAAAAAACAAACATGCTCTTAGTTTTGATCTCTGTTACAGATGTTGTATCAATCCCTTAGACAAACGAGAACCTCCAACTACTCTATGACACTAAAGGCCGTTTCTGTTAGAGATTATGAGCAAAAAAAATGCCAACCGATTAAACCAAGAAAATAAAAAAAAGTAATTGAAAAAACCGAACCGGTCAAAAAAACTGATTATAAAATTCTTAAAATATCCAGTTTGGTATCGGTTTTGTAAGGAAAAAACCGATTAACCCAAACCAAAAAGAGATAGTATAAAAAGACATCTTCTTATTTCTTTCCTATTTCTAAACCCTAACCCTAGTAGCAGTAGTCCCCTCTCCCTCCCTCTACAACTGCATCTAATCCCGGTAGCCGCCCCCCCCCCCCTCCCTCTGCAATTGCATCTAACCCTTGAAACCGCCCCTCCCTCCCTTTGCAATTGCACCGTCCCCTCCTTGCACGGTTGCAATTTACAAAAGTTAAGTTAACTCATCTGTTTTATTTCTTGTTAATTTCCTAGGTGCTATTTGTCGGTCTCAATTATTTGAGGGAAAAAAACATTTCACATTAAAACCAATAATCTACCAATTTTGTTTGAGGAAACTAAGGGTTTGGTTTAGCATGAACGATTAATTATACAGTTTGGTTTAACATTTACAGTAAACCCTGAGATTGGTGGTTGCTTTGAGGGAGTTATCTTGTTTTTGTATTGAAATCAAATTGTTAAAGGGTTATGCAAATGTTGTTCACCCTATTTATTGATTGTTGAAAACTTGTATTTTCTACCGAGATAGATGAAGCTATTGTCTTTAAAACCAAAAGCTTGCTTTCAATGAAGGCTGCATTTTTACAGTTGTGTTTGTGTGCAGACATTGGGATGTAAATAGCATATTGCTACCATCTCCTAGCACCATTTATTTGCATGATATTGATGTGTATAGTAGTGAAGTGATTGAGGATGAAAATGAGTTCATTAGAGTACAGAAGTTGGGAGTGAGGAACGGACATATTGGGTGGGATGTTTATGTCACAAGACACCTCCATTTCCTTTTGAAACAGTAGTTGTAACTTGTGTGGGCATCTAGTAGACATTTGGATTTTGATATGTCAAAGTAGAAGTCATTATTGGACTTCTGAATTTAGGTCAGTTGTATGATACTGAATATAAATTTAAGTCAGGAGGGTCTCGCTGTGACATGTGTTTATATATATATATATGGAGAATTGAATTTATTAAATTCTTAAAATATATATTATTAACATGTTTTGATCATTTTCATGTTGTATTTACAGATGGAAAACCTTCAAAACCCAAATTTTTCATCCATCGACACTACCCCAACATCAACGTCTAATGCACTAACTACAAACACTAAACCTGCATCAATCACTGCAGGATCTGCCACAATTGATAAAGGTAAACAACTTCAAGTCCTTGCATTAAGAAAAAGAAATGTTGATGATAAAAAAAGTCACAAATTTGAGATCATTTTACTAAACTTGATGGTGATCGTAAAATCCACGGAACTTGATGTAATTATTGTGGAAATGATTATGCATGTCATATTATTCTTAATGGAACAAGTAAGATGTGGAGTCATTTGAAAGTATGCAATTTTTTTTTTGTGGTTGATAATAAGCAAAAAAAATTGGTATTAGAAACTAAGAAAGAGAAAGATAAATCGGAAGACCAAAATATGAGCACTCTTAAGGCCATAGTTATAATTATGATGAATGTAGACAAGCACTATAAAAAATGGTTATAATTGATGAGTTGCCTTTTAATTTTGTGGAGGGGGTAGGGGTTTAAATTATTTTTGAGGACTATTCAACCCAGATTTTACAGTCCCTTCTCATTTTTTTGTTATGAAAGATTGTTTGAAAATTTATGTTGCAGAGAAGAAAAGATTAAAAATAGCTCTGAGGAGTCAATGATTATGCTTAACAACAGATACATGAACATCAATATAAAATATTAACTGTATGTCATTAGTGGTTCATTGGATTGATAATAAGTGGAATTTGCATAAAAAAATTCTCAATTTTTGTCAAGTTTCAAATCATATAGTTTAGATAATTTGTGATTGAGAATTGTTTGTTAGAGTGAAGGATTGATAAACTTCTAACTGTTACAGCAAACAATGCAAACTCTAATAATGTGACTATTTCATATTTGAAGAATGTGATGATAAATTGGTCATTTAATATACTGTCAAATGATCATTTGCATGTAAGATGTTGTGCATATATTGTAAACCTTATTGTGAGTGATGGCTTGAAATAGATTAATGCTTCAGTTATTAAGATTAGAAATACAATAATGTTTGTGAGATCTTCACCTACGAGACAACTTGCATTTAAAAAATATGCAGAAAAATTGCATATAGTGTAAGAAATCATTGTGTTTAGATGTTGCAACTCAATGGAATTCAACTTATCTTATGTTAGAAGCTGCTAAAAAGGTGTTTGTGAGGTCAGGGAAGAGTAAACATAGGTATATGAGTTACTTTTTAGAGGTTGATTTAAAGGGGAATAAAAAAAATGAAGGGCCACCTAGTTTGGAGAATTGGGAAAATAGTAGAACTTTGGTCTAAGTTATTATAGATTTTTACTTGGTTACATTAAGATTTTCTAACTCATTACATGTGACATGAAATTCTTTCTTCAATGAATTGATTTACATGCATATAAACTTGTTGCAATTATGTAAAAGTAGAGATAATGTTTTAAGTGGAATGGCGATGAAAATGATGTTGAAGTTTAAGAAATATTGGGGTTATGATGCAAATCAAAATTTTATATTGTATGTGGCTAATGTTTTAGATCCACGTTTTAAGTTGAAATATGTTAAATTATGTTTTAGTGAATTTTATGATTATCACAAAGCACAATCTTTAACAAAAAAAGTGAAAGATCATTTCGTAAGCCTATATGAGTTTTATTTAAGAGCTGATGAAGTGAAGGATAATAAAAAACATATTTATGATGTTGATGATATGGATTGCAATGACATGGAAGTAGATATTAATACTTTTGTTCGATTCAAAAGACATTTACAAGAGTAAGATAGTGTAGAAAATAAAAATGAAGTTGAGAGGTATTTAATTGATGATTGTAAGGATCCTGATGATGATAAATTAGATATTTTAGTGTAGATGTTGTGCAACCTTCGAAAGTATTTTATATTTTGAAGCATTACCCTTCCACCATCCTAAAATATCTAATTTATCATCATTAGGATCCTTACAATCATCAATCAAATACCTCTCAATTTTATTTTTATTTTCTACACTATCTTCCTCTCGTAAATGTCTTTTGAATCGAGCAAAAGTATTAACATCTACCTTCATATCATTGCAATCCATATCATCAACATCATGAATATGTTTGTTATCATCCTCCACTTCATCAGCTCTTAAATAAAACTCATATAGGCTTACCAAATGATCTTTCACCTTTTTTGTTAAAGATTGTGCTTTGTGATAATCATACAACTCACCAAAACATAATTTAACATATTTCAACTAAAAACGTGGATCTAAAACATTAGCCACATAAAATATAAAATTTTGATTTGCATCATAACTCCAATATTTCTTAAACTTCAACATCATTTTCATCGTCATTCCACTTAAAACATTATCTCTACTTTTACACAATTGCAACAAGTTTATATGCATGTAAATCAATTCATTGAAGAAAGAATTTCATGTCACATGTAATGAACTAGAAAATCTTAATATAACCAAGTAAAAATTTATAATAACTTAGACCAAAGCTCTAATATTTTCCCAATCCTCCAAACTAGGTTGCCCTTCATTTTTTTTATTCCCTTTTAAATCAACCTCTAAAAAGTAACTCATATACCTAGGTTTACTCTTCCCTAACCTCAGAAACATATTTTCAGCAGCTTCTAACATAAGATAAGTTGAATTCCATTGAGTTGCGACATTTAAACACAATGATTTTTTATACTATATATGCAATTTTCTGCATATTTTTTAAATGCAAGTTGTCTCGTAGGTGAAGATCTCATAAACCTTATTGCATTTCTAATCTTAATAATTGAAGCATTAATCTCTTTCAAGCCATCACTCACAATAAGGTTTACAATATGTGCACAACATCTTACATGCAAATGATCATTTGACAGTATATTAAATGACCAATCTATCATCACATTCTTCAAATATGAAATAGTCACATTATTAGAGCTTGC
This sequence comes from Salix purpurea, assembly GCA_027405865.1. Taxonomy (NCBI): domain Eukaryota; kingdom Viridiplantae; phylum Streptophyta; class Magnoliopsida; order Malpighiales; family Salicaceae; genus Salix; species Salix purpurea. The sequence goes on along the minus strand of JAOWLH010000015.1, from coordinate 2,835,323 downwards.
ATTGTCTGCTGTAACAGCTAGAAGTTTATCAATCCCCCACTCTAACAAACAATTCTCAATCACTTGACCAATTATCTCAAACGTATGATTTGAAACTTGACAAAAATTGAGAATTTTTTTATGCAAATTTCACTTACTATCAATCCAATGAGCCGCTAATGACATGTAGTTTATATTTTAGATTGATGTTCATGTATCTCTTGTTAAGTATAATTGTTAACTCTTAAGAGCTATTTTTATTCTTTGCAACATAAATTTTCAAACAATCTTTAATAACAGAAAAACGAGAAGGGACTGTAAAATCTAGGTTGTATAGTCCTCAAAAATAATTTAAATCCCCTACCCTCCACAAAATTAAAAGGCAACTCATCAATTATAACCATTTTTGATGGTGCTTGTCTACATTCATCATAATTATAACTATTTCCTTAGGAGTGCTCATATTTTGATCTTCCGATTTATCTTTCTCTTTCTTAGTTTCTAATACCAAATTTTTTTGCTTCTTATCAACCACAAAAAAAAATTGCATACTTTCAAATGACTTCACATCTTACTTGTTCCATTAAGAATAATATGACATGCATAATCATTTCCACAATAATTACATCAAGTTCCGTGGATTTTACGATTACCATCAAGTTTAGTAAAATGATCTCAAATTTGTGACTTTTTTTTATCATCAACATTTCTTTTTCCTAATGCAAGGACTTGAAGTTGTTTACCTTTATCATTTGTGGCAAATCCTGCAGTTGTTGATGCAGCTTTAGTGTTTGTAGTGCATTAGACGTTGATGTTGGGGTAATGTTGATGGATGAAACCAAGGCTATCAATTCTGTTCATTCTACTCAGAATGGCTAGTACATTCTGTTCCAATTCAAAAAACAGAGCATATTTTATCTCGCTTAGAATTTCGGCCCCGTTCCGGAAATTTTACCTGGAACATTTCGGTTTTGTTTTGCCCGTTCTGTTTTGGTGAAATAATATTTTTTTTAAATAATGAATAGTTTTACAATATTAATCATATCTCTTACTCCGACTATTATGTTGAGATGAAATTTTACGATAAGTCTCTTGACATATATAGATATATATATTATGTTAAAATTTCAGAACAATCAAAGAATGTAACAACCTGATGAGATTGATGATGATATTGGTTTATAATTTTGTTCATAAAAATCATTTTAGTGTCTTGTTTTAGATTAAATTTTTCTCAATTCATTATTCAACGATTATGAATTGAACAATATAATTTGATTTGTTTTATTTGAGGTATCATAGTCTTAAAACGCAGATCACACATTTGAAAAGTTAACCTAGGTTGACTCGAGTTGATTCAATATATCATTGTTTCAATATTTTTTTAAGATGTAAATATGATTTTTTTTAGTTAAACTATATTCTTATCAATTTTTCATGTTATCTTTGAACTCTCATCTTTACTTATGTTTAAAATTTAAATTGCACAATTCTAAATAATTTTATTTTTGAATGTGGACAATTTTTGTTGAATTAATATATTTAATTATATATATAGACATAAATCGTACAACCTCGAAACGGAGTAATGAAACACTTTGAAACCAAAACATTCCGTTACAATTGAAAAAAACAAAACACCAACCAAATTGGAAATGACAACCTTGGATGAAACATTTTGGTTTTAAATGTTTTCCATTTGTAATTGTCATATGAAAATGATCAAAACATGTTAATATATTTTTTAAGAATTTAATAAATTCACTATTTATATTCACAATATATATATATATATATATATATATATATATATATATATATATATATATATATATAACACATGTCAGCGGGAGCCTTCTAACTTAAGTTTATATTTAGTATCATACAACTGACCTAAATTCAGAAGTCCAACTGCCCACACAAGTTACACCTCCAGTTTCAAACATAGTTGCTAGTTTTGTTTCATTTCGGCTGAAATATTTCATACCAGTTAAATTCTAGTTTGTTTTGCATTTTCGACCAAATACTGACGTAAACGTTTCGATGTTATTTCGTGTGTGCTATTTCGGCCTCAGAAAAAAAAACTCATTCCCGCCTCCTCATCTCCTACCGTTTATTTGGGCAAATTGTTGGTCAATGATGTGATGTGACCTTTTATGAATTCTACTTTCTTCAATTCTTCGATGTTTTCCATCTAATCTAGGCCAACAACATCAAAAATTGATTTTTTTATCATTAAATTCTTTAAATAATATATATATATATATATTATTGTTTTAGAGATATATTGAAATTTGAAAATGTGAGAACCAAAAATTAAAAAAATATATATTATTAAAAAATAAAATTGTTGCCTCAACTTTGATTTTATAAAAAATAAAAATTATATATTTTTTTGCTTTTTGTCATCAAAGAATTAAATTGAAACACCCCTGGTACCTCCATAAAAAAACAATTTTAAAAAATTAAAAAATTATTTTTCATCCTTACCTACAATTATGATGGACTAAATAATAGATGATTATAGAGATGTTTCTAATTTTAATATTATATTTGTTTGACTTTGTGTTTGTATTATATAATTTAAATAATTATGTTTGTTATATATATATATATGAACAGTACAACCCCGAAACAGTGCACCGAAATGCTTCGAAACCAAAACATTTCATACCAATAGAAAAAAGGAAATGGAGGTGTCTTATGACATAAACATCCCACCTAATATGTTCACTCCTAACTTTAGTAATCTAAGCAACATGAACTCATACTTATGCACTATCACTACACTGCTATACACATCAATATCTTGCAAATAAATGGTGCTAGGAGTTAGGAGGAATATGCTATTTACATCCCAATGTTTGCACAGACACAACCGAGCCTCCATCAAAAGCAAGCAAGCAAGCTTTTGGTTCTAAAAACAATAGCTTCATCTATCTCGGCAGAAAATGCAAGTTTTCAACAATCAATCAACAGGGTGAACAACATCTATATAACTCTTTAGCAATTTGATTTCAATACCAAAAGCAACTACCAATCTCGAGGTTTATTGTGAAATGCTAAACCAAATTGTATAATTAACATTCATGCAAAATCAAACTCTTAGTTTTCTAAAACAAAATTGGTAAATTATCGGTTTTCCCGTGAAATGTTTTTTTCCTCAAATAATTGAGACCAACACAAACTGTAACACATACGAAATTAACAAGAAATAAAATAGATGAGTTAACTTACCTTTTGTAAACTATAACTGTGCAAGGAGGGGACGATGCAGTTGCAGAGGGAGGGAGGGGACGATTGTTAGGGTTGGTTGCAATTTCAGAGGGGGCAACTACCGAGGTTGGATGCAGTTGTGAGGGAGGGAGAAGGGGCGACTGCTACTAGAGTTAGGGTTTAGAATTAGGAAAGAAATAAGAAATTGTCTTTTTATACCGCCTCTTTGTGGTTTGCGTTAATCGGTTTTTGCCTTACAAAACCGATACCGAACCAGATATTTTTCAGAATTTATAATCGGACTTTTTTACCAGCTCAGTTTTTTCAATTATTTTTTTGGGTTTTCTCAATTTAATCGGTTGAGCTTCTTTTTGCTCACCCCTATCGCTTACCTCTCCATTTTTTAACATAAAAACCAAACCGAAAATGGTTATTTTTTACCAGGTTCGATTTTTTTAAAATAAATTATAATTCTGATTTGATTTGATTGTTTTTATAGATAAAAACCAAACCGAACTGAATTCAAAATGTACTTTTGGCTGTGGTTTTGTTGATGCATTTTGTGATAATTTTGTTTTTATTTATTTATTGACGTGTTGTATTAGTTTCATTTCTGAGTTTGGTATCATGGTCAGTTCTGATTTCATTTATTTTAATGCTTGTGCAGTTTAAGCTTTTCAAAGTTCAGTCTGTTCTGTCTGGGCAGAAAGGCATCCCTCCCTTACCTGAACACCTATGATGGACGCACTATCTACTACCCAGACCCACTCATCACGGCCAACGACACCATCAAGCTGGACCCAGAAAGCTGCAAGATAGTAGACTTCATCAAGTTTGATGCGGGAAATGTTGTAATGCTCACTGGAGGAAGGAACAGAGGCCGAAAGAGACTTGCAGAATCCCAAACTGCTGCATGAAGTTCATGATTTTTCCTTGGATCATGCTCCCGGGGTTAATTATGGTGGACTGGTACTAGAATGAATGCTATGTTCGTGTAGTTTGTGCAGAATTTTGAAACCATTTTTGTTTTTAATATTCATTTTAAACTTCTGGGATGTATGTGACAGATCAGGCATGAGGTTTTCTGTGCCATTAAAAATATTCATTCGAGGAAGCTTACTCTGCCTGTTGGTGCAAAGGATTTTCCTTTTCCTTTCCCTTTAATTTTGCCTTGCTCTCTGAACTAAAGCTAAGAATCTTTTCTGGAGGTTTTCCGCCAGGAGGTGCTATGAACTTGCTAACTCAGAAGGAGTAATCAAATCTGATTTACCATTTGTAAATACTCAAGCCTAAACTGAAGTTTGAATGAGACAATTCGTTAAAATTATAGTATAGCAAATAAATCTAAGACCAATTAGTTCAAAAGACGAAGATCTTCAAAAAAAAAAAAAAAAAAAGAGAAATATTGTAGTTGACATTATTGAAAATGTAAATTTTTATAAGGATATATAGACATGACTAGTCATAAAATCCTAGAGAGGTTCAATACCTTGAAACAATTAAAAAAAAACAAGATCTCAATAAGTGATACCTCGATGGAACATAAATTAGATAATTGTGAACAAGTTTTCTTCATATAATATATTTCTTGGTATCATTAGTTAAAACGAGGACCTTGAGCGTAAATGTATTGTAGAATATTGATATAAAAATGATTGGTGAAAATAAAAATAAACAATTCATATATAATTAAATTCACTTGCAAAACATGAAGTTTTTGAACCCGTATTCCAAATACTTAAATGTGTAAAGCTAGTTAGATACAAATAAGTAGTGGTATGAAAAAAAAAAGGAATAAAATTATAAGATATAAGACATGAATAGTGACACAACATCTCATAGTTTAACTCTTTAACTTTAACAACTTATAAAAGATTAGATATGTGTTAGATGAATGTAATTACAACCAATTTATATGGGTCAATTGGTAATATATTTATATGAAGATTCATAAGGGATTTAAAATGGTTGAAGCATGTAATTCAAAATTTTATTCAATTAAGTTGCAAAGCTTATTATATGGATTAAAACAATTAGGGTGCATGTGGCATTATTAAAACAATGGTAAGCACACTCGCAGCAAGAAAAAATTCACTAAAAGAATGACAGGTGATGTAATTACTAGATAACGATTAATAAGTAGACAAGTAGTAGATTCAAAGTCTTTATTTGTTAAGCATCAACAGCAAGATGCATGGACGAGAGTATCCATCATTTGAAAACAAAAGAAATTAAAAAGAGAAGAGAGACTGCGGGAAACCGCATGAAAATATAGCCTCAAAACTGACCTCCTTCAACAGATGAGGTCTTAACCGCCAAACACATTCTCACATTTATGTGTAGTTCCAATTATGAACACGCCGAAATGACAGAACAAGAGCGAAGATCTCTGACAGAAATCCATGAAGGAGCTTCCAAGCTCCCTGGTCTTAGTCAATGAACCCTCATGCTACATAAATTGGAAGCCAACCATGGCGTTTCAGTAGTTACAACGCGCCGAATCTACTCACCAACGTCAACAAAAGGAATTCCACTGACACCAAAAAAAAGAGAGTAGGGTCATCATTATATATTCAAAGCAAGGTCACAAGATAAAAATTGCGCTATCAAGGAAGAAAACAAAGTTGAATTTCAATAGGAATGCCAAAAAAGAACAAAAAGCCTGCAAGGGAATGGATCAGAATAGCTGGACTTGAAGATAATCAAACCAGAAATTTATACAATCCAGATTATCTAGCTGTTATGACGAGAACAAAATGCACATATAAAAAACAAGTCCCTGTAAGAATTCAGCAAACAAGCTTACATGCCACCATGTCTTGAAAAGTAATCATTATCCAGTGAAATAGCAAGAGCAACAGCCACAGCTCTCTCTGCCAGAGTCAGTGGACGGGCTACTTCCAACTCTTGAATCTGCGGAAGAAAAGGAAAAACAAGCACGAACAAGAAGCATGAAATGAAAATCGGGTATTAAGGAAACATGTTACGAGTAGAGTGAGATCAGTTTGCTATTTTACCGCTCTAGCAGGACCAATTTTCGAGTTGGGATCCGAACTCCCAAATCTTATCACGTACTGACCAGCATCAGTAAAGATCTGCATTGCATTGACAAAAAATGTGAGCATTTACTTTCCACTCAGCTTCTGAAGCAACATAAAATGACAGCAGCAAACAATTGCAGCCTTTCTAGCCAAAACCTTGGCAGCAAAACTCTACTTTGGTTGCAATGCTTGGAGGAAAAGTCATAGATGAGTAGAATGATAAAAATATGAACATGTATTAATAAGATCTGTTATTATCTCATGATAATAATTTTTGAAAACCCGTTTTTCTTCCTATTGATGACAAATTTATTAAATCAAATTCTCTCAATTATCATAAATCTGGCTTTAGTCAGCCGAAAGAACTTCAATTTTTTTTAACTTCAATTTTTTTTTTCCAATAAAAGTTCAATTCATATTGAGGTAAAGCACTTCAATCAATATTGTAAGTAACTTCACCAAACACGTATTTTGCATCACAATAATGATAAGAATCATAACAATGTAACTTAAGGAACATTAGACTACATATGCGTGTTTATGTCATCATACAGCTTTTATCCCTGGCAAAACTAATATTAAGATCAAATAACCAATTTATCATGTTACGGAACCAAAGTAAATATGAACCTTAAGTTCTCTAAAGGAAACATGTTCTGAGCAAACATCCCAAGGTATCTAGCTGTTGGTGACGGGAATGAACAAAAAATGCATGAGAATCCACATGTTAGTAACATCATGTTACAAGGAATGGAGACAACCTCGAATCCAAATCCCCTCCAATCACGATCTATTTGAGCGAGCACTTCCCCATTAATGTCCTTGAGGGTAAAGGTCCAGTTCCATAAACCAGGATTTTCAACCACTGCAAACTGCTTATTTCTGTGAATAATATTGTTAGCATATATTCTCTAAATGGGAGAAAAAATGGATTCACTAAAGAAATTAAGGTTTAAGGCAATGGACCACTAGATAGAACAATAATTGAATAGAATCACAAATCACAACATAAGGAAACACTATATCCAATCTATACAAGTTAAGCAAGCACAACAAAGAAACTAACGCTGAAATGAATGACACATGCACACACCATAATGATACCAATAACTTGGTGACACAATGCACAAGTGGTGGGGACATCAGACCCACACCGCAAATTACACGGGTATACGGATGGAGATGACATAGGATGGCCTAGTCTATCACGCTTTGTTTGGAAGACTAAGCTCATTTGGACCTAGCTCATTGTTATTTTATTTATTGAAATTATTTATATTCAACAGTTTGATTTGATGGGTTGAGTCCAATAGTGAGATGTTTTAGGGTTTTACTATTTATATGTTTCCCTATCATTTTGTAACAGTTTTTGTGATGCTGGTTTGGTTGCTGAAGCCGATGATCTACTGATGTCTCCCGCGGTGTAGATCTAGTGATTATCACTAGCCTGTGACGAAGGCAATAAATCGGTGTGGATATGATATGGTGGTCTTATCAATGGTGGGTCTGTTGCTGTGATTGGCTGAGGCGTGGCTGATAGCAGGGACATTGATGTTGATTGTTGTTGTTGATGATGAACAATGAACATTTTTTTTTATAGATCAAATCGGATCTAGGGTTTAGCATAAGTATGTGAATTGTTTTATTGTAAGAACAATTAGAACCCTGACTCTAATACCAAATTTGACACAGGATAGTAAATAATCAGAATTCAAGTAGGAAAAGAAAGAAACTTTAGAGAAAGAAAAAAAGTTCAAGAAGATAAGAAAGGAGATTGGAGATATGCAAAGTCTGCAATATTTTCATTAATCATCAAAAACTGTCACACAAAATGAAAGAGAAACATATAAATAGTAAGACCCTAAAACATCTCACTATTGGGCTCACCCCATCAAATCAAACTGTTGAACATAAATAATTTCAAATAAACAAAATAACAATAGGTCTGGCCCAAATGAGCCTAGTCTCCCAACCAAAGCGTGACAGGCTAGGCAGTTGGTGGGGACATTAGAACCACACAGCAAATTACACGGGTATATAATCGAAGACGACGTAGGATGACCCAAACTGTCACACTTTGATTGGGAGACTAAGCCCATTTAGGCTTGTCTCATTGTTATTTTATTTATTTAAAATTATTATGTTAAGCAGTTTGATTTGATGGGTTGAGCTCAATAGTGAAATATTTTAGGGTTAGACTATTTATATGTTTCTTTGTTATTTTGTGAGACAATTTTTTATGATTAATGAAAATATTACAAATTTTGCATATCTCTAATCCCCTTTCTTCTCTTTTTTAGCTTTCTTCTTTCTCTAAAGCTTCTTTCTTTTCTCACTTTAATTCTTATTATTTATTGTCAAGCATCAACAAGTCAATTCCAAATTCAAGCACTCATTCCCTACAGTAACGTTTCCCACTTCTTCTGAACTTTGTAGTAAAGGTTTCAGATCTCTACCATGAAAATATTGCTTTTTGGCAATGTTAGTATGTTGCCAATTTGTTACAAGTACTTTAGGATCCAAACCAATTGTAACCCCAGTAGATCCCAAAGTGAACCTGGGGAAAAAGATGGTGAGTTATCGATAATCCTAGAATTATAGAATGTTAATTGGGAAACTTATTTACTTGAAAATAATTAGACCTGATATAACATTTGTCCTTAGTGCTTAGTCAACCCATTCAAAGTCCTATACAATCTCATTGGGATTGTTAACATATTTCAATTTCTTAAGCTCCTGGGTAAGGACTATTGTTCATAAAATAATTCCTTAAACAACGTAGGGTTCTCCTATGCAGATTGTGTTGTGACAAGATGAAGTGAAATCAGTTTATTAACTTGATTCAAAATAGTCCATACAAGGTTCCTATTTAAAGAAAGCATGAAACCAAGAACAAAATCAAATCATATATCCTAATTAAGAGTGACCCCTAAGTTGATTAATTTATAGGAGTAGATTAATACTAAATCTATTTCTTAATTTATAGACAATCTAATATAGATTCTTGTATGACAAGACAAAGCTGATGTTTTCTAGAAAATAAAACAGCCATGTATGTCTCCCCAAATCCAATTTCAATGTGAGAAATAAGCACATAGAAGTAGATTGTCAATTTGCTAGCTATTTAGTGCGAAGTAGACGAGTTGAAGTGGTTTATTTAAAATCAGGAATGTGGTTGGATGTGTTTAAGGCTTTTGATGCAGAACCCCTTTTTTTTTTTAGCATAGTAAAACAATGTTTTGATAAAATATAAGTGAAAAAAATATTTAGAGAAATAGCACAGTTTAGATAGTTGCAAGTGACATTATTTTCAAGTGTAATTGACACCCTCTCAAATTATAAAATTATTGGACACAAGATTCAATAAATTGAGAGCGGAAAGAAAAAAAACCTTCGAAGACACTAAACTCCAATAACAACTCTTTTAGTATTATTGGAAAGATCTCAACGAGACGAATCTACCTACACTAAAAAAGATCACAATTGGTGACCAAAGTAGGCCACATGAGTGACCCAAAAACAAGTGAACCCCGACACCTTTGGACGACTCATGTGGCTCACTATGTTCGTTGTTAGGGACCTTATTTGGTGTCATTGAAATCGTATTGTTGATATTTTTTTATGATACCGATGGTGTCATCATCGGAGCTTTGGTGTCTCCGTCTTTTTTTTCTTTGTTTGTTTTTTCTCTCTCCTCGTAATTTGTGAGGAGATAGAAGAGAAAAAAAAAGTAAGAAAAAATAGACTCCGAAGATAGAAACTCAAATGTCAACACCATAGATACTACAAAAAAAATCTTGACAAAACAGATTCAACAACACCAAAGAAGATCACGAATGATGAAAAGAGTGGGTCACATAAGTCGTCCAAAAATGTTGGGAATCACTTGCTTTTGGATCGCTCATGTGGCTTAATATGGTCACAATTAGTGCCCTTTCTTGATGTCGTTGAATTTGTCTTGTCAATATCTTTCCAACAGTACTGATGGTGTTGTCATAGGAATTTTGGTATACCTCCAGTCTTTTTCTTTCGTTATTTCCTTTTTTCTCTCCCTCGCTCCTCTTTTTTTCTTCTCTCTCCTCACTCCTCTCTTTTCATTGAATCTTGTATCCAACAAATTTGCAATTTAAATGAGTTGCAGATGACAGTTACAACTCGCGAATCACAGATGTCACTTGTGACTATCAAACTATGCTATTTTTCTAATATTTTTTTGCATTATTTTATTTTTTTTACTATGCTAGAGTCTAAAAAACCTAAGAACCAAAAATTTTAGATTTCATATATCTTTATGTGGTTTTTTAGATATGAGAGAAACCTAATGCTAAAGCAAGTGTCGATTTGGCTTGCTTGATCCAAATTGGTACTTGCTCCAAAACAAAATACTTTCCTGGCTAATATTGTAGGATTTGGAATCTAAATTATCAGGGGGTAGTTCTGAAATTTTGCTTTCTATAGGGGTAATTTTGTAAATGTTGAGCAGTCAACAGCAAGGTTAATTAGCTCGAGAGTACTGTACTTTTATAACATGCTATCATCCTTTTTTTTTTAAATATTTCTCAATTTTCCCTACAGCAGGCTACTAACCTTAATTGCACACTACAATTATAAATATTATCGAAATGATTTGGACAATGGTATGCCAGAAATTACCCCAAGTACAAATCATAAATCCTTCTCCACAAGTGCCATCGTCTGTGAACAACACCGATTTCCTAGAGAGGAACAGATGTTTGATATCAATGAAAACTGGAATGCAATTTATATTCTCACAGTTTCATAACCCATTGTTAACAAAGCAAAGATATGTTATATTGACACACCTTACCATCAATCTCTGCATAAATTGAGCTCGTTAACCACCAGAAAGGCCTCCGAACCTAATTGTAATGAAATAAAACCTTACAAATGAAACAACAGCTCATCTAAAACTCTAGCACCTGGCAACTTGTCACATGGTTCAAAGGAGAATCTGTAGAAAGCACTCACCCTAAACAGCTCATCACCCATAGAATCAGTTATGCAAGCAACAAAAGGGCGCCTTTGGCGAAGAAGCTGTGAGAGAGAGAGAAAAAGAAGGAAAAACAAGCATCAGCAACCTAAATGAGCAAGGCAACAATATCAAGTGTTTCAATTCCAAAATAAAGAAGAAACTGTTGTAATAATTCTTCAACATAGATTCACACAAAAGGAACATTTTTAGGAAGAAATGAAATAAATACAAGGACGGCAATATGTCCTCCAAGATGAAGTAAACATGAAAAGACAGGAATCATATCAGAAATGCTGGCCAATCCATCCGAATTGGCCCCCAAGAAACCTCTGCTAGACAACCAATGAGGATAGTCCAAAGAGAGGCCAGAAAAACAATCCTAACCTACAACATTTGAGTGGAATCTTAAAAATTCCAAAATTAGACTTCACTACAAACACCACTCTGAACAAGTGACTTCAGACCAAACATAGCATATACTTGTACTCTTACGTGTACTTCTACTTCTTCTCCCAAGGCCCACCATATGCACTTGGAGGAAATTTTCTACTTTTCTGTCAATGTTCCCCACATACAACAAACACATACAACATCTCCCAACCAATCAGCTACTGTGAAAAATGATGACCCAAAATCTCTCTGCTATTTAGTTAAAAAAACATGTCACCCCACTAATACAATATATCGAATGCACAAAAATATGTCTAATGCCCTAATTCATAAGTAGATGATGCAGTCAGAAAAGTTTAGCATTCATGTAAACCTAAATGGAATCTTTTAAGATCAAAATGCATGATTCCATGACTACTAACTCATTATCCTGTTTCAACTTCATATACTGAATAAGTCCACTAAATCAAGCCTTAAAATCAACTTAAACATCCTTACTAGTGAAACACTCTTCATCAAACCATTCAAACTCTGTTTTATTTCTGTATAATTATATTCATGAAAGAGTATGATAGAAGCAGGTTTCATGCAACATACTGGCTTTCCTATAGGCACCTCTGTAAACTAGCTGCTTTGGAGAAACAAATTCAATCAGCATGAGGGCCACAATAGAAATTTCAGAATTCTGATAGAACATGAAAAAAAAAAAAAAACATGCGATAAAAGGGAGAAAGGAAGAATACCTGTCTAGCAATTACATTACTTTGCTCACGTATAAAACCTACAGGCTACAAAAGAAGCATAGAATATTACAAATTTGATAAGAATTCAAGTGTAAAACAATATTTTCTTATTAGACGTAAATTTCATTTTAAAAAATATAGAAGGAATTGTGATTATGATTACTTACTGACTTGGGGTAGCACACATCTACTATTGCATAACGGTTCTCCTACAATCATAATAATACAAAAAGCGAAAACAAACTACATCAAAAACAAAAGGAAAGTAAATTACATGCTGACATGTGTGGAATGTTATGGCAATAAACAGACCTCATAGTCAGTTCCATAATACAAGCATGCAAACATAACTCGTCAGTCATTATGGTAAAGACCTCATAAAATTCACCACAAAGCAACAAGAGAGCAGAAAACAAGCAGGTTACCAACAATAGTCTTAAAAACATTAAGATAAGAAACAATAGATAAATATAGATTTTGGATAAATCATAGCAAAGTACCAACCATTTAACTCATAAAATTACTGTCAGCGTCTACAAAGCCAAATAGGACAGTAATAAAAACCATGCCTTATTTTTTTTAATAACAATATGCATAGCTTCAATGACGGTTAGGACATGATGATATTATAAAGGCAGCATCAAAGCTCTACATGCAACATAAGAACTCACTGACCAGCGGAAATAAGTAAAAAATTTGCATGCAACCAATCAAAATACGGTTGTCTGATATTTGAATAATAATAATAATGATAAATACATAAATAAACAGCAAATTATCCTGTACATCAAAGTAGAAAAGATCAGCATTGTGAAGTAAAATAATATAAAATATACAAGACAATACCTTAGCATTTTAAAAGCTTGAACCGCAGAATAGTATGAGATTAATGCAAGAAGGTGGAAAGTAGCTAATGTGGAGAAAAATCACCTGCTCAAAACCAAGTACAAGATTTGCCCACTCTATATCCCTGGTAATAAGCAAATTGGACCTAGCCAGAAGAGGTGCTACTCGTGTCTATGAAACAAATAAAGAGTTGGTCATCCACATGCCCATTTCAATACTAAACTCAAAAAAGAACAATCTGCTTATGAATATAAATCAACACAAAAGCATCAGATATGCAATAAAAGAAGTAGCAGAAAAATCATCTCACCTCCTCAGGAAATGCTGGCTCTAAAAACCCAGAAAGAGATTGACTAGGAGGAGGGTTTTCTGTAACAGATGCATCAGAAAACCATTTTCCTACTGGGAGTGAATCATATACAGAAGCAGCAGCAGCCTTGCTCTTAACAATCTTTTTCTGGGTTGTTTTTCTTTTAGAAAATTTTCCCATTTCCCTATCAGCAACCCAAAGCTGTGCTAGAAATTTTCTACTCAAGTAAGGATCGGAGGCAACATTACTAGTATGTTCAAATCGGTGAGAAGAAATGGTATTTTTTATCCACAATTCAGCTTTGTAAGTCTTGGAAAACAAATGCAAACGCTTTGCCCAATTCATATCTCACTCTCGCAGGGCGGAGCCGCCTGCGTATTAAACAATAATAATACACAAAAAAATGAAATTCAAAAGGAACAGCAGACTTAAATTTCATTAAAAACATATAAAAAAAAAAAAAAACTGACCTCACAAGTGGGTTTGTTTCCTTGAGTTCTGCCTCCGTGTCTCCTCCAATTTTTCTCTCTTCCTCCCTCTCTTACAGTTACAGTTTTTCACTCTGTCTTTTTAGGATAACTACAAATAAGTCCACAATATATAATAGTTTTCACAAGCCAGTCCTGAGTCCATGGAATTTCTCAACGAGTAGCTCAACCTATCAGAGCAGTAACAAATTGGCCCCTGCCGTTTGTCAATGTTAAGAGCCACACGTGCATTCAACTAGCCAGGATTAAAAGCTTGTTTGGATAACATTTGTGATACGAGGTTAGGGGTGATCATTTTTTCTTCATTTTGGTTTTTACATTAAAGAAAAAAAAACAACCATATCAAAATAATAAAAAAAAACCAAACCAAAATCGATTTTAATTTATCATTTTCAATTCAGTTTCTATGAGGTTTCGAGGTATTTGGTTGATTGTTGTGCAGATCCTAATGATGGTAAATTATATATTTTAGGTTGGTGGAGGATTAATGTTTCAAAATATAAGATACTTGTGAAGGTTGCACAACATGTTCTAGTTATTCATACTAGCAACTTGCCCGCGTGTTGCCGCGGGTATTTTTTTGTATATACTTTAAAATAATTAAATCTACAATGATAAATTTATATGATATATGTAAATAAAAATTATAGATTAAAAGATAAAATGCTGAAAATTTTGAGTTGAGTTTCTCACGTAAGCATAGATTACATTTTTTAGAATATCGGTATTGCGTCAAAAACGATCACAAAAGAGCGCGCACTAACATTCTAAAAAATAGCAACATCATAAGAAAAAAAAACTTACTGAAATCATTATTGTGCAGATAATAAAATTATACAAATCAATTAATAGAAGGAGCAAATAAAAGACTAAAGGGAACAGGAAGCAATAATAAATTTAAAATATTATAACAATAGCAACATCGGAGTCTTAACATTTAAAATTATTATTACCGCTAGAATAAAAACAATAAAAATTATTAAATTATACCGAGGGAAAAAAATAAAAAGCATGAACAAAACAGCAAGCAAGAAAAACCAATTAAAAATTATTATTATTATTATTATTATTATTATTATTATTATTATTATTATTGTGAAAGAATAAATAATCACTATTATTATAATAATAGAATACATAATCACTATTATTATAATATTAATAATAATCACTATTATTATAATATTAATAATAATCACTATTATTATTATTCTTATTATAATTATTATTATTATTATTATGTTAATAATGAAAGAAACAAAAATAAATGAAAGACAAAAAATATCCAAGAAACTTTAACAAAAGGAAAAAAAATTATCATTGCTATTACTGGAAAAAAATTTTTTTATCAAATTATCGGGAGGGAAAAATAACAACATAAGAGTAAGAATGAAAAATAATTAAATCATGATTATTATTATTATTATTATTATTATTATTATTATTATTATTATTATTATTATTATTATTATTATCATTATGATTATTATTATTGTGTTAAATACATTTATATATACATGGACAAAAGTAGGGATTATTCTAGAAATATAAAAAACATAAAAGTATAAGGGCTGAAATAAAAATCAAATATATATGGATTAAATTTTTAAACATTGTCAAAGAATAAAAGAAATCAAATGAATTAATATTCAAAAAAAATTCAAAGAATAAGGATCGAAATGAAAAATGACATATATAACAATCATTCTCATTGAAGGAGAAAATAAAAAAAAATTACTTGGAGGACCAAAAAGAAATAATGACAATTTCTGGCATTTTAGAGAAAAATTAGAAGAAGAGGGACTGAAATCAAACTTTGCATATATTAGCAATTTCAATTGGAGGACCAAATCAAAGAAATCAAAACATCCGTACCGGAATAATTGAAGGAATAAAAAATAAATACAAAATCAAAACTATAAGGACTGAAATAAAACTTTCTTATATAATTAGTTTTAATTGAAGGGCACAATTGAAAATAATAAAACTTTAATTTGAATAAATCAGTAAGAAAAACAAAATCAAAACCGCAGGGACCAAAATGAACTTGACACCAACATTAGGGACTGGAGCCGACTTTGGAGGCGGAAGGAGAGAGAAAAGGGAGGCCGGAGATAAAACCGTCTGCCGTGGCTGAACCCGTCGCCTGTTGAGGAAACGCGCCGCGACGGCGGATAGAGGACCTTCAGGCGCATCCTCTGGCATGGCGGAAGTGAATTTCTGACGCCGGGATGACGCCGCACGCGCCGCCTAAATGGCGCGTTCACCTAGAACGGCGTTGGCGCGGCCAGGCGACGCGCCAGCTGTCCCCCTGGCTAATGACCAAACCAACCCTGTTCCCACTGGTATTTACGAAAATACCGGGGGGGAAAAGACGTCGCAGCCCATGTTCACTGTGCATTTTTTTGTCTTTATCGGGGGCTTGTTTCGTCAGTGCACTGTGCACAAAAATGTGAAAATCCGCCGGAGCCCCTCGCAACTGTGCTGTGTTTTGTCGTTTTCGGGGGTCAGAGGCGTCAATGCACTGTGCACATTGCGGCTATTAAAAAAAAAGCCAAAAACCGAAAATACCCCCATTAAATAAATACAAAACGCCTCAGCCTCAGACCCATTGTCGTCCCTGCACTGCCACAATCCACAGTGGATTGTGAGGGCAGCTACTGGGCAAAATCCACGCCATTTAGGGTGTTGGTAGTATCCATAGTGGCGCATATATTCGACTAATTTCAAAGTTTTTTTTTTTTATCTCTTGCAACAATTTAAGTATTTATTTGTTGTCAAGAATGGTGGCATCATTAATCAATTCCAAACGACATTAGAACCTTGATAAATTATCATAAAACCTACAAAAACCTTGAATCAGGTATTTTTTTTCCTATAAACTTACACATTTTATTTTATGATTTATTAATTAACGCATTTTCAATCTAACATGTCTAATTTTTTATTTTGTAGAATTTGATGAAAAGTTATATCTAGCAACAAATGATAATTAGTTCAAAATTTGGGGTATTTATTGAAAACAAATGGAAAAATAGAACTTTTATATTTTTTTTTTATCTTCTAATTTAATTTATCATATTATAATTTTGTATTTTGAATTCCAGATTTTGATATCAAAATATTATGGAATCAAAGTGAAATGTTCTTAATGTGCTTCTTGACTAGGATGATGTGCACAATGAAGATTTATGTTTTTGTCTTGAAGTTTTTTATGATAATATTACTTGTTGTTTCTTTTTAAGCCTTTTGAAGACAATACTTTGTAATGTGAATCTTAACATGTTAATGTGTTATCTAAACTTTTTGTAACTCCTATACTAATAATTTTATATAAATGAATATTCAGTGGGAAAAAATTAAAAACACTTTGTAATCTTAAAAGAAAATTAAACAATAGTAACATCAATTTACAAGCCCATAAAAAAACACAAACCAAATTGAATCTGGACAATTGAAACTGGTTTTGGTTTGGTTTTGATTTTTTTAATAATAATTTTGAAGGTAAAAGCCAAACCGAATTGAAAATGATCATCTTGTGTTTAGATCTTGCTTTTTGAAAAAAAAATAGTGAATTTATTTATTTATTTTAAATATATATTAATATCAAAAATAGTTTTTGGTAATTGCTGGTGTGTGCAACACATGCGCTAAAGGGAGGGGGAAGCTTATCGTATTCTAATAGCTCTTGTGACTTTTCTTAATAAACAAATGTCAACTTCTATGTTGGCACATGAAAACAACAAATTGAGTTCTTTCTATTGGTTTGATGCTTATATAGATGGAGGAATGGCAGTGAGCCTCTAATGATCCCTTTTTTTTCTTCTCTTCTATTTTTTCTCTCTAATCCCCTTAAGATTCTCATCAGCCTACCCCATTCAAAAGGTGTCTTGTCATTTTGTTTTTATATCAAATATGATCCTCATATTTTTATTTTCTATTTGTTCTGTTTAGAATCTTTTTTTAATTGATTTTAATTTTGAGTTTTGTCTCTTAAAATTTAATTTCATTTAATTTAATATCAAATTTGATCGCCATTCCTTTTACTGATATTTTTTTTGGATCACTTTTTTTTTCAATTTCACCCGTCAACATTTGGATTTATTTATTTTTATGTTAGATTTGGTCCGTATTCTTTTGATTGCTATTTGTTTTGTTTCAGGTCCTTTTTTTTTATTGATTTGTTTTCAATTTTATCTCTCAATTTTTGATTGATTGAGAATTTAACTTTATGATTTTTTTTTAAGTTTGCCATCTGTAAGGTAATTTCATCCTCATGACCTAGGTCATAGTTTTGGAAGATTAACCTGAGTCGACCATGATTTTTTTATGGTTTTTTTTAAATTGTTTTTTTTTTCAATTACATCATTAGATATTGAGTTGTTCAAGGATTTAGTTTTGTGATAATTTTTTACTTTTCATTATGAGGTGTTATTACAAGCAAGACCTTTCTTGGGTGCCCTAATATGTCATGGAGACTTTTTTCTTCAATAAGCATCATGCATCTTAGGGAGAAGAATGAGTTCTTAACTAACTCTTTTATCATATTTATTGCAAAGATGTTAACAAAAAGATTCTTAAGCTTTTTCAGTCTTACTTGGTATATTTGGAACAAGGTATCAAATTCCATTTGATCTCGAGTTCATCTGGCGTCTTTCGAGGTCATGAGGTTCTTCATTTTAATTGTTGTTTGGGATCTGCATAACAGGTTTGTTGTTATTGTAGAATTGGTTAACCAATTATAAAGTTTCCAAAAATCAATTAACCATTTCTTGGACTATTAGATAACCAATCAATCGATTATGAAATTTCTAGAAATTGATCAATTGTTTTCCATTATGGTTTTAATGTTGATTTTTAGTTTTTTACTCTTCTTACTTTTGAGTATTTCTTTAACTTTTGCCTTCTCTTTTTTTGTTGCTTTTGTCTTTTGGCTCTAGGTAATAGATCTTTGTACTTCCTAGGATATGTCTCGTATTTTGTACAATTTTTCACTTTAATACAATTTAAACTTATCTAAAAACAAAATACTTTTCTTCTACAGAGTTATCCATATCTCATATTTTAGGTCACAAACTTAACGAGTTAAATCTAGTTAAATTGATTTTCTTATTACTTTAATTATTTTTTTCATTTTTGCCCTTAAATATTGGGTAGGTTTGAGAATTGATCTTTGTAGTTTTATTCAATTTATTATTTTATGAGTTATCCAGATCTCACGACCAAGTCACAAACTTGGCAAGCTTACTTAGGTTGGGTTTTTTTTTCTCTCTTTTAAATTGTTTTTTTTTATTTTTAATTTTAACCTTTCAAACATATACTTGAAATTGAGCTTTAAAATTATTATCTTTTCATTATGCTTTTTATAGGATTATCTCCTTCTCATTTAATTCTTTCTTTGATATCAAATAACATCATAAAGACTTATTAAGAATATTGAAAGAATATCTTTCCATTATATTAACAAGCATTCATTTATTGTAGTTAACCATTTTCAATTTGTTTTTTTTTTTTTTTGTGTAATTTGGTTTATTTACTTTTGTTTCTTATTTTTTAATCATATTATTAAATTCATTGAGTCTATTGAATCAGTCGAGTTAATGACACGAGTCTCGAATTTTTCTTGCTTCTTTAGAAACATTAGAATCAACATAGCACCATTTTTTTATATTAGAAAAAAATTGGTTTGGCATGCAATATAACACAGACGACCAATCTAATACAAAAAAACTAAAAAAACTTAGTTATTTACTATGACCCCACTAATAATGAACTATGGATTCTATCAGTGCATTGTGCATTTTTATTTGTTTTTTTCTAGCTACTTAACTTATATTCTTTTTCAATTTGATAATTTAATGTTATATTGATTTAGGCTTAGACTTAGACTTGGTGATTCATTTTGGTTGGCTTGGTATGGGTTTTTGCAATGTTGGAAAACAAATTTGGCACTCTGTTGATGTTCAATTCAACAAAACCAAACTCATTTATATTGATTCAAAGAAATCTAGAATTTTTAAGTACCAAATTTAAATCAAATTAAGTTTTGAACCTTTTTTTAGTCATGTTAGGAAGTAAAGTGGAATAATGGCTGATGCGTGTAACTAGGGGAGAACCACCATACATTATTGGTGCATGTGCTTTTTTTAGGCCTCTAAAAGGATCTTTATTGGTGTTGCTCAAATAATCTTAACAGTGATAATCTTAAGAGATGACACATGTTGATAGGGAAACTTAGGTGTAGCTCATGCAACCAATTATTCTTATATTTATTTTCCTTTCTTTTTTCTCTATTCTCTTATTGGTTTTCATGCCATTACTATCCAAATTAGAAAAGAGTATTATCACTTTTATGTTAAATTTGATTATTATTCTCTTAATTGTTATGTTAACAACAATTTGTTTTTTCAATTATAATTTTGTATACTGGATTAGTTGGAATTGAACTTTGTATTTTATTTTTATTTTTACTTTCCATGGGTTTATTCTTGTCTTATGACCTAGAGTACGAGTTTTTTTCCTTTTCATTAATTGATTTTTTTTTCAATTTTATTGTTCTAACTTAAGTTGTTTATGAATTGGGTTTCATAATTTTTTTATTTATTTGCTTTGTATGAGGTTATTATGACCTCACGACTTTAGCCTTAGATTTGATAGGCTAAACTCGAGACAAAAAAATTTTCTTAGTTTATCAATTGATTTTTTTTCAATTTTGTTCTTTAACATTGAACTAACTAGAAATTGAACATCATAATTTTTCAATTTTCTTTCTATATGGATGTTGTGGTCTAATGAACCAAGATGAGTGTGTTGGTGGGTTGATCCACATTGAAAGCAACAGCCGCAGGAGTTTTGCCATCTTTACTCCCCAAACTCAAAAGAAAAGATTAAGACGTTCTCCGAAATTCACAAATAGCAGAAGTCCAAGCACATATCAGTTGCCACAATCTACTTTTCAAGGTAAAAAAAAAAGAAAGAAAAAAAAAGCAGCAGCAGCCTTCGATATTATTATGGCACATAATACAAACAAGAGGAGCGGAACCTAATATTTGACAAGTCCAAGTTTCCTTCTGAAGACTAAAGCACTACCTTAGATGAGGCTGGGCAACTTGGCCACAATATTTTCTGGTTCACATGGAGAATTGTAGTCAAGCCATTTGATTTCCAGCTTTGTTTGGGTTCTTTAACCTTGATGAGAAATTTTTGCACTTTCTTGAAACCTTTTCCTTTACAATTGCATGAACAGAAGCAGGTAAAAGCCGTTGCATTATAATTCTTTTGAAGAGAGAATATACACTAGGCATAATACATGAGCAAGCTATTTCCTGAAGCACAGGCAATGAAGTTTGTTGTTGGATGCCATGCCAGATGAAGCAGCTTGGAGCTCAAGTTACAGGAAAATTCGTTGCTTCCCGAGCGGTAATTTTCGTGTCCTACATAGTCAGCTGAAAGATTAGACACGCAGGAATCCGATACCAAACAAGCAAAAAAAAACTTAAAAATAGAGTTAATGACAACCTTGCCGGTAAAATCCACGTGTCATGTTGCTTAAGGATGACCTCCTGGGCCTTGAAGCAGGATGGAGTATTGACCTCCTGTTGTGGGAATTTAAAAAAAAAAACAATAAAAAAGGTAAAATCTTCTTTCCATTTGCATGCTCTCTGGTACTCCCAGTTGTCAAGCCATCGGCAAAAGCAAGCATTTACAGGAAACAAGAAACTCTAGCACTGCAACGATAATCACTAGAGACACTGGCATTTAACTGAAGACATTGTTTGTATGACGAGTTTCATGATTAAATGAAATACCATCCCGTACCTTAATAGTGCACTCTACACTAATGCAGATTAAAAGAGCAATTATTCGAGGTGACTTTCATAATCAGGGAACTTTGACTAATCAAATCCAAGAGTAGATTCATGACAACTATCTAGCAATTAAAACCTAAGAGTCACAGCTAGTGTGATCCCTCACCCCTTCTTTTTACTGCAACCAGTCATCTAGATACAATTAGTGGCTCATTCATACACTGAATTCCTAAAAGTCGATCTCAAAATTTCTGTCCAGTATTCACAATCACATTTACTAGCGTTTAGCAATTCATTTCTAGAAAACTTACTTAAGGACATGTGCAACAGAAAGACTACATAAGAATTCGAGTTGATCAAAATGGAATGTATATTATACTGAAAACAACTCTTTCATCACTTAATTCTATACACAGTATGCGAACCAAATCTGCCCCTATAATACTGTGTGTTAGCAGGGTAACATTTGCTGCTCCTTTCAGGTAACTTGGGCAACAGTTCAAATAAACTAATTAAGAAAATTTTCAACAGATTTCAAACATTAGTTTAACAGTTTATTTTTTCAAGAGCAGAGGAGACAAGAAGTGACCTGTTTGGATTTTTGCTTGCTTCTATCGTAATCCCTTCTTCATTTCCAACACCGTGTGAAAATATACGTAAATTATTGCTAAGAAAACACACAAGATCTATCACTTAAACTGCAATGTATATGTGTTAAGTAAGGCCAAGACTTAAGCATGTTGCTGGAGTATGAGGTCTTGGGCAAACCTGTAAGATCCAGTTGCAAAATGAAGTCCATCTCCACTGATGCAGCACTCAAATTTATCGAATATGGAGTCATCATTATATAAATCACTTAACTGCAGGACACAAAGCCAATAATCAGCTATAAGTTGACATCCCAATTTGTGTAAAACATCAATGTAAAGATTTACACAGGATACTAACAGATATGATATACACTATAGCTGGATTTATGACAAATGACTTATTTTTTCCACTTTGAAAGTCAAGAGGACACCAACAATCCTTCTTTCAACAAGCATCAAGAACTATCATCAATTAACGATTATGAGAACTTCAGCATTGTGTAGCTTTCTCAAGATCCGTATTTCAGTTGGCCACTTTTTCCTATCAATTAAAAGTAAGCCAAAAGAAGCCCTTGCCTATTCCCCTGAATCTTTAAAGATACATAATCATTTCAAAAGACTTTCACCAATTTTTCTACATTAATAAATAGTGTACGTTTTCACTGTCAAAGTAATCCAGAGGAGCCTATTCTCTTTATGCAGAATTGTCTCTTTAATCAATCATTTAATGGAGAACTAACTTTTCAAAAGCCTTTCACATATCATTCTGATGGATGAAGTATCATTCTATTTCAATATAACAAGCTGCTTTTCCATCACTAATCTAAACCAGAAGAACATAAATTGGATAAATTTTCCATTTAACGACTCAGGCCATTTAAACAGAGAAGCATAACATGCACTACTACATGGATTTTGTTTAATAGAATAACACACATTCATATATAGCTTCATCTAATCTGTTTATAACAGCAGCATTTAAAATTAACAGATTGAGGAGACTGTTGAACTGCTTTCCAAAGTATTAAAGGCTCATGAATTAAAAGGCCATAATTTTGTTAACATATTAATTACAGAACCACAAGAGATAAGTTGATCATGGTAATAACCACTCGACCTGCCGGAATCGAACCAGCGACCTAGAGGAATCAGCCCTCTGCTCTCGCCACTGAGCTAAGGTCGAATTTTGAGTAAGATCCTTTCTGTTCTTACAGTGCAAGCAAGTGATCTTATAAAAGAAACAGGAAATACAATAAAAAAAATCTTTTAAGCAGAAAACTGGAATAAAAAAGAGTTGTCCTTCATTTGCGCTCATGATAAGCAAAAAACAGTGACACCAGTTCACTGATCTTTGACCAGGAAATGCAGTTAATAATCTATTGGAAGGATATGAATATAAACTGTTTAAAGTGATTAGTCAGTTCCACAAATACCAGGCTCTCTATTATTGATGCAAGCACCACTGTAAAGTTAAAGAATAAAAAAAAAATGATCTACATTATTATACATAATTATCCATAGAGGTACATTCCTCAACAAGGGAGTTAATAATGAATTCTCCTACCTTAGGGCGCAGGTGCTCATGGATCTTGAATACAGCAACTGGTGAAGAATCCATACGCATATCCCACAGCTAAAGAAAGATAAGAAAACATCAGTTGCTACAGAGAAACAAAGATATATGCACCCCTATCAAATTCAAATACACTTTAATGCCAGATGAGTATGACTTTGTTGATCTGATGAACTATAACAACTAAATAGCACAAAACTAAACTAAACACTAAAGATTTTATACCAGAAATGTGGCCCAAAACCCATTCATAAGGACATAAACTATTCAACTACTAGAGACAGCGATACATGCCTTTTGCTTTAAAAGAAATGTTTCAAAACTAGGATAAAAGTCAGACAAAAAGAGATGTTTTCAGTGATTGCTTCCTGAATTTCTGAATGACAGTAGCTACAAAGTTAATTGCATAATATCTATGCTTAAAGCCATGGTCAATATCACTACTTTATATGCCACCGTAAACTAAGTTATGACATATATAAGCTTTTTAATCCCTGTGTCCTCCCTCCCTAATTAGTGGATGGGAGAATCACTATAAATAAATATAACTGAATCAAATGAGTTTTAGAAATTAAAAAATCATGCAGAAAACCTTTAAATTCATGTAATCGCGAATTAAGATGTGCTGCCCATCGTTAGTGAACTTCATGTCAGAGATAGATGCAATGAGCTCCGTAAAGAATGATTTTGACCCATGATATTCTGCATCTTTTAATCTGCATAGTGAAATCCACATGACATTACAAAGTCTTTTTCAAATTTATACCAGATTTACTAATAAATAAACTTCAGCAGTGAAATGGATAAATGAACTAAACTCACATTCTTGCACTATGATCACATATTGCTGACTGACGCATGTCAACTAGACGAGTAAATCCTCTTGAGCTGCTGTATGCAAGCAGATTACAATGAATTGGGTGGAATTCAGCCACTGTAATGACCTCTGAACAAATTTTTTAACACTTAAATTAGGAAAGGTGGTTAATGGAGATGATTGAGACTTAATTAAAGTACCATAATGGACCTAAAATGATCTTGTAGTTTTTTCCCTTTATAAATGAACTGGTAGTCAAGTGGGGAAAATTACATGGAATAAGTCTCGCACTGCAGAGCATAAGCAAGCAGATTTCAATATTGTTGTTGATTGGTTGCAACAGGTGATATTAGCTAATTCAACTATGTATTTCCAGTTAGAAAGTTTCTTTGATACATCTTACAGAAATCAATATCATTGCTCATCAAAATTCATTGCGAAGTCGATGTAATGTAACTACAGGTGAAATGCCAGAGAAACTAATTAGAATAGATAGACAGATTAACGGGAAAGATGGAAAATCTAAATTTCACCAGGCAAAGTCATTGAAATCCACAAGAGGTGCTTTATATAGGCACCGAGATACCCTAGGTCCTAATAAAAACAGGCAAAAGAATACTGATGAAACAAAAGAAATGCCAATTAGATAATTTTTAAATTATGACAAATTACAAAATTAAAAAATGGATGATGAAAATTTTTCTTTCACTGTATTAGAAACATACAAGCCTACGAGGTGACAATTTGACTACATTACATAAATGATTCAGAGAGTTTACCAGTTAGATCCTCCATGTTTAATGGTTTCATGTCAATGATATTGAAACACTGGCCACTGATCTCAAGGTTCCACAAGTTTATACGAAGGTCGTCTGAGGAAATAAATGTCTCACCATCACTGCACAGAGACCATGAACATCATAAAAGAAGCAGAAAACCTGTGTGTTATGAAGAATCTAGAAGGTATCACATCGCATGTTGTGTACGAGACAAAGATGCCCTTCAAAACTTTACCTATTATTTGAGATGGAGTTGATATTAAAATCATGAGCATGAGCATACACCTTCCGACAATTTGCACGAGTGGCTTCTTCAGTATGAGTTATCTAATTTACTCAACAAATTAGTAAACAATCCCACATCCTTGGCAAACTAATGCAGTGAACAAAAACAGTATCATGAAGAATCAGGATATTTTACCACAAGCCACATATGCATACCTTGGTTTGCACTTCTTGAGATGACAAAGTGTCCTTAGCTATCTTCTCTGCCCAGTCCAGATTATAACCATTAGTGGTAGGTGGTTTGTCAAGCTCACTCATGAAACTTCCTTCACTCAAAAGATCATTTTCTGAACATACAACTGAATGATGCTCCATTTCGCTTACCTTTTTCACCTTTTTTTCCTTAACCTAGACTCAAGAATGACACAAGTTAACTGTAAGCCTCACCAAAACACCGTATCAGAGTTTCAAATGCATATAAAAATGTAGAGAGACCCTAGGATACCATTCATAGTGATTGCCAATCAAAATTTTGAGCAAAATTAATGAGGCAATATGCAATTTCATGTCAAGGCACTTTGCTCAGCAACACAAATCTAATTACATTCGCCTCTTCTCCAAGAATTACCAATCAAGGAGGCAAGAAAAATGAACACGGCTGCAAATTCATCTCCCGTCTCTCAGTCCACACAAACTAAAAATGAAATGTGGAATGATAAATAACCCAAATAATTATATAGGGTACACAAGAATAAAAGTCTAGGACCAGAACAACTTGATATTCCTCCATGAACCTCTTTGGAAAAAAGAAAAGGTGATGTATGGAACCTTTCAAATAGGAGACTTCCACATATTGCAAAATGAAGGATTTGTGCAAAACATCTGGGTAACTAGGCCATTTAATTGGTGCAAGAATGAATAGCCAATGATAATCCTAATAATTTCCAGAAAAATGCCCATACATGACCGGAAAAAATAGTTTCCAAATAATTGTCTACCCAAATAAAATCAATATACCATCACCTATTAAGAAAGAGACAAGCATAAAAAAACCTCCAAATATACAAAGAGAAGGTCAACAAAACATTCTACAATTGAGGGAATGCACTGATCCCAAAACAAATAGTAGTCCACCAGGCCTTTAGACAAGAACATTGGTAAGACATCCCCCATCTTTACCTACTTTGGAATCAATTGTCATGTAAAAATCTACCAACATAAACACATAAAGAAAGCGACTTCAGAAGTGAGACCTTTCTAGGAAGATACCCTTCCAATGTATGATGTAAAGGAGAAATAATCAAAACCATGAAAATCATCTCCCTCCATCATGTTTCATCAACCCTCAAGCTATAAGCATCAGGTTCAGAGATATCCAAACAAGAACAGAGCATTTAATCGTTAAGATTTCTCTAAAATGACAAAATCCACACTTTTCTAGTGGAAGAAAAGTTCAATGTGGACTCGCTACTCAGCAACGTCAAGAGAACAAAAACAAGAAGAATAGAGCACCCAAACAAGCTGAAGATCTTTCTACCAGTACAAATATCTTTCTGCATACCCAGCTAACAAGTTGAGATATTTCTCTGCAACAGACAATCACATATCCTTCCTTTACTCTGTGAAAGTTTTTTTTTTTTTGTCTCTAAACCTCTGCTTCAACTCCATCCATATCTTGGATTCAACCAAGATATTGCTGATATATTCCAATTTTTTGATGACTTGCAGCTATAGTCAACTTTCATTGTGCCTCGGTTGGTCACCATCTGATCTCCATTACAAAGGGACTGATGCAATATATGATCCGAAAGAACTTGACTAATTACAACTTTCATCAAAGAAAATTATGTCTGAAGAAACAAAAACTTTCCACCACGACTTTAAGTATGCAGCATGTGACACTGCAAAAATCCACCACCACATGTCTCCATAATAACCAGTCAATTCAATGCAAATGTTTTTTTTCCATGCAGTCCTGTTTTGTCAAAGCGAAGTAATTTTGTAGCCCTTCATTTTCCCTCAATTTCAAGCCTCGCAAACTGGTAACTTAAAATGTTCTACCTCATACTTTTTCCTTTATCGTCATGACTGAAAATAAGTATCTAGCAAGTGATCACACAAGCAGGAAGCAGTAATCCAGTATAAATTTCAACATCTACATCACCAACCATAGAATACTTAAGTGACTCCAGGCGGTAAATAGTCTCAATGGCAACAATGAGCAATCATTTGATCTAATCTTAGCGTAGAACTGACTACTAGTGATCATGAAGAAGAAGAGAGTATCCATACCTTCCATAATTTAATTGTCTTATCATTGGTTGAAAGGATAAACAGTGATCCATTGGAAGTGGAACACCATTTTAATCTATTAATCTTCTCCTCAATTTCCATACTCTTCAAGCAATCAAACTAACGAAACAGACACAACACGATCAGCATTTATAACAAACTTAAAAGAGCAAAAATGCACGCAACACAACCAAAAAAAAAGAAAGGCATACATCTAAATCATAGGATGTCAATACCTCGGGTTCATGGCTCTGAAACTCTGTCTTGTACTGATATTCAGGATGTGTTGCAAAGGTGGAATCCAGCCGCTCCAGCTCGTTTCGGTTAAGAAATGAATTCGGAGTCTAATTAAGGGTAAAACGACGATCAGATTCTGCCCAATTTTTTTTTTATCCATCCTAAACAAAAAGAAGAAAAAATAGCAAAAGCCAAAATCATCTATCTAGCTGGTTTTGCTGAACACATTCATTTACTAAGAAAAAAAAAATCCTGACATGTTTCCCATGTTTTGCTTGGAAAATTACAACACGACCACCCCGATCTCCAACAGCTAGGTAATCACCGCTGCTCTCGAATCCAACGGAAGACACAACATCAGCTGCAAGACATGAAAGAGCTAAGGATACAACATCGACTGAAAGACGATAAAGAATTAAGCGTTGAACAGAATCAGTAAATTAAAAGGAAATTGGTGAGAGCTAACCATCTTGAAGGTCTTCACCGGGAGCTGTCTCACCGAAGACTTGAGAGAACTTCCAGTCCAGTGGAGGAGGAGGAGTGGAAAAGGAGTCTCTAGAGCTGGAACTCATGCCTTTCTTCCTCAGTTGCTGCCGCTGAAACCTTTTTTTTTTTTTTTTACTTTTTTTTTCAAGGAATAATAGTTGGCATCGTCGTTCTAGAACTAGAGATTCTGATTCTGTTGTGCTTGCTGACCTCAGCTTTGTTTTCATTATCCTTTCGGATTTTCCGGAGTTATTATTATTATTTATTTATTTATTTTATGTGTTTTTGCTTTGTTACGTTGGATACAAGGCCATCTGGGGTTTGCTTATTCGCTTGGCAGGTAATGATGAGAAATTGAGAATAACTTGTTCATGTAAAACAATATTATTGTTACGTAATTTTACTCTTTTTTTATTTTTTATTTTTTATTTTTATTTCATCATGCATAAGTGCATAACTATACTCATGTACGAGTCGTCGTATGATCATGTCCGAAGGGGGTTAACTATTTCGATTATTCGTATATTATTAATTATTTAAGTGACTTGATTATATTATTATTAACAATCTCTTCTTGTAGGGTTTAAGAACTCTCAAATGATAAAGTTAATAACTTTTTAGTAAGAAATTGCAATTAATAAAAGAATAAATTTTAAATTTCAAGAACAAAAGTTTTTTTCTTGTTTCTGGATGAAAAGTACTCTAAGAATTAAATTATAAATACTTAGAAAATAGAAAATTTGAGCATTTTATTTAAGTGATTTGTGAAATATTTATAGTCCTCGCACCTTATCATATTACCAAAATAAAAGGGTTGGAGAGTCATTTTTCTCTGTTAGCATTAATGAGAGGTAAATATAAATTATACAATACCAATGACAATAAAAATATGGTGGGACCTTAAAAGATTTTTATCTTGAAGGTGTAGAGAGATAATTTTTTTCATGTCACATCTCTTAAAGACTCGACAAGTTTTTGCTACATTTTTGTTTCCTTGCTTTCTTCTTTTTCCAAGAAAATCTTATTAAAAAAAACCCTAAAACTCTTTGAAAAAACCATGATTATCCAAGGTAAGGTATTGTTGATTGTAACAGTGTAATCAGAGTTTTGTTTTTTCCACTAAAAAGTTTGACTAACTATTAGAGGTGCTATGAATTTGCATAAGACTTATTAATTAATATCAAATTGTTTATATGTAAGTTATTTTTTTAGCATTAGTGAAGCATAGTAAAACAATAAAAAATAAGATTCATTTTTGTTAATGATTCTTTTTAAAAACAAAATTCAAATCAAATCACATCACATATTCTTCCACAAGTGCATAAAACTCTCCACACAACTTGATGGGATCACAATGAGAACAGCAACAGATGATGCATAGATCGATATTTTAGATCAAAATCGAACACAAAAATTATCATCTCATCACCACTCCATCACCGTCCATAATACTAAGGGCCTGTTTGGGAGTTCGGTTGTGGTAGCTTTTGAAAGTGCTTTTCGTGCTGAAATGTATCAAAATGATATTTTTTTTATTTTTTAAAAATCATTTTTGACATCAGCACACCAAAATAATCAAAAAACACCAAAATATATTCATTTAAATGCAAAAAAAAAATTCGATCAAAAACAGGTTGGATCGCACAGTCAAACAGGCTCTAAATCGTACGAGACGTGCACCAGAAAATACATCAAAAGAAATTTACAAGTTGAAGAGGGAATACAACTTCTCTGAACTTTTATTTTCTTACAAAAAAAACAAAAAAAAAAGCAAGTTGAAGAGGTTGTCTTTTTTGAGAGAAGGTGGTATTATTTGAAAAGCTCCAAGCATAATGATGGTGGTTAATGGCTAATTGTCCTGAATAATTCCAGTTTCTTGGACAAATGATGGTGAGGGGAGATTTTTTTTAATTTTTTATTTTTTTATTTCTGTGCTCGTTGATTTAGCTGCCGCTATTTGACAAAGGCATTATTGGCAAGTGGCTGACGCTTGACTTTCTTTGACTCTCCCGACAAATGAATTCCTTGCACTCCAAGCTTGCTTCAACAAAAACAATTAACCTGAAATATTTCGTGGAAATCAATGTAGCTATTCTGGTATTTTGGTATTTGCGTGTTAGTTTTTTCGGACGGCTCCGGGATGGGCTGGTGATTTTATATATATATATTTTTTAAAAATAAATTATTGGTGTGTTTTTGGATGCCACAACGGAAGCTTAAGGTGATAGCTAAAAATATCCAGCCGACATCTAACTAGATTTGCCATCATGGCCTCTTCGCCATGGTAGTGTATGTGCTGACTCGTGATGGTTGGAGACTTGTTGGTGGTAATTTTTTTACATTTTCTCTCTCATAGAACTGAAAATGCATACAGATCTTCTTTGTTTATGATTTATGCATTTTGGTGCTTGACTTTTGATTTTTTTTCATCTTGATTTCTTCTATAAAAATTTTGATTTATTTCAATTTTTTACTTCAATTAAATTTGATCATATATTTTTTTACTTGCTCTTTTGTTAAAAAACTACTTTTTTATTTTATTTTTCAGGATAATTTAATAATTTTCATTGTTTAGACATTAATAGTAATGATAATTTTAGTTGTTATAATCATGATAATAATAATTTTAGTAATCATAATAGTGATTCTAAACGTAATGGCAATAGTGGTGGCGACCATGATACTACTACTAATAATTAAATAATTGTATTAATAATAATAATAAATAAAAATAATGATAGTATTAGTTATAGTTATGATGATAATAATTATAACGATGATTTAATAGTTATTGTGATAATAATGGCAAAAATAATAACAATAATGATCATGGTTGTCAAAATCATGATTTTAACACGACACGGTAGGGGCTTTGAAAACTCGGATCGTAAAATCGTACCTGAATTTTCCGCACAAAAATCTTACAATCACATCTAAAATCTTGTAGGTAGAAAATCATAAAATCATAAATAAAATATTTTTAAATACAATACAATATAATTATGACTATAAAATTTCATTAGTTAAGGTTCATACATGATTCAAAATAACTTAAAAATACATTACAAAACAATTATGTTCATAGAATTTCATTAGGTAATAACTAATAAATTTAAAATAAATATTTTGTTGATGTGCTATATAAATTAAAATCAGTCTCATGACCGTCATTTTCATCATTATTTTTAATATATTCATCAAAAGGATTATTATTGAAAGGATTATCAGTGTTAATACTGGTACTAACACCAATATTGCTAGTACTAGCTCCAACTCCAACAAATTATTTTGACATCAGAATATGAAAATGATTTAAAACATCATTTTTTTTTTAAATTTAAAGTAAAAAATAAAAAAATTATTTTTTTTCAAAATTTTAAAGTTAATATTACTGATTTTCAAGAGTGATTCCGTGATATATATATATATATGGGTGGGGGGGGTTTGCGAATGAATTAGACAATTAGCATTAAAAATTTGAAGCGGTGGCACGACAGGCTTAAAATTAGCAGAATCATAAAATCGGACCGATCAGATCTGATTTTACGATTTTGACCGAGTTTGACCAAAATCGATTCTTTTACCCAAGTTAACAAGATTTAATGAGTTGACTCGCAAAATCGTATGAATTTGCGAGTTAACTTGCGATTTTGACAACCATGATAATAATAACAATGATAGTAATATCAATAATAATTACAATATTAATTATTTATAGTAACGATAATGGTGGTGACTATAATGATTATAATAATTTAACAATCATAATAATAATAATAATAAAGTAATAAGAATAAGAAACAACAGCAACATCAACAATAATAATAATTGAAATAATTTATAATTCAAATGTTGTATACCATCAAAGAATCTCTACCTCTCTCTAAACTTGAAAAAGATGCACTGTTAGGATCATCAAGCTTGAAGAGTTATAACATAGAGTTTTCACTAGAGAACAAGTAGAATGATCAATATCCTGGAAATTGCTACATGCACCGATCAACAACTACATGCCCACAAATTTAAACCCTGAAATCCTAGCATGATTTCCATCCCATGGGGCCTATATATATATATATATATATATATATATATATATATATATATATGCACCATCTTCGAAT
This sequence comes from Salix purpurea, assembly GCA_027405865.1. NCBI lineage: Eukaryota > Viridiplantae > Streptophyta > Magnoliopsida > Malpighiales > Salicaceae > Salix > Salix purpurea. Next base: position 2,802,386 of record JAOWLH010000015.1, on the reverse strand, counting down.
GATACCATTTGCAAAAGCATCAATAAGATTTTCAACCATAATTCTACAACTTTTTCATTGATCGTGAACCTACTAGCCACAAAAGGATCATCAAACTTCAAACATTTTTCACCCGTAAATAAAATTGATTAACTTTGTTTTAATCTTCTTCAAGATTTTAATTCATACAGCAATCATGCATAGCCTATTCCATCTTATTTTTAACTTATGAACCATAACATGCAGCTTTTTATTAGAAAAAGTGCTCTAAAATGTTATATATAATTTATATTAGTAGAGAAAAAGACTCACCCGAGTATCTTCAAAACAATGAAAGTAATTTGAGAGTAAAGAGTTTGTTTATCCCGTGGTCTCAAACCTATGATTGTTAATATAATGACCACTAGATAATTATATTGTTATTAACTTCAGAAACTGTGAAATTAGTTGAAGTACACGCAAACTAGTCCGAACACCTATATTCATAATAAAAAAAAACCATGAAAGGAATCTCAACATATTAAAGTTGATTTTTCGAATGAATTCTATGAAACGGAATGGTTTTACTTCGCCTGTTAAGGCATCATGTTCTGCTTGGTTGTTCATAGTTTTTGTCAAGGTTTTGTTTATTTCTTCTGCGGCTCTTCATTAGTTGCAGCCAGTCTTGATTTGTACAGCTCCTTTACATGGTGTGCTTCTATGTTGTCTTCTCTGCTCCAATACTTTCTGTTCAAATTCCTTTTCGTTTTATTGGTGCTTCAATGAAATCCTGTTTCTTTTTTTTTTTTTTTTCAAAAAAAAAAGAAAATATATGAATGAAATGTATAAATATTACCCTTGACATTTCTAATTATTCCCTGGTGGAAGCCTAGGATTCTGAATTTCTCAAATATTTGGCAGGAATAATTCCTCTTTTCTTTTCCTTTTTCTTTTCCATTAACTTCAATACGGGCAACAAGATAATTAGAAAGCCCCCCCGAGTCTCAGTCCCAAATTATTGAAACCCTAGATGTGCAAAAGAGAGACCAAAGCTCCATAACCCTGCTTGCTGCTTTTAAAATGTTCAGCATGCCCATGAAATTTAAACCTAGATTGAAGTCGCGAAAGGAGATGAAAGTTATCGCCAGGCATCACAACTTCAGAAATACTTTTTCTGTTTGCAATTGCATTATTGTTTCTCCTCCATAATTTTCCCCCATAGCATTCTTGCATGGGACATGCTCAGGCAATTTCCTGCGGGTTTCAGATCATTCATGACTGTTACCTTCGATCGTGCATATAATTTTCAATGGTTATTTTATATTTGTGATAAGAAGTCAGATTCAATTCACACAATCTTACAACTAGCAAAGAACACTTTAGCAAATAGGAAGCTAACAGGATTGCGAGGAAAAGTAGTTAGATTATTGAAGCTGTAAGCATTTCTTTAGGCATCAGCATGAGGAGGCCTTGTCCAAAAATGTACAGAAGCAAGGCTAGAGGAGATTGAAAACAAACCCCACCTCAATCATTCGTGAAAAATGGGCCATACAGACTATCCACAAAAGCAACCTGCGTGTTCTCCGATGGTTTCCAGTGACGTTTCCTCTGGTTGATGAACCAGTTGTTTATCTGTTTCGGTTCTAGGCCAGTTGATTCAGCCAAAGCAACCTTATCAGCTTCCTGAAATGTAAGAAAATGATAAAATACGATTAATTAAAGGGCCTGACCAAGCATTCAGATTCTCCAACTAAACGCTAATCATTATCAGAACAAGAGATAGATTAGGGTTTTCAGTCGGAGACGGTATTTGCTTCAAGGAAATCATTACCGTTGGGTATGGCCATTTGTTATGAATGGTCCACCAGTCGAGTAGGATTTTCTTTGCTTCTTTAGGTAGTTTTCCTTTCTTCTTCTTTTTCGAGAACTCGTGTTTTAAGGTGCTTATATAACCACTATATTTACATAGTAGCCTGTCCTTAAGCTCACGATCCTCCTCGTTTGCACGGGTACAATCCTGCACATCTGCCTCTCCTCCACTGGCTTCTTCATCCGATGAACCAACAGCTTCATCTGGCAGGGGAGTGAATTAATAGATTGTCGACTGTAAAGAATAATATAAATTATATTCTAAGATATTATTTATTAACTTAAACTTTTGGATAAAGTAATTCCTTGATATAATATCATAACCTTGTTGATCCAGTAGTCACGAGTTTAAATCTCACTACAAGCACTAGATAGTTTGTAGTTTATGAAAGTTTCTATCCCAAAGAACTTCCACTTGAGAAAATATGTTAGAAAATAATATAAATCATTTCTGATATCTCATTTAAATTTTGAGATTTTAGGTGCACAAACTTCATTTATGTGGTGTGTTCAACGAGGATCCAATGATAAACGGCTACTAGGACAAACAAATGGACGGGCAAGTGCGCAAGAAAAACTTCACTTTACAATATCAAATTCATTGTCAATGTTCTTCACAAATTGAGTAAAAAGTTTCAGCCCCAGCCACCACTACTTTTGAGCAGCAACACTACCTATCTGAACCAAACCAGTTGCCCCACAGCCATCTTCTTTTTACATTTGTATATCATAAGAACGAACAGCTAGGCACCATAGTCCATAGATAACAAATTTATAGCATCAATACCCTACTACAAGATGGAGGGGGAAATTTTCCTGAGGAATCCAACATCTAGCTAGGCTTCTTGACAAGAAAGATGGACAAGTCCTATAATGTCACGCTTGGACTAACATTAGCAATTAATAGTTACTATTCTATATATATATATATATATATAACACACACACACCCAACAAACCAACACGGGGGTGATCAAAATCAACCATGACAAAGTAACTTGAAGGATCTCCTGAAAAATCAATTGAAAAGAAACAAAAAGAAAGAGAGAGATAGAAAGGGAAGGGGGGTCAAGAATCATGAACACATGGAGGTATGATTCCATGTCTCCATGGATGTGATTTAACACCATGGCATGCTGTACTATGAGCTCGGGACCCACAAGGAAATTTGGTTAGATAGAAAAAAACAGAACACACAGAAGTAAAAGTAGGAGTGTGGGGAGAACAAAGGAAAGATTGAGGTTCGTTGTGTCGTATCGCAGTCAGAGAGGAGTTGACGTCTGTAAAAGAGTACGGTTCCTTGAAAAAGGAGGCAACGCGCAAAGCTCGCACTGCCCTAGACGAGACTACACTCTCTTCTCTCTTCCTACGATCCTTTCACTTCACTGACCTCACCCTCTCACAAGTGCAGTCACATGACCTTCCCTGATCAGCCTTCGAAAAGCCCAAAATATTACATTATTCGAAATATTGTTCAGACACGACACAGCACAAATTCCATTCCATTTTAAGCATGAAATGAAAACATTAATGGGGGCATTTCACGCCTGCTCTTGAGCCTTGATTGATCGTGTGAGAAAGCCTGTCATAGCCAGCAATATTGTTCAATAAAATATTGAGCACAGAAGCTGTGACCAGGCCATACTTATCTCTTTCAACAGTCAGAAAAGGTGTCGATTGCTGTGATAGACGTTTTATCTTAAGAAAAAAAAGGAACTCAACCGAACCCTAACACTCTCTTTGCGGATGGAGTTTTCAAAGCCATCTCCATCGAAACTTAATGCAGAATGAAAAGATCTCGAGATAATAACCGAACCCTATCGCACGCACTCACTGTCGTGCATACATCAAAATGTGACCAAGGGACGTCCCAGGTTTAGGGCTCTGGCACATACTTGACCTATTTACGGGGCAGCAAATAATATTTCATGTGTACCAAGGAATGAAGGCTCAAGCCTATCCTCTTCTATTGGGTGGACTGGTAGAGGGTCCTCCCAGCTTAACCAAGGTCTTGAGTTCGAGCCTTGGGTATGCAGCTGCTTTAAAACTCGCTTGGGAGAGCTTTGCCACCTTTAAGGGTCCTACCCGGCTCGAATCCGGATTAGTCGGCAGTGGCCGGATTACCGGATGGTTTCTACCAAAAAAAAAAAAGCCTATCCTCTTCTAAGTTATAACAGATGGGATGTAGAGGAACCTCTCTCAAGAAGTTAGTGCACATCAAGTCATAGAATCATAGAGTAAACAGGAGATCAATGGCCAAGATTTAATCTTTTAGAATCCCTTTTGATGCCCATAAGATACTCGAGCATATCCAGACTAACAGCTTAAAAGTGAAGTCATTTCTTATTCACTACCCAACATTAAGAATCCCTTTTGATGCCACAGAGTCTCTCTAATCAGGGAATACCAAAAGCATAAAAAAAGCCACAAAGGAAATTGCAAATCCGCTCTGAACAAGCACGCAATGAGCTAAAAAGAGTGTGAAGCCCCACTAGAGGATCTTCACAATCTCATGCACTCTACTAAACGCAGAAATATAATAATCCAGCCAGTCCATATCTAAAGTTCTTATTTCCAGACAAAATCCATAACCTCCAAGCCAACAGCTACAGACAGCGTACGAAATGCAGCTTTCTTTCAAAATGATTCTAAAAATAGCATGCAACAATACTATATGTGTGAGAGCTTGTAGCCTTTACAAAAAAGAAATGCTACTAAAATAACAATTCTGGCGACAAAGTCCATCTGTATTCTGAACAAAATAAAAATAAAGCCAGCAGTTTCAGCTATTATTGAATTACATTAAGCCTCAAAAGCAGGAGATTAACAATTTCAATCTGGTATATTAAAAGGATGGTGTAGATGACAAAGGAAGACAAGAGGAACATCCTAACACGAGCAGCAGGTGCTTCTCTACTTCACTTGCCATAAAGCAAACGTGATATTTTGAAAACCAAACTCATTGTACTTGAGTCTACCATGATATCTCTAGTTCATTGGGAGATTCAGTTGGGAATCAAATATATATTTAGATATGTGTTTGATTAATCCAAAAGGGTTTTGCTTTCAGTTCGGGCTATATTTTATATATTTCCAACATCCTGCAACTCTTCCCGAAGAATTCTTTAATATGCCAAGACAGCGGTTCCAAGACCTTCACTCTATGGATGCCAGAACCAATCCAATCCTCTGACCCTCATTCCCGAGGAACAGTTTTTAAATCCCACCATTGCAGGCCCTACAACTCATGCTTTATTGAAACTTAAATCTCTAATCACAGTACATATCAAGTTGACAGCCAGTTGTTTAAAAGGGAATTGCTAATATCCCTTTTGCTTCCACACCAGAAACGTTTAACAATCAATCAAACACAATAGAGTATTGTCTCAACCTTGTCCAGGGACAATTATGAGGAACAAAGCGAGTTTAACTCATGAGTCACTTGAACAACTCACAGCTCATAGGCTCTTGTATATTAGGTTCCCAAGAAAAAGAAGTACTAGTTGTCATTCCCTTTCTATCATGCTAAAATAGGAAAGAAAAAACGGGTGCTTGCATGTACCAGCAGAACCAATAAGTATTTGGATCAGCAATAACGCCCAGCTAACGCAATTATATAACTGGAGAGTCAAGGTGGTTTGAAACTAAAATTATAATTTTACCACATGAAAGCATCTAATATTGGTTGAAAAGAGAAGCTTGAATTGGTTCTTATCCTTCAATGCAATCCACGACAAAAGCTATTGCCTCCATGCATCCTACCTTTGAAGCTTATAGTTATGATTCTTGAATACTCCCTTAAGATGGAAACAAAAGGAAAGGGAATGTAGAAATGAAAGCTCAATGCCTCCAACCCTAAAATGGATAACTTTTCTACATGTTCTCCCATGTTGCAGTACTAATTCAGATCCATTACCAACAGATGCGTCTTTCAATTGGATGGTTTAGACCAATTCAGATCCAAAACTCCATGCATTCCCATGTTTAAATTATATATATATATATAAGATAGTTTTGATATATTAATATCAACAATAGATTATTTTGAAAAAAAAGTATTATTTTAATATATTTATATATATAAAAAACACTTTGAGGAATATGAATAAAAGTTCTGAAAGGTGCAGGGTTTTTGTCCAGAACCAATATGGGAAATTGGCCCTGAAAACAGTCACTCCCACTATTCCTCATGTGATCAGGCTGTCTGCTAAAATGCACTAGGTTTTATGCAAACGTGAGCTTCGCTCTCCTTCTCATTATGTGATTGCTATCACATGCTCCCATATAACACAGAAGATTAAACTATAGTAAATAAAATCTACTGCACAAACATCGACAAACTAGGCTAACATACTGAGTTGTAAAAAAGTTAGTGAGAGAGAGAGAGAGAGAGAGAGAGACCATAAGCTTGACTTCTGGAAGCACCATTGCAGAGCGTTTTAAACTGAGCCTCAATCTCATTCAAGAAAGCAGTAGCTTCATCAAAAGGCCTAGAGAGATCTGCTTTATATTTCATCAGAACGTCACAGTATGTTTCCTAGATAGAGAAGAAAACATCATGTAATATCAGTCAAGAAATGTTTAAACAAGGAAATATTAAAAAACCATTCTGCAGAAGAAAACCTAGAAAGAAAAAGGAAATATTTCACTTGAAATCAAGATATCAAACAAGGGAGTCCCGAAAAGGAGATCGAGTATGGACTTTATTTCCATGTCTAAATAAGCAACTAAATAAGGCCATCAAAGATGAGAGCTGAGAAAGTTAGAAGAAGAGAGATGGGAAACGAGCTTATTAGGGTTTCAGATCATTCAAGAAGAGAGGAAGTTCTTAAGAGAAAAAAGAGACCATGAACTCGTCAAGCTCGGGATCTGCGCCCAAGCAAGAGGCGACGATATTATTGGACCTCTTGGAAACATCATTCTCTTCCCGGATTTCATCTAACAAATAAGCCATCTCCGGCGGTGCTCCCACCTGCAAAACACAAAAATCAAAAGAAATTAGTAAAAAAACAAATACAACAACAGTTACAGTAGACTTATCGATAACCCTTTATGGAGTAGTAGCCAATAAATATTGAAACTGTCGATTTTAGAAGACTTTCAAAAGTCACAGCATACATGGTCTATACGTGGTCTATTTAGGATAGCTGATAACAGAAGTTTGTATTGCATAAGAGTGGTGCTTTACATGATAACACAAAAGTCAAAGATGATCAATTTAATATATTGGGCATCAAAGAAGAAATTTACAGGAGCGCAGACATGTAATTGCAACGATATAGCAACAAAATACATTCAGAAATCGTCGCACAATACATTTCATGGATCAAATTGAGGCTTTTAGACATCCTTCCAACCAAGACCACTCAAATAATGGAAGTCAAGAGTCCCAAAACTTCCCTCAGACCACTCAAATGATGGAAATCAAGACTCCCAAGACTTTTATTTTTCTCTCAAGAACTTCACACCGAGTTTGGCTCATTTAGAGAAGAGTCTCGGATACTTCAAGTTCCGTCTGTCACCTGGCCTAACTGTTCTAGTTTGCTTAATTTTAAAGAACATTACATGCAGCTAAAAATCCAAATCATTTGGTTACCAGAAAGATTAGTGTATATACCTTCTGGCAATCAATATAAGCTTCAAGTAACCTAGGATAAAGAGGGTGGGAAGCAATTTTATCCCTAATTGCACAAGAAGCCTCCTCCTGTGAAATATTACTATTATCACCAATACAACCACCACCTCTCTGCTGCAGCTGCAGCTGCTGATGCAACTCCACCACCATCGAAGCAGCATCAGATACTGTCGAACCACAAAACAACTGCTCCGATCCAGAAAAAGGAAATGATGCCCCCCCAGCTACGGATGGGAACCCCATATGATGGTAGTAATTAGCCACTACCGGAGCAACCTCGTTCTCCGATGACACCGGCAAAGAGTAATCAGTGCCAGTGGATTGAATACCGTACAGCTGTTCCATCATTAAGAGAGAAAGAATCAGGCTTAGCAAACTGGGTTTTCTACTGGTTAGCAGTGGCAGTACTGGTTGTAGACACTTGAAACGGAGATAAAAAAGAATATCGGGTACAACTGTATTGAAATAGAGAAAGAAGTGTGTTTATGTAGTGGTGGATGACGGGAATGAGCTGGGGAGAGGAGAGGAGAGGAGACTGTAGTTGCAGTACGTAATGAAAAAAGAGGGTGGGTTTATGGGATATCCATTACAGTTTCAGGTGTTTGAAATTAAATAAATTAATGGAGAAGAGCTCGAGAATGACGATGATGACGATGATCAGAGGCAGCCAGCGAAAGAGAGAAGTGAGTGTTCATAAAGCGGGTAAAGTGGTGTATGTGGTTTTAGCGTACAAAAACAAGTAGAAGTTCCTGGGGGACGGTGGACCCTCGCGCCTCAGTTGCTTCTTTTCACTCGCTCCAGGCCCAGGGCAACACCATGCATAAACCTCCACGCCATTTTGCTGCGCGTTTCCCTCACTTGCCTTGGTGACTCCTTTTTATACTTGCTAGTGCTCTTTTTTTTATGGTAAAAAACAAAACAAATAAAAAAATAAAAATAATTTATTTTAATATATTTTTTAACAATTTTTTTTAAAAACAATTTAAATCAAAACTCTCAAACACTAATTAAATTTTTGTTTATAATTATAATTGAGATTATTTTTAAAAATATATTTTGTTTAAAAATGTATTATAATAATTTTTTAAAAATAATAATTTTTTATATCAACATATAAAAATAATTTAAAAACACTAAATTTTTGAAATTTAAAAAAAAAATCAGATTTAAAAAAAAAAAAACACGAAACGGTTTTGCTCCAGGCTGCAACCCGTACAACCCTCTCTATCCGCTCAGCTCCAATCCTACTCTTGGAGACCCGAATCAGAAGACGTGTTGGGCTCGCGTCTTCGTGTTTGGATAAAGCCCAATAACTTGAGACGCACTTTAATTATGTCGTGGGTTTTTTCTTCTTCTCAAGACTTGAAATCACTTCTTAAGTCTATCCAGCTGTTGTGATTCTTACCGTGGAAAATGACTTGTAATACTTGGTCTTATGTTAGATTGTAAGGCATTTTTTTATTTGGGTAATTTTATTATATATATATATATATATATATATATATATATGCATGCATGGTTCACTGCTAGTAAAGAAAAGTAATTAAAAAGAATAATAATTAGATGAAATGATGGGTCCAATGCTTGCTGAAGCTGTTGATGAACGTTCCGAAAAGCTTAAGTTTATAAGTGAGTTCTTATAATATGATTTATATTATTTTCTAATACATCCCTTTAAGTGAAAGCTTTTTGGGCTTGAAACTTGCACAGGCCTATATCACCTTGTGCTTAGTTTTTTATCAAATAAAATAGGGGTTGTGAAATTCGAACTCGTGACCGCTAGGTCAACAAGGCTCTGATACCATGTTAAGAAACCATCTCACCTAAAAACTTAAGTTTATAAGTGAAGTCTCATAATATAATTTATATATAATTTATATTAATTTAGCGCGTTGTGCAAATGGAGGTAAAGTTACTTCGATTCTTAAAGGTTCAGTTTTGTTTCCTGGAAAATATGAAGAAAAAAAAGGATTTTGCCAATGAAATGCGTGGCTAACTTTATTTGTATAAAGTTAATCTTACGAGTGTCGGTGTCCTTTAACATGGATACTATTCCAAACAAATGAGGGTGGTCCGGCCACTGCTTGCATTCTCACATGTTTTTCTTTTTTTTAATTAATGTATATATTTGAGTTATGTTTCAGGATTCTAAGATGGTGTCTGTTGCATCGTCGGATTTGGTATCTAAGCCTATGGGATGCCAGATTATTTTCAAAACCAGTCAATGAAACTTAATTCAGTTTGTTTATGTTGGATCATTAATCCAACACTGGGTTTATTTGAGAATAATTATGTGTTTGTGAACTGTTAAATAAAATAAAAATTAATTAAAAAATGATCTGCTAAGTATATTTAGACACTTGAGTTTTTGATGTATCTAATAAGGTATTGACCTTTTAATGTGTAGAGATTAATAGGTTGCTTCTATTTTAGTGATGGACTAAAATAAAAACAACAAAAGATAAGAATACCAAAAGATGAGAATGTCCAAAAGGTGGAAATGTCAAAAGGTAGCTTGTTACTTATATATATTGTCATGATCCTGGGATTATTTCATGCTAGCATCCCATTTCTAGAGAGAAAATAAAGTTAAAGTAGAGAAAATCAAAGAACTTTCAAATAAGAACGTGTTAATCTGTAAGACCATCCGTATAGCTCTAGAGAGGGACTTTCGAATATAGATTCAATTACATTTCTATTTTATTATTTATACGTTCTTAATTATCCAACATGCTAGAATAGTTTAGACAGTCAAGCACCACCAAAATGTATTCGGCTGCTTGGATGCACAATGGGTTTGAGGTTGTAAGGATCGATGAGGAGAAAGGTGAAGTGATGGAAACCTATATCAAACACGGCTCACTTGCTCAGGCGCAGACAGGCTGCAGAGAGGGGAATTATCTCAGAAGGTCAAGCATAGCAGCTATGCAGCTGCCATTTCTGCAGATACAGATGCCAGAAAAGGAGTTTTTTTAAATGAACATGGCTACATCCCCGCACCAAATTCTGGATAGATTTATTGCTGCTACGTACTTTCGGGGATGCTTTATCATATTTTGTGAGGCATGGATCATTCAGGCCATCAAATTCTTGCTCCATCGTGTTAGTAATAACTGAGAATAAGAATTCATACATAGGTGCAGTATATGTGATTGTTTATTCAAAGTAGTGCTCAGGCAGCCGTCCCAAAAACAAGGGTCCTGGTTTGAGCTTTCATTATGATGCCTAGTACGCGTATGGGAGTAGCAGACAGACATTGCTTTTTCATCTTCAACCACTGAAATTGTTATTAATTCCTGGGATCTCTTTATGGTCGTGGGTCTTTCTTTACTTATTCCTGGTCTATATGTTATGTTATGTTAGCTCTATCATCATTTGTCGTCTCCACAAACTCTCATCATCAAGTCTTTCCCATCATCATCATCATCACTATCATCATCTAATAATAGAATTGGAGACCACAGCATGGCCCAATCGTTGGTGAGCCAGTGAGATTTTCAATGGTCAGTTTCGTTCCGTTTTATAATCGTTAAAAAAATAAAATGATATCTTTTTTATCTCGGTTTAAATTCTAGTCCATTCTGAATTTGCGGCCAAATACCAGCCGAAACGCTTCGGTTTTGTTTCGCCAGTTCTGTTTCAGTCAAATAATGTTTTTTTTTATTTTAAATAATGAATAATTTTATAATATCAATTATATTTCTTAATCCGACCGTTAGATTGAGATGAAATTTTACTAGAAGTCTCTTGATATATTATATATATATATATATATATTGTGTTAAAATTCCAGAGCAATTAGAGAATGTAATGACCCTGCGAGATTGATGATGACATTCTCGTAATATTATACATGTTCGTAATTTTATTCAGAAAAATTATTTTGTTGTCTTTTATATATATATAAACCTCAAAACAGCATGCTGAAATGTTTCAAAACTGAAATATTTTATTTTAATTGAAAAAATAAATTATCAACCACCGAAACGGAATTGAGAACTTTGACAAGAGAACAAAAAGGTGCTCTTCAACGCTTGGAAGTTATGAAAAGAGCTTCTGGGCTGGGTTCCACCATTGTAGTCTTTTCTCCCTGTGGCCCTTACCTCTGTATCGTTCGGGCTCTTGGAGATCTGCCCGTGATCAAGGCCTGGTGCCTAGCCAGCTTTAATGGGCTGTGATATTCTTGTTTCGTCATCAACTGGGGGTGATGTTTCACTCATGCCTCCGTTTTGAGTGAGATTGTGGTCCAGTTATCCGTGGTCTTGTGACTCTAGTGCTGTCCTCTACTGGGATTTAACGTTCCTGTCCCTTGTTTTGTCCATGAGAATTTCGTTTTACCACAGACAAAATATGGTTTTATTGCAGTGGTTGAGGCCAGCTAGCTCATTCTATCCTTAGTTACCAGTACATTCTTTCAGTGGTGTCCTCTCTTTTATTGTTTCTATTCCCTATTTATTCTTCATTTTTTATCTGTATTTTCTTCTCCTCGTCTTTTTCTTCTTGATTCTGCTTGGAAAGAGTGAAAATTGGACACCATGGCCTAATTAAGACAGAGGATGCTGTTGTTGAACTAAAGAGTAATGTTTTTAGGGTTGAGATTTGAAGACAGAGGATGCTATTTGTTGTCTTTGATTTTTTTTTCCTTTCTCTTCTGGTGTAGGGCCTCAACCACCAGAGGACAGCATTTCGAGGGTTGATGAAATAGTTCTGGCTTTGCATTTACTCTCCAATGTAAATACTAAATGCTTCCATCTACACACAGAGCCTTCATCCATTTCACAAGAAGTTCATATTTATACCCCTGAAAAGGTTAGGAAACAAGTTGGTTGAGAAATTGATTCTTGAATTCTTGGATTCTCCCTTCTTTGTGAGGAATTACAGAACTTGGTCAAAAGAATCCTGCAGTTTGACAGGTTTTTAATGTAACATTGGCCAAAACAACCATAAGAGAAATGTGAATTAAAATATGATCAATGACAAAGATTCTGGACAAGGAAGCTAGCTGGTTTGAGTCACATATATAAAATAGAAAAAAGGGAGGGCTTATTGGTGGGGTTGGTGGCTCGAATCTGCTAGCAATGCAAGCAACATGTTTGTTAGGGATGCATGATAAAGAATTACCTGCAATGAAAGAATAACATGGTTTCTGTCTATGGAAGGTCGTCCATGCACGTGGAATTGTTTTCTTTCCTTCCTTGTTTGTGATGGAAGGAAAAAAATAGATTCATCCTCTGCTTGTCAATGATTTTTCACAAAAAAATAAATAAAAATCAAATATTTATAAGATTCATTGGTCGACTATGAACACATGCTTTATGGGACATTGAAATTTGAAAGAATGTGCCTTGTCCCTTTTTATTTTATGTTTTTTTTTTTTTAAAGAAAAATCCCAGTGTAAGTTTCATGGAGTACGAATGAATCCCACTAGTAAACAAAAAGGTCAGTGTAAGAAACATGATAATATTCGGAATATAATTGCAGAGGAATTTATAAAATTTAATGGCTGAAATTAATTCAAAATTTAATCTTCTTCTTTCAATGGATGGCTAATCTACTACGGGCCTTACATTTTTTTGTTGTTGTTGTGGGCATATTTATGGGCAGATGACGTTATGAATCATGGAGGAGCCAAATTTCAAAAGAGAGTTACTGGGTTAACCTTGAAGCTTTTCAGTCCCTGACAAGATCCTATGGCAAAATCAGAAAGGGTGCTTCTTTTTTATTGCCTAGCCTGTCCTCTCTCTCTCCCCCCCCCCCCCTCTCTCTCTCTCTCTCTCTCTCTTATCTTTGCTAAAACAGTCCTGTCCAGCAGTGTCAGTCTCATGTGCACTATCCTTAAAACACAAGCTTCCAATAACATTTTTTTCTAATCCACTCTCTTACTTCCATTAACTCTTCTCTGTCTTTCATCACCACACCTTTTCAGTCTTCTTTCCATGCAATGTCTTCTCTGTAGCTCAAGTCTGAACCAAACCCAACAAATGTCTCTCATTGTCTTGTAGATTTTAGCCTCTTTATGGTTCAGCCATCAATTTAGAGTCTATTCAGAAATGGGTTGGCCCGAGCTTTCATGGTTGTTTATGCTTTGTTGGCTTCTTTCATTTCCGTGCTTTAGAGCTCTCGGCGATGATGCAGAGGCGTCTGTGAAGATATTGAAGGCTCCTCGTGCATTTTCAAAATTGAACATGGCCACATTTGAGTTTCAAGTTCTGGCGGGTGGCAATGTGAACTCCTGCACAAACTGTAGCATCAGTTGCAAGGTTAGTTCATCTCTTAACTTACACTTGCTGCTTTTGCTATACTTTATTCTGGGTGCATCCTTTCTTTCTTTTTTGATTAATATTTTTCTGTGCTTCTTTATTCTCCTTTCTTTCATATAGTTGAATTACTATCATATGCATTAATTCTTTTAAAGATTTAATCTGCTTTGGGGGTTTGCTGATTTGTTGTTGGGTCTTCACAAGTGCTGAGTAAGCACCATGCCTGTAAATGCACTTTGACAGAAAAACCAAAGAAAAGGAATCTTAAGAAAATATTAGAAAATTTGTTTTAATTTATCTAAACTCTCTGGTTTAATGGTTCATCCGATTGACCATTCCCTTTTCCTTTTAGTTGGTTGCTCATTCCTTGTAACTGAATAACATGCGTGCAGCTGGATAGTGGCCCTGAATCTGATTGTGGAGCTAGTAAGATTTCGTACCAGGGCTTGCAGGATGGAAATCATACATTTGAGGTTTGCATCAATGGGTCTCAAAGAGTTGGCTGTGCTACCTATACCTGGACTGTTGGTTAAGAAACCTTCCTTCATTCTTTTTGAGTAACTATTGTGAAATTCTTTTATTTTCTTCATAATTGTATAAATGGTTTGGCTGATATGCGTTCTGGGAAAGCTTAATCACAGCTCATATTCAAAAAACAAAAATACTGAATTAGTTCTAGCTTATAAACAAGTGCTGTCCATAAAGAAGGCTAGGTTTATGAAGTTGCAAAACTGAAACCGAGTATGCAAGTCCTTGTAAATTTACAGTTGGGAGTTTAGCACAAGGAAACAATTATAGAGACTTCGAGTTTTTTTCTAATATCAGTTATACTTTGTGCAGATACCATCCCCCCAACAGCATATATAACTGCATCAAAAGTATTTACAAATGCTTTGAATGTCTCTGTAAATATTTCTTTCACTGAACCCTGCACTGGGGGAGGAGGTTTTGGATGTTCGTCTGTGAATGCGTGCAACGTGAGTATGTTCAATGAAAATATATTAAACTCCTTTTTTTTTCTTCCATGTGCGCGCTCAATGTTATTGGTATATATAAGCTATTGCCATTTATATTTGTGAAACATTATGATAGAGACTACCTTCGATCTTTCCACTGTTGAAAAATAGTATTGTTTGATTCACATGGGTGTCTCGAATATAGATTCAAGAAAACCCCAGATAATATTGATTGTGAGCTATCTCTTTCAAAGGTTTGCAATTTCTCCAGTGACTACTCTACAACAAGAAATAATCAAACATAAGTAGATAAGCACAGTTGAAAATGCTGCGAGCTCACTGAAGTTTCTTATCATTTTCAGACTTAACACGAGTGTTTTGGCTCTCCTAGATCAATAGAATTTGAAATATATCGTATTGAGGCGGATTTGGTATATAATTTCATGGAATGGTTCAAAGGGATACATATAAAGACCCCAACTAGTTTAAAATTGAGACATGGTTGTTGTTGCTTTAGATCAATTGACAGTAAATAGTATTCCCAGGTCTATGAAGAAGAGTAAATAAGTTATTACATACTTTTTGTGCATGTGAAGTATTGACTGAAATTAGTTCTTATAGATTTCTATTCATCAATATACAGCTGTTAGTCTATGGTGCTGGCCAAGTAATTCCCTCCTCATTCACTGTTCTGGAACCAAATCTGAAATATACTATTCTGGTGGATTTGTCTCCTAGTGTTCTGTATGGACGTGTGATACTGGTAATGGATAGGAACTTCTGTACTGACACTGCTGGAAACAGATTTACAAGAGCTGCTAATTCAAGTTTCTTTGTGCATTTTGGTGAGTTTTGCTGTTCATTCCTCAATTCTTTTTCCATGGAACCGTTGTGTGCAGCACTCGTCATTGAAGACTTTTTTTTTTTTTTACTTTAAGCTCAATAAGAAGCTTAACAAATATTAAACTGTTAAAATTTTGCGTGCTTTATATATTGTGTTCTTGTTTTAAAAGAGTTTATTCATAGATATATAGAAGCAAGTAGTTCCTGTATTAATCATTTAAGAATTGAACTTACTGGAAGACTTCATCTTGCAGCATTTTTTTTTTTTTCAGTTTCTATCGAAGTTTTCTTATCTTGCCCTGTTCATTTGGTTTATTCTCCAGATAGAAGAAATGTGTTTGTTGACCTGAGGATTCACATTCCAGAGAAGCTACTTCAACTTAATAATGAAATCAGAACGGTCACGGCAACTAATAACGATGATAACTTGAAGTTTTACATGTACTTTTCAGAACCTATTTTGAATTCATCTGCAGAAATTCTAAATTCTCTCAACACAAGTCAGGGAGTTCTTCTTCCTATAAGTGGAGAAAGCCTTGGGAACCGAAAATTTGGCTTTCAGGTCAGTTTGTGTTCAGTTAATTATTTTGTCTTGATGCCATGTCTCTGTCTTTGAACCATTTTTTGCTCTTATGTTTTGATGCTAACTGCATTGGTGCTGTCTTCTTTCAGGTTGCAAATTTATCCAGCATTGCGGTTGTTACAATTGGCTTTCTTTCAAATTCAATAATAAGCAGACCAGGGACTTCAGTTTCTCCGATTGCCCCGGTTACTTTCCTTTACGGTACAATCTACCACAGTTATAAGAGGTTATAAAAAAGGGAAAAAATGCTAAAACATCTAGGCTTCATATCTTGTTGAAATTGAATACTTTCAGAATGATAAGAAGTTTCTGTTCCCTTTTGGACTAAATATGTTTGTATGAGATATTTGAGATATCATTGTACTCTTCCGACATGGCTATTAATGCAACTTTCAGATTCTCAAAGGCCTGCTGTGAGACTGAGTACATCTTCTAATAAAAGGACGAAGGAACATAGTATTCCAATATCAATTAAGTTCATGAAGCCAGTATTTGATTTCAACTCCTCTTTTTTATCAATCTCAGGGGGTCATTTGCAGGGGTAAGCCAACTCTCACTCACTTGTATGTTACAATTACCTACTTGCACGAAAGTTATCCCATGCACACACCCTTACTCACCACAAAAACAGTAAAATAGCTGGACAAAATCTGCTGAATAGTTTTCCAAAACAGTTTACTCTTTTGTTTTAATGCAATCCAGCTTTCATGAAATAAGTAGGAGCAAATACATTGCAGAGATAAAAGCAGATGATGATGTCTTAACTGTCAGCATTCCTCAAGATGTAGCTGGAGATGTTGCTGGAAATAAAAATCTAGCATCTAATATTTTACAAGTGCGACACTGTAAGAAATTCATTTTTCTTCAACTACTCGTTCTGTGTTCTATTGATGTATAGTGTCTAGGACTTGCAGGGTCTTTTTGGGTGTTTCGCTGATATATGTTCTGAAATATATTTCCAGATTCTGTGCCCACGATATCTTCTGTAATCTCTGCTTTTGCAACTGCTTGTTTCCTGGCTACATCTCTTGTTGCTGGGCTGCTCACTTTGTCTACTGCAAGCCTTCTGTCTGCTGGGGCATTTTCAGGACCTTCTCCTTTGCTGACTGCTGAACCTACAAGGAATCTTTTTGTATGATATACATCCCTAAAGAAAAGTTATCTCCTTCACGTGGTTATTTCATGACATTTTACAATTTCTAACGGCCTTCTACATTTGGGCGGGAAAGGTTTACTGCAGTTCTAAAATTTATTTTTAGCACTTCGTGATGATTAAAAGCCAACCAGTCTGCACCCTCAAATTCAAATGATCTTAAGATACCGTAGAGATGTTTCAATACACTCCCAATTGTCTCTCATATGCACAAGAGTATAGCTCTTAATTCTAACTTGCAAGAGATGAATTAGTGTTGAAATTAGTGGAATGAAAATTATAAAGTGTAATCGTAAACTTTCTATTTCCATCATCATGAAAATTAAGAGAAATTTATATATATATTTTTTTATATACACAGAGAACTGCATGCCATATTCAGGTTTTTGCACTGTCTAGATGGTTGGCTGTTACGCTGCCAGTCGAATATTATGAGTTTGCAAGAGATTTACAGTGGAGCATTCCTTACTTCAGTCTCCCATGGGAAATTGGGGGTATTCAACCAGTCATTATGAAATCAAATTCCTCCTCTGGTGCACATTCTTATATCTCAAATACTCACGATATATCCCTGAGCATGCAACTGAAAGGGGAGAGTGTGAACAAGTCTTCTCAGGTGTACGGATTGCCCCTCTCTCCAATGGAGTACTTATCATTTTTTGAGGTCAGGAACCATTTTCCAGAAATTTGTTTTCAACCTCAAATGCTTATATATGACAGGTTCGATTATTCACCTGCAGAGCCACAGTTTTAAACCCGAAGCAGAACATATTTTGGATCCACGCCATTCGAATGGGTGAGGTTTTGCTTTTTATTCCTTCAATATGCCCTCCAGTCTTTTTCATGCCAGAGACATGATGAAAGTTCAATGGTTAAGTAAAGAAAGTGGAAACAGTCCTAGTAAATGTTCTTGTTTAACAAAAAAGGAAATTTCCTAGAACAAATCATATTAAAGTCGAATTTATTCAATCATTTGGCATAGGGGCTAGCGAATTTTTTGAGTTAATTATCTTGCATTATTGCAAAATGGTGGTCATGAACACAGCATTTAATGTGAATGCCTGATCCTTTCGTTTTTTGTTCTCTTGTAGGTGGAGGGATTTTGAAAGAACCATGTTCTGGTTAGCTGTAATTGGTGGCGGTATGATACTGCTCCATGCCATACTCTTATTTATTCTAAAATTGAGGAAGGGAAAGAATGAAATGCAGAAGGACTATGGGGCACTGACCCTCCCAAGATTTGAGATATTTCTCACATTTCTTGCATTGCCTTGTATTTGTAAGGCCTCTGCTTCTCTAGTCAGAGGTACCCTTCATCTTCATTTTTCTTCCTTTTAGTATCACCTTGTCGTGCTGTGAACTTCCTCTCATTGTTTGAAATTGTGTTGATCCATCACATCGATTGATGTGTATATCTGTCGCGGCATCGAACTGTATTACACTCTTGTCAGACCTGTTAACTAGAAAGTATACTACCCGTTACGTTTAATTGATATTTATTTTTATGATTCAAGGAGGAACAACATCAGGGACTATAGTCGGCATTCTGCTGCTTGGCGTGGTGGGTTTTTTACTGCTGGCCTTGCTCCTGATTCTGTCTGTTGGAATCACATTTGGAAAGCTACTTCAGTATAAGGAAGTCCATCAAGAAGGACAGGTTTTTCACTGGTATCAAGAAATTATCCGAGTAACTTTAGGTCCTGGTAAGAGAGGCCAGTGGACGTGGAAGAATCAACCGAAGTCTGTTTATCTAGTCAGTTTAGGTGCTTTATTTGAAGATCTACGAGGGCCCCCTAAATACATGCTCTCGCAGATTGCCGGAGCTCCTCGCAACAAGCAAGGGGATCGTATCATTGACTCCGATGATGAAACTGAAGATGCTGAGGCACCATTTATTCAGAAGCTGTTTGGAATTCTTAGAATATACTACACACTGCTTGAGACAGTCAAGAGAGTTTGTCTGGGCATTCTGGCTGGTGTCTACTTAGATAGCTGGTCCTCTAAAACCCCAACAGTCGTGTTATTGTCCATCACTTCCTTTCAGCTCTTCTTTCTTGTCCTCAAGAAGCCTTTTATCAAGAAAAAGGTCCAGCTGGTTGAGATCATCTCTATTTCCTGCCAAGTTGGTATTTTTGCTACTTGTTTCATTCTCCTGGAGAAGGAATTATCAACTAGCGAAGAAACCAAAGTTGGAATCTTCATGATTGCACTGTTCTTAATCGGGTTCTTCGCGCAGATGGTCAACGAATGGTATGCGCTGTACAGACAGGTGAAGCGGCTGGATCCCTCCGAGAAGTATTTCTTGACAGGTCTGAAACTCGCATCAATTGGATTTCTCATGCTTTTCATTTCAAAAAGAATGAGCCAGGACCTGGAAAGCAAACTACCAGCTAAACGAAGAAGCGATGGAGAAACTGTGGGGGAGACTGGTTCTTCTGCTGACAGAAACAAAAGCTCAGGGACCTGGAGCTCTGACACGCCAGATAAACCATGGCAGAAACAGCTAAGAGAATTAGCAAGGGCTAGCTTCACCAAAGAAAGAAGTGGATCACGGAATGATCCCTCGACCAGTAGAACTAAATGGAGTGGAGTATGGACAAACAAAAGCAGTGGAAGCTCTTCTCATAAGACCTCTTCAGATTCCAAGTCCAAAACAAATCGGTTGTACGAAGATTTAGCAGAAATTTTTGCATCAAAATGAGATTTTTGCAGTGAGGAAAGAGGAAGACGACCTGTATTCATCGTCACTGTGGCTCATTGGGCATACCTTGAAACTGGATTACTCCTAGTGTTATTGGTTGAAGTTTAGAGGAAGCTAAAATCATTGAATGTAAAGCTTAGAACTTGCTAATGTCTCCCTGCCTGGAATATTTTTTTTCTGAAAAAGTCATTCTCTGCAAAATGGGTGGACTCTAACACATTGATCTTCTTCTTCTTCTTCTTAATTCTATATGAGAATTTTTATTGGGTTATAGAACAAGATTGAATTAGCCAGCACAGTCAGGTTTCTCGAAAAACAGTCCAGAAAATCATGCTAGACAGATAACTTACTATAGACTTAAGAGTTTGTATTTATTTTTTTTAATTTCCTAGAATAAGTTTCCCACATTACTTGAATATAAAAAATAAACTAATGGTTTGGTGAATGTTTTCCCTCCCTTTTCGTAATGCTTAAATTTGGTTGTTAAAGTATTTATCAAAATAATATTTAAAAAATGTTTTTTTTTTATTGTTTATATAACTAATGAAACACCATTATTGTTTTTTAATTGCTCAAACTTTTTCCTTTTTATTTTTTTTAAATAATTCTTCCTTCCATACTTTTTTCTTTCAATGTTATTCTTTAATACTCTATTAATTTTCAGTTGATCATCATGATTTATTTCATTTTGTTTTTTGGGGTATTCCAATCTCAAACAAATATTTTGATATTTAATTGTTACTCAATTTTTACAATCTTTTATTTTGTTATTAAACAAAAAATAATTTTAAAATTAAAATTCTTAAATCAAATAGAGTTTATGATCGAGATTGTAAGTTGCAAAGCATGTATCAATCCAATATATTATTATCTAAATTTTAAAAAAACAATGTCATATTGAGTTTTTTTTTTTTAAAGTTAGACCATGTTCTTAACAATCATTGAAGTTGTTTTTGAACCTACAAAGTCAACTATGTCATGTAGAGTTAATTTTCATGTTGGTTAATATTAAACTCGAGTTAACAAAATAATTAGTTTGCGAGGCTTTAAGTTTGACCAATTAAATGTAGTTTAACAATAATATCATATTGTTTTTTAAAAAAACATTAGATCGATTTTGATTTTGAATTGGTTTTTGTTTTTGTTTGTGATATTATTATAGTTCTAAACAAACTTCCTAATATATGAAAGCTTTTATTTCTATTAGGGTCAATTACTTCAAACATCCTAATGTAAGTTTTTGAATCTTGCAAAGTAAAACCATATAATGCTCAAATTAATTTAACTTTTTTGTTTTTATATTATTAATTAAAAAACTATAAAACTTAATGAATTACATGATCCGGGTAAAAATATTATTGAGTTTTTTTGTAAGAAAAATCAAACTATATTTTTTTAACGATTGTTGAAGTTGTTTATGAAATCATAACATCTACTATAAGGGTGTTTGAGAATGTGTTTGGAAAATGCTTTTGAAAAAAAATGAAATTTTTTTATATCTTTTAATTTAAATTAATTTTTTTGGTGTTTTTAAATCATTTTGATGTGTTACTGTCAAAATTAATTTTTAAAAAATAAAAAAAATATCATTTTAATTCATTTCTAAACGAAAATCATTTTCAAAAACTGCTTTAACCACACTCTCAAATAAGTACTAAGTTATAATAGATTAATTCTCATGAAGTTAGATTTTAAACCAAAATTAGATAAAAAAATCAATTTAAGGTTAACTCATTATATTAGTTTAATAATACCTTTAAATAGTTGAATATTGTTTTTAGGTTTTTATGCAATCCCTACCATAGCATTGGATAAAAAACTTGTAATCACGAAAAAATGTAGAAAAGGATAATAGTTTGATGCATTTGAATTCATTTTCTTTATCTTTATTGTGAAATTGTTTTATTGGTGGACTTTTTTTTAGTTAGAATCAATAAAAGCAAAAGCAAAAATTTGAGAGATTTTTTCCTATTTTATTTAATTTGGAGTTCGATCCCATCAGTTATCTCTTTACTGTTTGTGAATCTGATTTTAATTGTTTTTTTTTTAAATTATTGAAAAATGTATGAAAATAATATATTTTAATTTTTTGTCATGAAAATAATTTAAAAAAATAAAAAATTTCAATTTTAAATAATAATAATAAATATTTTTTTTTCAAAAATTGTGCATTGAATGTGAGAATGACACTAAGCAGAGGTGTAGTCAAGACAAGCACCAGCCACCTCTGAGTTTTGTTTTTTGTCGGCTAGTCACACCTGTTCTCTTATCGGTTGCTTTTTGTCCTTTTCTCTCTGCTTTCTCTTCTATAAGAAATCCAAATCACCGAAACAGAAAATGGGTTCGCTTTTCAGTTCTTCAATCAAGATGAGCAAGCAAGAACTTGATGATGCGCTTAAAAAGGCCAATGAAATCGCCTCCTCTGCTCCCGTCGTTGTTTTCAGGTTTTATTGCCTTCAAAATTTACAATCACAAGGTTCTTTGTTTGAATTTTTTAATGATTAATGTCCCAGTTAAGCTGTGATTTATAAGATACTGTTGCTATTTTTGTTTCAGCTCTGTATTTATCTTCTGGGTTTGTTTGTTTTTATATTATGATCTGTGAGACTAGATTCAAGTCTTGAATTTTAGTTTTCTTCACGCAGCAAAACCTATTGTGGTTATTGCAATAGGGTGAAGAATCTGCTGACACAGGTCGGCGCAACCTACAAAGTCATCGAGCTGGATGAGCTCAGTAAGATTGCTAAACCTTTTTGGCTGATCCTTTGTTCCAGTTGGTATTTGTGTTTTGATGAAATTGTTAGTTTTTCATATCGATTTTACAAACATAAAAAAACCAGAGTCTTTCAATGTTTTGAAGGTGATGGATCTCAAATTCAATCAGCATTGGCACACTGGACTGGGCTAGGAACAGTGCCTAATGTGTTCATCGGAGGGAAACACATTGGTGGTTGCGACAGTAAGTTCCTTCATCTTCATTTTATTACCTGCTCCTCTAATTTTCATGGCCCCTGTTGATATGACAAAAATTCATCAACGGTTGTATCTTTTTCACTGTGCGTCCACTTTTGTTGTCGCAGCCGTTGTGGGGAAGCACCAACGCAACGAACTCTTGCCTCTTCTCCAAGAGGCTGCTGCCGCAGCTAAAAACTCTGCCCAGCTTTGATTGAACATCGAAGACTAGATGAATCTTCTTGTACTAAAGTTGGAAAAATGTTTCCCATATTACCAATGTACCTGAATTCCAATCGTGCACCAAACTATATGAGGTGTAAACATTAATAATGTTGGTATTTTTATCTGGGGTGATCCTCTTTTTCTTTCTTGCTATATTTTGATTTCTTCAGCGCCTGATTTTGCAGTTCCTCTTGCCCCAAAACCTACCTTTTGGATTTTGGATGTCTGCTGTGGATGGTCGAACAAAAACCTATCATTCAAAGAAATTTCGACGAAAATTCATGAGAATTTGTCCTGCAGCCAGACAACCTTGCCATTAATGTTCTGAAACAGCTTGCCAAAAATAAATAAACAATTTGACCAACAAATGGATTCAGTTATCTGACTAGTTCAAGTCACACAACTCTTGATAGTTTCTTAAAGAATACAAAAAACAAAAGCTATCATTTAAATTGGAGTATAATCTCAAGTATGTTTGGAATTTTCCTTATGCTATAACACAACACATAGTAACAAGCCATCTAAATCTAAAATCTGGCTGTGTAAACACTTTTGCACGGGGGGGAATCACAAAGATATTTCTTTTGTTCACTGTAGAATTGCCAATGTTATCCCTGTATCAAGGTTTTTTTTTCCGGTCTTCAAAATGTTTAAGCTCCAGTAAAAATTTCAGGCGACCTTAGCAACAGAATCTTCTTTCAATTTCTGCAGTTGTCAACCAGAGTAAATATGAGAATTGGCGAAAGTTAAATTCTAAAATTCCCACCAATTTTAAACTAAGTCCCATTTACATTAGAGGTCTCTATCCATGTATTAAGCGTGGCAAGAGCCTTCCCTGATAATTGCGTCTCTCGAGCCAAATCCACTCCCTCTGCTAAGCTATTTGTATGGCCACTGACGAAGAGTGCAGCCGCTGCATTTAGGATCTGAAAGATTATTCTGGCATTAGAACCCTGTTCACAAGTACTGGTTCTTCCTACACACAGGCGCATATGCAAAGAGCTAAACAAATTTCACTTGAAATAAAACGCCATGTCAAAGAAACTCACAATGGCATCAGCAACGGCGCCTTTCTCACCCGACAATACACGTCTTAAACTTTCTGCATTATAATCAGGGCCTCCGCCTCGCAAGTCAAGTAATGTACAGCGTGGAATGCCAAAGTCCACTATCAAATGCACATTTTCAAATCAGCAATTTAAGTAATCATAGACATCTAAGGAAACCTCGTTAATATAAAGTAACAAACAGAGTCACTTTACAGTATAAGAGAAAGAACAAAATACAAGCGTGTGATGAGCTCACGTGGATCAAATGAAAATTTTGATATCTTTTCAGGGCTGACTTCATACACGACTCCAGGTCCTGTATTCGGATCATTGTCAGAAGATGAGATCTAAACATGCAAATGTAGGATAACCAAAAGATAACAGCTAAAGAAAGATAAATCCAGCTAATCCTTCCTTTATAGCGTAATGGTATTTACTTTATGGAAGAAATCTTACCAAGGGGACTCATCTCATCCAAGCCTTCTGAATGAACAACCAATGCTCTCTTCATGCCAAAGCTTTGCAATGCTTTAGCCATTTTCAGCACCTGCCCAAGAAACATAAATAAAGCATGTCAGAGATGAATTTCGGGTGAGAAGTTCAGCTACAGCCCAAGCCAGCCCCCATTCCCTAATTAAGATGTCTCATGCGATCATATGGATATCAATGTACAAGAGAGAGAGCACTGCAGATAATAAAGCAATATCAAGTTACAGCAATGGAAAACCAAGTACAGTGATACCAAAACCCATCTGGAACCGCAGATATAAGAATTGCATCCAATCATTATGTTAGAAAATTATAATTTAACTGAATCTTAGAGTGCCTAAAACTAAACTATAAGCTTTCCTATAAAGTGATAATTGATAAATATGATTGTTGGAAAGATGATTATGATTCACAGTTGTTGCAGGTGATACAGACACTCACCAAGTCTTCATGAAATACACCAACAACAGCGAAGGGAACACGTGCGGGGTTCAGCATAGGACCCAATATGTTGAAGATGGTTTTGATTTTCAGTTTCTTCCTTACAGGGCTAACAATCTTCATAGCAGGATGATACTTTGGCGCCATCATGAAGCCGATTCCCACTTCATTTACACATCTTGATACCCCCTGATTTCATGAAAATTGAGAATAAATTGAATTCTATGCATAGAACATGTGAAAGCAATTGCATATGATTTGACATCTTATCTTGTTATGATGTGGTTTAATTTATCATTGGAACAGTACTAACAAATAGAACACAATTGGTATTATGGAAATGACATTGACATTGAGTTATGCTTGATGAGTTAAGGTCGACAGTAATCCAACATGACTTGCATCATAGAAACTTTCCAGAATTTAAGAAAAACAAAACATTAGAGAATTGAGAAAAGATGAAATGTTTTCTTGCCTTTCTTTTTCCTTTTTCTTCTTCTTATAGATGAATAACAAAATGCTCTTATCTTGATGATGCTATACGAGCCATGAAATCTCTAATGAATGAGGTGGTGCAAAAGATGGTCGTGGCGTACAAGAAAAAACAAAGAGAGTGAAGAAATGGTTGAAGCAGGTCAGGAAGAGAGATAGCAGAAAGATAACACAACGGTCTACTAACCCCACTTCACTAGAAAGAAAAGAAAAGGGGAGAAAGAGAAACAGGATGTCACAGACAGCACACACATAGCTGAGAATATTGCATGGATGTGGAATGGTTAATTTTTCAGGAAAGAGCTAATGTTACTTCTGGAGCCGAATGAAGCCCAAATGAAGAAATACTCAGAGTTCAACAAACCAGTTGTACACAAATGGGATTCGTATGAAAGGGGCATGGATTATGCCCTCAAGTGAGTTAGACCTAAAATTCAAATATCAGGAGGAAAAGAGTGATGTACTAAAATACACGTTGGATAAACAGGCAACTTCTAGGTTTTGGTAGCCCTACTACCAAGTAAATGATGCCTGGTTTAACTTCTTTACCAACGATGAAGTGGGGAATGGAGTAAAGGAGTAACAAGATTATAAAATTATGGCAACCACAAGCTTGATAGATCTCTGTACAAGTTATATTATTTTTATAGCTTTTGACAGGTGTTCTATAAAAGGCCACTTTTATACCCACAACCACATCAAAGACGCATGAAAAACCATACTGGTAGAAAACAAATAGGCTGCACCAGTACAAACTGCAGCCATTAATGACTTCTATTCATAATGAACCTACCTCTGGGTCCAAGTCTATTACTACCCCAAGTTCTTCCAATACGTCAGCACTTCCACATGCTGAAGAACTTGATCTATTCCCTTGCTGCAAAGCAAACAATAACATTTAGCACATTACATGCAACCAATCATATGACATAATCCTCAAATTTTAAAAATTATTTTGAGGAAAAGAAATTCTGACCTTGGCTACTTTAGCACCACAAGCAGCAGCAAGTATTGAAGCTCCTGTAGAAATGTTAACGGTATTTGCACCATCACCGCCCGTTCCAACAATATCCACAACATCAGCTAATCCTTCCACCTTCCTAGCATGCTTAAACATTGCCCTTGCCAATCCAACAATCTAAATAGCATTACACACAATAACTACTCTCATTACATCACAGCAGCAAATTGTGTCAGAAGTAGCACTTTCCCATAGCAATAGTTACCGTGACACTATTAAAGTATCGTCCTATCAGTCTAGGGCTCTGTGCATTACATTCCTACCTTTTAAAAGGAGAGACTCTTGGAATATGCTTGCCTACTTGTAAAAGCAATAAATGCACTGAACTTACCTCTTCAAAAGTCTCTCCCTTGGCTCTCAGAAGTACCAAGAAAGCACTGATCAAGGCCTCACTGCTATCATCAAGTAAATAATCTAATGATGCTTCAGCCTCGGATTCTGACAAATCCACCTTATTAATCAGGGATTCAATCAACTGCCAAAAAAAAAAAAAGAATTGCAGGAAATTAAAATAACTAAACAAAAAGTAAAACACCCATTACTTTGAGAAATGAAAGCGAGAGACAGACCTCATTGAATGCAGGTATTGTAGAAGCTGGTTTCCTAGAAATAGTAGACAGGGAAGCAGAGACTAGGGTCGTACCTTTTCTGCTTCTACCTCCACTTACATTTCTGATTATGTTCCTTTGCTTCAGGTAGCAACCTGGTCGAGTCCAGAAGAAGCAATTTTTGTCTTCAAAATCACGAATCGGCGATTTGGGTCGCTGAGATATCATAGAAAGAGAAGTTGCAGGCAGACTGGCTGCCATTGTTGCCACTAAAAACCGAAATAACAAACACCCAATTCGTCAAGAACAATAAAAACAAGAGCTTAAAGCTTAAAATCGAGAAAAGGTAAGGGCGTTGGATTGAGATTTGGGGTTTTACCGTGGTTTTATGAAGGGAAAGTCGTTTCTTTTCCCAAGATCAAGCTTTGACTTGTGTAGAGATTGAATGAACTCTCTTCTTACCTTAGACCAGGAGAAATGGTCTCTTATTAAATTGTTGAATAATCATAAAAAAAATTCTTTCTTTTGATTACTGCAATAAGCAGATTGACAAACACTTGAACTAAGCACAAAGGGCGAGAAGAGGTTTCAGGCTTGGACACCAACCGGTTTTTTTCTTAAGAAAATAATATTTTTACACACACACACACACACACATATATATATATATATATGTATGTATGTATGTACGGCCAGAGAAGGGGTTTGTTTGTTTATATTTATACTTGTGTATTGAAGTAAATATACATATATCGGGTGGTTCCGTGGTTGTTTTCTGTTTGCTCAAAAGCATATAGAAAATAATTTATTTTTATATTTTACTATAAATTAAATTTTTTATTTTGTTTTTTAATTATTTTTATATATTGATTTCAAAAATAATATTATTTTAATATATTTTTAAACAAAATAATATTTTTAAAAACAAATTCAATCCACTAAAATATTGGTGTGTACCAAAAAAAAAAACAGCATTCAATTTCACCACCAGCACAAACACGGCCTATATATACTACTAGATAATTGCCCGCGCGTTGCCGCGGGTATTTTTTTATATATAATTAAATACAATTAAATCTACAACGATCAATTTATATGATATAAGCAAATACCATATAGATTAAAAGATAAAATGTTTAAAATTTTGAGTTGAGTTTGTCACGTAAGTATAGATTTCATCTTCTAAAATATAGGAATTGCGTTATAAACGATCACAAAAGAGCGTGCACTAACATTAGAAAAAAGAGCAAAATATTCAAATAAGAAAAAAAACTTACTGAAATCATTATTGTTCAGATAATAAAATTATTAAAATCAATTAATAGAAAGAACAAAAAAAACAACAGGGAAAAGGAAGCAATATTCATTTAAAATATTATAACCATAGCAACATCGAAGTCTTAATATCTAAAATTATTATTGCTGCTAGAATAAAACAACAAAAATTATTAAATTATACCGAGAGAAAAAAATAAAAAGCATGAACAAAACAGCAAGCAAGAAAAACCAATTAAAAATTATTATTATTATTATTTTTATTATGAAAGAATAGATAATCACTACTATTATAATAATAGAATACATAAGCACTATTCTTATAATAATAATAATAATCACTATTATTATTATTCTTATGATAATTATTATTATTATGTTAATAATGAAAGAAACAAAAGTAAATGAAAGATTAAAAATATCCTAGAAACTTTAACAAAAGATAAAAAAAATTTACCATGGCTATTACTAGCAAAAAAAAAAATTATCAAATTATCGGGAGGGAAAAAAAATAACAAAAGAGTAAGAATGAAAAATCATTAAATCATGATTATTATTATTATTATTATTATTATTATTATTATTATTATTATTATTATTGTGTTAAATACACTTATATATATATATAGACAAAAGTAAGGATAAAAAAAATCAAAGTATAAGGGCTGAATTGAAAATGATATCTAAAGGGCTTAAATTAAGAAAGTAAAAGTTAAAGGGCTGAAATGCAACTTACATTTCTTGTCAATTGAAATCAGAGGACAAAATTGCAAAAATCAGAACTTTTGTACCGAATTGATTGAGTTATATACAGCCAACCCGGAAATTGAAAGTAGAAGGACCAAAGTGCAACTTTGACACTCCGGAGAGAGAGAAACGTGGCCGGCGACTTTCACCGGCCTCCTACGCGTCCACGGACTCTTTTAGGTAACACGCGCCACCGCGGGAGGAAGAACACACGGAGGCACATCGTTCTGACATCCGGTAGACAATTTTCGGACACCGGAGGAAGCCGCACGCGCCGCCCGAAGAGGGTGTGAGGCGAAAAACCGCCTGGCGCGTGCGGCAGACGCCCTTCCAGACCCGATTATTTAATTGTAAAAATAGGGACAATTATCGTCCTGTCCCTTGACCGAATGAAGTGTTTTTGTCTTATTAGGGGCTAAAATCATCTTTAGCCATTTCAGAAAATAATAAAAAATTCGAAAGTTGCGGCGGACCGGACCGGTCCGGCCGCGCGCAATTACGCCGGTGCCCCTAAGCCGGAAGCCTGATTTTGTCTTATTATCAGGGACGAAATCGTCAATACACTGTTCATAACTGAATATTTAAAAAAAAATAAAAAAGGAAAAACCGAATTTATCCCCGCCTGCCAGCCCCTCCTCCCCGCGCGGTCGAGGGCCAAATTCGGGCGTGCACTGCTCGAATCCATAGTGATTCTAGAGACAGTGCACAGTGGAGAGGTCACGCCGTTTATTTTCTTTGTAATAACTAAAATTAGAGATGATAATATTATATATTTTTTATTTTATTAATGAAATATATTAAAAAAAGTATACAATTAAACCTCACAACACACCGGGATTCTATAGAAATCCGAAGTTAAACATGATTCTACTATGAAATATATTAATTCGCTTTACTAAAAACAATATAAAGAAGTGTAGTTGTTTTTTTAAAAAAATTGATTTTTTTTATTAAATTAATTATTTTTTATATTTTTAGATGATTTTAATATATTAATATCAAAAATAAATTTTTTAAAAAAATATATATATTATTTTAATACCAGAAAAATATATTTAAAAAAACAATTTTATCCGTATTTCCAAACAGTCGCTACAATCTCGATGCCACCGTTTATCCCGGAAAATGTCCCAAGACCGCCTTCCCTCTTCTTTAATCTCTTTTACTCCAGATCTGCTATTGCGCACAACCTGTTTGATGGAATGAGCATCCCTACCAGACATGTGGCTCTTCGGAATGCAACGCTTAACGGCTATGCTAAGCTTGGCTTATCGAACAAGTGGGTTTTGAAAGGGGGAAAGCGAGCCATGATTGTTGATTTCTCTTGAAAATATCTCTCACAATCAAAGCTTGTGGGGGCAA
The DNA here is from genome assembly GCA_027405865.1 of Salix purpurea. NCBI lineage: Eukaryota > Viridiplantae > Streptophyta > Magnoliopsida > Malpighiales > Salicaceae > Salix > Salix purpurea. The sequence continues at coordinate 2,771,827 of JAOWLH010000015.1, read as the reverse complement.
TGGGTTTCAAAGAAATGGAGTGTTTCGACAGGGCTGTTCTAGCATAGCAGTGATGACATCTCACAAATAATCCTGATGGTTTGTGGAGTAGAGTGCTTAGGGGGTTTATTTCCACAGAATTTTTCAAAAACAACTCCTGAGATCTTGAGATAGCTAATGAACATGATTGTTGCAGCCCCCACCTCCACCAGCAGCCCCGATCAACACGGCAGCCCCGATCAACCACCACGTGATCTCCATCTTTTCTCTTTCGATAACACAACCACCACATATCTTCTTCACCTTATGATATGCGCAAAAGGGGTCATTTCGATGTCTTGATAAATGATTTGGTAGTGTTGATGGGTTTTATTTTTTAAAATGTTTTTTAATAAAATAATTTTTTTATTAGCATGGATTAATGTATAATTCTTGATCCCGTTTCTGTTATTTGTATGAATATTCTACGCAATCTCATGAATTATGACGTCACGTAATTTATTATATAATTCAATCCAAGTAATTTAATTAATCATACAACTCAATAAATTCAGTTTAAATAATCTACATGGTCATTTAAGGGATTGTTTGACACTGCATTTCAAATGTATTTTTTTAAAAAATATTTTTATTTTTTATTTTAAATTAATTTTTTTAGTGTATATATATTAATATAAAAAATATTTTTTAAAAAATAAAATAAAATAATGATTTAACTACCACCCACTCTATAAACCAATAGAACTCATTTATTATTATTATTATTATTATTATTATTATTATTATTTCAGAAGCATCTTTTCACACGGCAGGCTATGAATAGTTGTGCTGCGCTGCCCTACATCTGGCTTATTTCATTGGAAAGGATAAAGGTGATGCATGCAACTAGTTCTTTTTTGTAATTATTATTATTATAAAAACTCAGGGATCATTTAGGGATATCGACAAAAAAAAATCATCCTTTCTATTTTCCATGGAAAATCTCACCTCCATAATATATAAAATAAATCGAAATAATTTAAATATTAGTTTTCATGGAGTTCATCATACATGTTCATGTTTAGTTCTATGGTTAAGTTTAATTTCAAAACTGCTTTTCATTCATAAATATATTAAAATAATATTTTTTTTATTTTAAAAAAAATCAAATGATTATATATATATATATATATATATATATATATATATATATATAAAACACAATATCAAACAATGTCTTCTCAATAATGTTAGATAGGGAAAATAGAAAATTGGATCATTTCCTTCTCTTTTCTATATTTTTCACAGCCACTCACTATAAGTACACAAGAAACAGGCTCAAGAAGTATACATTAATCCATGCTAATGAATCTAAATTGTCTTTGAATAATAATAATAATTAAAAAAAAAGGTAAAATAAAATCTATTATTCATGAAAACGGAAACGAAAAAAACCCTCCAAAATTAAAGTACTGGTGGCAATGTAAGCACATAGACTTCTGGATTGATGCTTACATTTCCCTCTTTACAGCAAAAACAAAAAAATAAATGAAGTGCTGGTAATGCAAAGATCAACCAGTATTTGATAAGAACATGGACTTTCATTTTTGAGAAATCAACGAGCTAGCTCCATCTCCACCCTTCTCTCAATTCATTTGTATATAGTGATCATATCATTTACAGAGACACTTCAGATATTGGAGTTGGATCGTGCGGCCCTTCAAGCAGCCATCATATCCATGCCAATATACAGAAAAAAAATGGCTGCAGAAGATTTAGAAACAGCAGTATGAGAAGTCGATCACCAATTTAGAAATAACAACAGCAGAAGTTATTTTGGATTTTCATCTGTTAGCTAACAACAGCAGAAGCTATTTTTCCAGGCAAGAAAATTGCTCCTCGAAGTGATTCTTGCATGTTTACTCGGGTCATGGAATGTATTGGAATATGATTTATATTATTCTCTAATACACCCTTCAAGTGAAAGCTCTTTGGGTTTGAAACCCCTTCAAGTGAAAACTCTTTGGATTTGAAACTTGCATAAGCTGACACTATCTTGTGCTTGATTTTTATCAAATAGAATGGGGATTGTGAGATTCGAACTCATGATCGTTGAGTTAACAAGGCTCTGATACTATATTAAAGAACTATCTCACTTAAAAATTTAAACGGTTAAATAAGATTTTAGAATATAATTTATATTATTATCTGAAATTAAATAGAGATTAGGAAAACTCTCAAGGAAACTCTTAAGCACCATGGCTGCCCTTCACATTGATGAAGATGTTAAAAAAGAAGACATTGATGATGAAGCTGAAATGGGTACCTGTCAGTGTCACCAACCCTTGCCCTCTTCTTCTACTTGTTGCTGAGGTAGCTGCAGGTTTAAATGTAGCTTAGACACAGACAAAAGGGACAGTAACAGTTTAACTAGTTTAACTAATGAGATATCTATAAATCTAGTTCAGATTTCAAAAAAAAAAACAAACATAAACCTATATATCATAAAGAGATGAGAGAGCTCTATTTGAAAATGATTTTTGGCTGGAAATTTGTGAAAGACTAAAATCCGACACCTTTTTTGCTTCCTCCATTGTTTTTACTTCCTCCATTGTGCTTACCTGAATCACAATTTGACGTGGAATTCATATTGCCACACATGCACAGCTGCCTGATCCCATCCGAGCCATACCCGCAAGTTCCACCAGTCGCCTCGCATGCTCTGCAGAACTCCTCGTTCCCTTGAACAGAGTATTTCACTCGGATCCCGTACGACCATTCACTGGGTCCATCAACCTTTAATGGCGCAAGACTATAAGCGCTGCTATAACCTTCACAGCCAAGTTTGCTGAGGTTTATAGCCTTGATAGCCTCAAACGCCACCGCACAGCATTCCGGAGGACCCGACCCGAACATCGAGCCCATCTGTCCACGGCCGGCTAGACTCCATGCTTGGCACCCGTAGTACTCTTCGCAGCCCATGCCCGAAACGTTTCGGCAAGGCAAGTGCTTCCCGGGGAACCCTTGGAACAGCGATGACTGAGCGGAGCAACCTATCAGCATGAACACATTATCGGCGGTCGGATTGAAGTATGGAGACCGCCATTGCTCGACGGCGAAACCATTGCCCTTGCCACCTAGCACGAGGGTGTCACAAGTTGACAGGTGAGGCTCATGGAGAGTCACAGATTGATACGCGTAGTCTATTTCTAGCACTCGGTATGATCCTGAGCTTATATGAAACATCAACACATCGTTCATGCAAAACAAGAGGTCTCTGAAACCTGGATGGCCACAGCCGTATTGGAGCGCAAAAGGGTAATCGATGGTTATGTTGCCGCAGTAGGATCGGCAAGGATTACTGGCATGGACATTATTAGCGAAACCTAGAGGGACTAACGATGAAAAAATTGAGAGGGTGATGAAGAAGAGTGCGCTCATGTTTGTGATTGATGAAATTTCAAGACGGGAAAGGAAGAGATGTGACAGAGAGAACAGAGGAGGGGGAGGTGTAGCGAAGGAGATGAAGTGGTGATACTTTGCTTGGACCTTTGAGATAATGTCTGGTTCTGGGGGGGTGCTTTATTCACATGCAGTGTTGGGGAATCTTACATGATGTATTGTTTAAGGATTATCGTTATCTTTTTGAAGGAATTTGTTCTAAGTTTTTTTAAAGGCCCGGCTGACTTTTCCATGGTCTGCTAGCTTTAGTTTGCTTTACGGACTGCGGGGGTGGATAAACAATGTTTCGACCGAATGATTTTGCTGTTTCTGCTTTATAATCATGCAGACATTCATTTCTAGCTTGTCTATGACCACAATAGTAGGACCAGAAATGATTTACTTCATAGAAGATGAAACAGGGGAGATATTTTCCCTTGAATTTGCAAGGCATGAGGCACGGCAGGGGATTTTGTGACTAAATTTGCAGCATATTTGATGAATAGACTTGACCAGATCGGGATCATACATTCTACGGCTATGCTGATGATAAATGAACCTGTTTGTGAGTGGCAACTGCTGTGAGTGTGAGTGAGAGGCATGGAATTGAGAGCCAGGACCCATGTCTCCTCGTGCAAACCCTCATAATCATTGGAGTGACAAAATTAACAGCTCAGGAAAACTGGGATGGAGGCGGGTGATAAAAACACGAACACAAAATTATCTTGGTTTTTTTTTTTTGCCTCGACTAATATGGTGGTCATCCCGGGTGCATACTTGGCAGTAGCAGGCAAGGCTACCAATGGATGTTGCTGTGTACACAGGGATTCAAAAACAAAGTCTCGCTTAAGCGGAACAAGCTGTTTACGACTTGAACCAATCTCCATTGATAAAAAAAAAAAAAATTATCTGGTTGAATGGACGAGTTGGAACTTGGAATGACTCCACTGTTATAAGCTTTATTCAAATGCTTAATACATATAATAGTGAAAATTTAGCTTATAAATATTTCTGGTTATTTTTACTCAAGCTCCAAATAAAATTCTTAATGTAGCACCGCTTTAAAATAATAAAAATATTTTTTGAGAAAAACTTGTAGCTCTAGATGGAGTATATAAATTATTATTTATAAGTAGATCAAGACCTCTCTCATCAATTTATTAGCTGATTTTCTTCTTCTATTAAAGAGAAGATTAGGTAATTGATCTCATGATCAATCTCCTTGATAACGGGTTGAATACTTCAGAATATGGATGTATCATCAAGGATATAATAGTAATTTCTCACCTCCACTCCTTCCTCAAAATGGCAGATGGTCGGCCACCCTCTCATCGCAGCCATGCTGTCTTTTCTTCTTCTTCTTCTTTTGTAACTTGCAAACTCATGAAAGGAAGGAAAGGGAAACTCTCTCACGAAGGAGACTTAAAATCTGAGCCGGTGTTTATTCAACTATTTTATAATATTCCTTTTTGTAATCACTTGCCAATTATAAAAATTAAAATTTTTGGTTATGCAAATTATTATTTTTTTTTTGGAATTTAGAGACTATAATTTATTTATGTTTAACAATAAATAAGAGAATAAACTTTAAATTATATGTACAGAAGTATTTGTTTTAAAATAAAAATGAAGTTAATCTAATTTCCTACAAAATTGAAAAAACAAAATAAAAATGATCTCCAAAAAGGGAACGACAAACATCTCTCGTGTAAACAAAGTAATTGAGCTCTACTTTATTTTAGAGGGTGGCCACAAGATTAGGGAACTAGGCACACGGCAAAAGCTTCCTGTAAATCTACAAGGTAAATGAGAGCTCTACAAACCTCAGATTTTCTTTTTCAAGTTTCCTTCAAGCCTCTCAATAGCTGCACCAACACCACTTTTTGCTTCTCCCCTCTCCCCCGAGCTTCCTTCATTTGCTTTCTCTACAAGCTTCAGATGAATCCACCCTGTTGCCAAATCCAGTGTTTGCATTAGACACTTCCTTCTTCTCAATTAATTTTATGTCATTTCTAGTTTCGCTTTAGCCCCAAGTTCTCATTTCAGAGCAATAATGCTGCCAGCTCAGATAATGTTGCAATTAAATAATTGGTCCGAAGATTACGAGAACAGTCTTACAGAATTTTGGGACAGTTTTTTCTTCCATTGCAATTTCTTATGAGGAAGTTGTTAAGATTCCATTCTTCCCATTGCGATTTCATATTAGGAAGTTGTTAAGATTCCATATCAAGTAAACACATATCAACAATCATTTAAATTGAACTCATTTTATTTAACAAAAAACACTCAGCAAGGGCAAGTCTAAATACTTAAGATGCGATCGATTACCGAGAGGAAGACAGAATGCTGCACCCAGAACTGATCCAAGCAGCACGTTCCTTGCACGCCACCGAAGAGAGCCAGGCACTGACATAGAAAGGTTACACAAAATAACTATTGTGTCAATACTCATGGCTCCTAATTCAAGCTGCATAAGGAGATGAAATTGAAAAACATAAAAAAATTCCCCTGTACAGAGCCAGTAGGAAATTGAAATCAATTTAGTGAACTACTCCCAAGACAAGAAAAGTTAAGGCAAAAAAATTATCATGCATGAGATATGAATTATTACTAATCAAACCAAACGTTGCAGCAGTGGCAGATCCAGATCCGACAACATTATAAATATCATGCACCCCTCGTTTCTCAGCCAGTAGATTTTGTAAGCCATAGAATCCAGCAGTGAACATTCCAAGTCGTACTCCACCAACTATGGAACCGCGAGTCACTCGGATAAACCTTTTCTCCATAGCATCTCTCATTAATCTGTACTGCTCACGCTTATCTGGAGTGCTCCCAAGCTTTAACATCACTTCTGCATCCTTACTCTGCCAAAATGACAAAAGTCCCGAGTTTCAGTACATGTGGTATATGTGAAAGATATGAAGAAAGCTAGAGAAGAGCTAAGAAACTTAGACCTCAACAAATCCAGCAAAATTATACAAGAACAAGAAACATCAAGAGGACACATTAAGAACAAACAGAACTATACAGGATCAAAAAAAAAAAGATAGGCATTATGCAATCATGTCAAGAAAAATGCTATGAAAGAGAGGTTCCTATATGCCACATACCCAGAGCATTGTAATCTCAAGGAACATACTATAAAAATAGCTTTGAGAGAACCGAAATTATGGAAGATTTGGGATTCAAAATATCTACATGCAAAATGTCATTTACTTCACTAATATCCCCATATCAAGTAAAATCCTATAAGAACATCCAAAGATTAAGAGTATTAATACTTATCAGGCTATGAACCAACACATATGCACTACACTGGAGGAAACTATCATCCATCCTCATCAATTTCTTCTTGGAACGGAAAAGGCGAATACCTACCTCTTCCCTTCTCCCATTCAAAAGCATATATTCCTGATGGAACCCTATTCAACCCTTAAGTCTTAGCATACCAAGGTAAAATCTCAAACCAAACTCTAGATGATTTTTAATAACCACACATGCAAATTCCACAACCCATTTTGCTATTTATTTTACAGATTAAGAGCAAGAAAAGGCAGTGAAAAAATGTGAAAAATCTTAAAGAGAACAAACCACAGATGCAGCTGCCTCCTTGCTACCTCCATACAACATGCCTGCAAATACTCCAACCACAGTCGCCGTACCCCAATTAACAGTTCCGGCCATTTTTGGAGCATACTGTTTTCCATAAGAAAATCTCAAAGTATCATATTAACCACTAGATATAAATAATATTCAAAACAGTCATGGGCCCGAAGCTCCCTTCCAATAAAACTTTACAAAGAAAATTGAGAAGATGAGATTAACCAGCTAGGGTCTCTAGGTTATGAATTAACATCACAACTTCTTTAAAGGAATAAACTTGACTTATACTCGAAAAAATTGATGATCCGAGATATAGTATTAGATGAAGAGATAATTTTCAAAGAAAGAGAGAATTTTCAAAGAAAGAGATCTTACAGCGGAGATTGGTTCTTCAGTGCCTCCCATAGATCAAAATCTTCTTATTTTTATCCCTATTTTTTTTTCCTTGAGTTTTTTAGCAACCAAGCAGAAGGTGATACTGATAAATAAATAAAAATCAAAGCTTTATGAAAGGACCGCCATAGGAGCAGCTCTCTCTCAGACGGTCAAGTGAAGGGGATACAGTTCAATTTTAAATAACCGTACTACCCCCAACACCTTTCTATTTAGGTAACGTTGATATTGTAATTATTTTAAAAATATTTTTTGAAAAACTATATATTAAAATAATTATTTTTTATTTTTTCAAATTTATTTTTAAGAAGTGTAAATAAACTTGCTGGGCAAAATTAAAAAGTTTCGCGTGAAAATGAAAAGGGTTCTATTTTTTAAAATTTGATCTTTCTCTAAATTGTTTCTTAAAATACGTTGAGTTTACAAAAGCATGCGGAGGAAAGAGAATATCAACATATAAAATGATATCAATTATAATTTACAAGGATGAAATTGTAAGGGAGTGAAGTTTGATGACTAAAATAAAAGAAAACAACACTCTTTGTGAGGGAAAGCCCACAGCCACCCGTGAAACTGTATCGTATAATGTGCATTAACTTTATGGTTTCATGCTATATATACTAATAATTGGAATATAAGTAAATATAAAAGATGTTAATCAAGAAATTAAATAAATATAAGTAAATGCTATCCAAAAATTAATGCTGATTAGGGCTTGTCTTAGGAGTTTAATTGAAGTTGCTTTTTAAACTACTTCTCGCTTAAGAATATATTAAAATGATTTTTTTTTTAAATCATATTTGATATCAACATATCAAAATGATCAAAAAAACACTCAAAAAACTTTAATGTAAACCAAAAAAATAAAAATAAAATTATTTTTTTAAAAAATATTTTTAAAACGTATTGTCAAACAAATAGATAGATTACGGTTTCAAGGAGACTCAATTTCTCACTCTCCTCCATCATCCAAATATATAGAAAAGGGTTATTTAACAAGTATAACATATTTTACATCAATATTCACTCTCATTCTAGCTAATGGTTAAACTTTAGGATTGATCAACATGCTCTAATAATTTACTATCCATTCATGAGTATTTAAAATATTTTTTTATTTAAAAATGTATCAAATAATAATATATTATTATTATTAAAAATATATTTTTTATATTAACATGTTAAAAAATTAAATATATTTTTAAAAAAATATATGAAACGCATATATTTCTCCATACTCAAGAGTTCGTGTTGGTGGTTGGGTTTAAAATTCTTTAACTTACATTTTGAGGAGGGGGGTAGTTATCTTAGTAATCTCATTTAAGTACATTCCATGTATATGTTTTTTTATTTTAAATTTCATGAATAAAATACCTTCAAAATTAAAATCTTAATTAATATCCTTCATTTTTTTATAAGGGTGATACTTGAAACTACTATTATTAGAACTATGCATTGAATCTAAAAGTAATAAAAAAAAAGTTTTGATATTTAATGAAGAACTCATGCAATATCATAGAAAGTTTTATAAACATGGTGTATCACTCACACGCACACAAATACATATAGAATAAATCATCTAGTATGCGACCTAGTGGTAAAAACTTGGAACTAAGATGTTTACTCTTTTTGTGGTTTCAGATTTAAATCTTATAGTTGTTAATATAATGATCACTGAAGACTTATATGGTCATTAATTTCAGGACTTGTAAGATTAATCGAGGTACATATAAACTAGTACGGACACCTGCATTAATAAAAAAAATACATATATAAGCTCGTGAGCCTTGAAAGATGAGTTCAAGTCATTTTATAGTTTGAAAAATTATAATTGTAAAATTAAAATAGAAAAAGTCGATGAGTCAAGGGTTAGATTTTGACGAAAAAATAAAGAATTAGAACATTATTTTGTCAAAAAAATAATTGTTAACGAGTTGTGATATAAGTTTTACTCAAATAGATCGATTTAAATGAGTCAACCCTAATTTTTTACAGGTTAACCAATTTATTTAAACTTGGACTAGTCTAGGTCCTAAGAACCTGTTTGGTAGTGTGGTTGAAGTTGATTTTCAAATTATTATTTTTTCTTTAGAAGAATATCATAAGAGCATGTATATATAAAAAATAAAAACTCCTATTGTGGCTGGATTGTGCATAAGAATGTTGATAGGAGGCGGCAATTGAATCTGCTGTAAATGGATATCTCTACAGCTGAAGTGCTGCAGAAATTTTTGCACATCACTGTTTTCTTGCTCTGAGGTGAATAAATTTGTGAAACCGGTGGAATGTATTCAGGGTTTGAGGTTTGCCTATTTATATATCAATACTGACTTCAGTGCTTAAACAGGGTTCAATCAACTTACAGAAAAAAATCTGAAACTGCTTCACTTTTAGAAAGAATTTTTGAAAAATAAATTAAATTTTCTTGACATTTTTAATTTTTTTTATAAGATAATATTAAAAATATTTTAAAAACAATATATATATATATATATATATATATATATATATATATATATATAATCAATTTAATATATTTTCAAGGTAAATTTACTTTTTTTTTAAAAAAAAAAAAGCTAAAAAGAGAAATACAGCTGCAACAATATGAAAAAAAAAGAGGGTGAATTCTTATAACTTGCCCAAAAGGAGCATTTAGTCTTGTTAGGCACATTCTTCCAGGTAATGCCTTTCATCACTCGTCCTTGCTTTTAACTCCTGATTCATATGATTGAACCAGCCTGATTATAAATAATAATAATAATAATAATAATTGACAAATTAATGTTTCAAACTTTGATCAGAGGTTGAGTGAAATACAGAACAAAATTTCACCTCCATTTCTAAAGTACAGAAGGTATTCTTTATAGTTGCCGACCTACCACCAAGTTTCTTTCAAGCTAGATCCCAACTCTTTCAAGTTCTTCTGGCATGGTTTTCTTCCGCTTGTTAAACATGAATGCATCTTACAATTTTATAAGATAGCGCTCTTCTCCTGCTTCTCCTCTCTGTAAGGCAGTCCTAAACGGGAAAGCATAACTTGAAAAGATTCAGGAAGTTGCTTCAGGAATCAAGTTATGATTCTTCCTTGCCTGCAATTTAATCAAAATTTGACGTTAAAAGACTTAAATGGGGTTCATTTCAACTTCCAGAAATAATGACTCCAGTCAGTTCAGATGAACATTCACCATCATCATGGTTTTCTGTTGTGTTCTCTTGTCGCTTGTTTCCCATCCTTTTCACTGATTCAGCTGTATTCACCAAATTAATGGTTAATAAGAAAGGAAAGATCGAACATTCAAGCAAAAACCTCAATGAGATTGAGAAAATGAAGAGTTGTGCAGCTTTCTACTGAATGTTTTAAGCTACTAATTGGCCGTTCATTTCATGGTGTTAAGAGCCAAAAGCAGCAACAGGCCTTATGTGAGAATACTAAACTTTCTTATCAGATCTCACCCTTGAATTTTCTTTTCTTGTTAGCCCTCCTCCTCTTCCTCTCAGCCTGTGTAAGTTCTGTTTCTTCCTTGATATCACCTTTGCCCGAAAAAACTTCCTCAGGAGCCAGCATAGCTGCATCTGAAACTGCCATAGGTGCAATCTATCCATGGAAGACAATGTGTATTAGCAAGTCAAGTCACAAAAATCAGACTGGAGAGAATATGGAGGTATCTTTTTACCTCCTCCATAGCAAGAGCAGGGACATTTGCTTGGATAGACATGTCTTCTATGACCTATCAAAATCACACGAGATTATTTTTATTTTTTTTAAATCAAAAGGTGGTAAAAGAAAGGGGGGAAAATCCATCATTTAAGGATTAAGAAGCATACAGGTTTAGGAGCAAAGTGGAAATGAGAAAGAGCATCCAACTTCAAGCACAGTTTTTTGAACAGGACACTTGCCTAAGAAAATAAGAAGACAGCAAGGTTACACAAATCAAAGATGCAAATGTAATAAAAACAGATGGACACGGAAAACATACTAAAATGCCATGTGCTGGAGACCAGTTGAAGATATGAAAATTTGCAATGAAGAAGCAACAAGGGAGAAATAATAACAATGAATACACTACTGTTAACATCTACCTCCTTCTTCTGTTCATTCGAGAAAGATAATGGAGCAGCAGCTGGATTTGTCTTTTGAACATATTCTTCCTGTAAATAATCAAAGAGGAATTTGGATTAAATATGCAACAGCTCAGCATCAGAAGAAATCAACCAAACTCAGAAACAATTACGAACAGTATAGGATCCAGAACAAAATTGGAAACTTGACAGAGCATGCTAGTTAAGATAGACAAACCTCATAAACATCGGCAAGACCCTTCTTGCTCTTATTCTCATCCTGCAGATTTTATGAAACAATACAGCTTCCAGAATTAATATTATATCATATAAAGGAACATGGGGATCTAAGCTGTACTATGTTATCAGCAATATTGCTTACCAATTCTTTCCGTTCTCTCGGTGCTTTAGAGGTTAAACTGGGAGCCTTGTGAATGTCATCAAACCGCCCCTAAAATCATCATGGCAATATTGTTTCTTGAGTGCAACCACACAGATAACAATGTCTAACATAGCATAGTGATCAAACAAGCAGTGTCCAATGCAAAATGAGAAGCGGCAACATCTGAACTAAGGAACTAGCAACGAGGGTTCAGCAATAAGAAACATCAAGGTCAAAAGATAAACAAAATTTTCCCAACATGGCAGAAAATTCCATGAAGCTACTGATATTGTCAGGTGCAAAGACAATTTCTTTCTGAAAGCCTGACCAAGGATTTAGGAATATTTTTCTGCACATAGCAATTTGGAAAGTCAAAATCATTGAAGAGGTTGGTCTACCAATAATACCACCCATGCATCTGTCAACTTTAAGAACATGAGTATTTGGACAACTGTTCGCTGTTTATCTAAAGACCCAAAAATTCAAGAGACATTGTTCAAACTATCAGAATAACTGTGTCAAGGCTTTGAATAAAGAATTATGCATTGTCCATGCACAATTTCTTCACCAACATCTCTCAACAAAAACAACCAAATATAAAACAGTGTTCAGTAAGAGAAGACTTGTACGTGACAAAAACAAGCAAATATAAAGCAGTGTTCTCACAGTAAGAGAAGACTTGTACGTGACAAAAACAAGCAAATATAAAGCAGTGTTCTCACAGTAAGAGAAGACTTGCGTATTAAACTCAACAGAGATAACTCTTGTCACTCCAACACAAGGTTGGGATAGTGTGTGCTTGCATGTGAGTGCGTGTAGCTGAGGTACATCAGCTTGTCACGTGGCCATCATATCGATAAAGTTGAATTTACCTTAAAGCAGCTGGGGAGATTTTTTTACTCGTTTTCCAAATGCAAAATAAAAGAAAAACTGTAGGACATTGGAATCATAAATCATAATAAGATTGTTACAAGAAATCAACACTTAACAAGAAAATTTGAATTAAACATCAGAAATAAAGTAAAACAGTGATGTGTTAACAAGACAGCTAGACAAGTCAGAAATCCATTCAAATTTGAAGTTTACCTCAATGATCCTATTCTTAATCATATCTTCAAGTGTTGCAGTAACCTCCTCAGTGATTACAGGGGCAGGCCTCATATTGTGTTCAAAGTCTAGATCAACTTCTAAGGCACTATTCTTGGGTCTACTTGCAGCAGTTACCTGTTGCAATGTCCATATCATGTGACATCAAAAAAACTTCACATGGATAGGATTGGCTTCATATCCAGAAACACACACACACACACAAAAAAAAAAAAAAAAAAAAAAAACAGGAATGCATAGAGCTATAAAAGTGATTTTCTGAATTAACATTAAAGGAAGGCCAAAAGTACCTCTCCTTGCATGGTCCAAGTTTTGGGCTCCAGATTTGCTTTCTCCATCTGCTCTATCTCAGATTGAAGCTTCTGAAGTTGTTTTTCATGGGTAGAAAGTCTACCTTTTCTCTGCAGAAAGGAAATAAGAACAGCACAGTTAAATTTTCACATACATTCACTTCAATATAAATTATACTACCATGAGAACAGCAGTAAAAACTTTGCTGAATGTGTGCAGACATAAAATTAACACATCATACTACCTCATTCAATGCTTCATCATCAAGTTCATCATCTGAGCTTGAGTCTTCTTTTGTTTTCTTTTTTAAGATTGTTCTCTTTTTACCACCAAAGAAGTCATCATATCTGAAAGTCAGAGATGTGCAAGAGAAACCAGGAATCGGTGATTCAATGTTAAAAATAAAAATATTAAACATGCAAGGATGGTGGCACCATTACAAGCAGTATGAACATGGAGAATTAGTGATAGTAGTGAACTAAAAAGCGCAAAAGAAAATGAATTACAAATCATTATGATCATTGAAGTGACAGTTTCATCAGAACAGCAGATGTTTGCCTTGCTTAGTTTCTGTGAGATTTTTTCTTGAACAAGTAAATAAATGAAGAGAAGTGCTTTAACCATCACTGTGTAACTTATGATTCTATACAATTACTCATCTAGAGAGGGGGGGGGGGGGGGGGGGGGGGGGGTGTTAGTAAAGACAACGAAATAAAAACCTGGCACGCTTGTTTGCATCCTCATCTTCATCATCGCCATTACCAAAAACTCCAAGCTGTATTAAGATGTCCAATGAGTGCAAAAACATAAACCATAGAAAAATATAAAAAGAAGAGTTGAAAATGCAAAAAGGAAAAATCGATGCCAAAACAACTAAAAAAACACATCTACAATATGCATCCCAGATTGATACTTAATATGGATTAATTAGAAGCTATATTTGATTAAAATTTGCCAATACTACCTCCAGTACAGCAAACAGTAAAACCAGTCATAATCCACACTTCCCAGATTCAGAATTATATCTAATAATTCCCAAACCGAACAAACGACCATAATCACACAAAAAAAATGTCCATGCGTCTATAAATCTAATTTAACAATCTAAGTGTATATCACCTCATCATCTTCGTCTTCCTCGTCCTCTTCATCCTCTACTTCATCATCATCATCATCATCATCCTCGTCCTCTTCATCCTCCTCCTCACTTATATTATTTTTCTTATTATTTTTCTTTGTATCCAATCCATATTCCTTAGCATCCTCCTCCTCCAAAAAATCCTCCAATTCCTTTATCTTCAAAAACTTGTCCTCTATCACTCCCTTTTCTCCCTCCTCTTCTCCACTCTCTTCCTCTTCTCCACCCTCTTCCTCTTCTCCACTCTCTTCCTCCGCGTCATCATCACTGTCATCCTCATCATCAATTTCATACATATCCTCATCATCACCATTATCAAACCCTGATTTTTTTTCCACCTCCTTGTCTTCTACGCCCTTCTTTTTCCCTTGTAAAACCCTGTCACCAATTACTTTAATTTCCTCTGGATTCTTCTGAAAGTGCAAAACTTGACGGCGTAAACTGGACAACAAGGGCTGTGATTGCAAGTCAATTTGCTGCCAAATCTGCTCAGCATCACACCCATCAATTAGAAGTTGATCAAAGGGGGATTTAGGGACATGGGGATTTATTGACGAGAAGAGATGTTTACAGGCAGTGCGTGCTGTTTGAGACAGCGAGGGCGATGGTGCTAGCCATAGTGGTGGGTCAGTAGATTTTAGGCGGTTTAAGGCTTCCATTCCTGCTGCTTCTGCTGCGCAATGTGAGCAGTTCCTTTGTGTTGTGGGAGTTAGGGTTTTAGAGGCAGGGTTCTGAGCGCCAATAAGAGCAAATTGAGTCAATAAAATAGATACGACCTTCTTCTTTTTCAATGTAAAAAAAAGGTGCGAGGTGTAAGCGTTTCTTATTAAAATATATATATATATATATATAATCGTTATTTATTATTATTATTGGTTAATGTCTAATAAGCGAATTTAATACCACAAAAAAAAAAAAAGATAATAAATAAACTTAAAAAATAAAAACACTGACCTGAGCTATTCAAGTTAATGACTCGATCGCGTCACCTTCCTTTAAATTCAATAAAACCATCAAGTTTATTTATTAAACAATTAATATTAAAAAAATATATTTTATATATAAAAAAATGTGTTAACCTACTAACCAATAAAGAATAGCATGAAAATCGAATTCTAATCAATAAAGAATGAAATCAAAATATAAAAAAAATAAATTTTAAAAAATAAAATGTTGATGGATCTTATTTGACAACTAAGAAAAAATTAAATGAGAAAGCAGTGACATCATAAGAAAATAAAACTCAATCTCTAGTAAATAAAATATCAAGAAAGGTATAGAAAAAACAATTCGATCTCTGTCTAAATAGGTCAGCATGAGAAAGTGATGACCTGGTTATGATAGTGGCTAATCCAATCAAAAATAAATTGAATAAAACTATGGAGTTTATTTATCAAACAAAACAATGTTAAACGAAAAGATAACTTATATTATTATTTAAAAATAGTTGAAATTCAATAGAAAAAAAAGTAACAAGTACAATCTTCAATTAAATAGATGATAAAGGATTAAAATAAAAAACAATAACACCAAATGAGGATGAAATTATTAAAAAAAAATGGATTTTTTAATTACTTCAAACAAAACAAATATCAATAAAAAAAATGAGGACCAAATGAGCTATAAGAAAATCAAAAGATGATAAAATTGAAAATAACTCCAATTTGATCAATTATTTCATATAAAACAAATAATAAAAAAATGAATTTAAAAGAAACACAATTGATGAGCTATCTTGAAGACTAGTTGGCCATAAGCAAATAGGTTAAATAATAAAAACTAAAAGGGATAACCCTTTTATTATGCATGACCTCATACAACACTATTCATTGTAATGTTCTTTGTAATTTATGTTTTTTATCTTAATATTATCCTTTAATGTTAAGTTTATTGGATATTGGGTTTCGTAATTAATTGTCACTCACTTTCCATGTGGTTATTTGAGGTTCATGACACGTGTCTTGAACCTGACAACAAATCTAGTTGACTTGACTTTCTTTTTTTAATTGATTAAAAAAATATTTTTCAATATTAGTTTGATTGAAAAATTAGCTTTATGGTTTATTTAGGTTTTTCTATCTAAGAGGTTATCTCGGTCTCATGATTTAGGTCAAAGATTTTGCGGGTTAACTAAGGTAAACATTGGTCATTTATTATGTTCTTTTTTATATTGATTTTCTCTCTCTCCAATTTCATCATTCAACGATTAATTTGTTAGAAACTAGACTTTATAATTTATTTTGATTTATTTTTTATATTGTTCTCTTAATCTCATGATCCAAGTTGCAAGTTTGACAAGTTAATCCAGGTTTATATGAACTATTTTTTTTTTATATTATCCTTTAATATTGTGTTGAATGATAACTGAGTTTCATAATTTATTTTACATAAGGTTATTATGGTATCTTCAATTTCATTATTCAACAATTGGTTTTTTGGAAATTAGGCTATATAATTTGTTTTTTATAGGGGTGGAAAAAAAGAGAAACGGTCTGGAAAAAAAACTTTTCTTAAATCTAAGTGATTATTTGATGTTGTGTTTTAAAGTATTTTTGAAAAAATTAAAATAATTTATATTTATTTTTTAATTTAAATCAAGTTTTTTAGTATTTTTAGATAATTTTGATATTTTTATGTTAAAAATAATTTAAAAAAATAAAAAATATTTTAATATTTTTTTTAATAAAAAATATTTTAAAAAACAATATTAATCCGTTACCCTAACATTGAATAAAAAAAAAAAGACTAAAATACGAAACTGAAATAAGCACTTCCAAAATCTTCCTCTCTTTTCCTCACTGTACAAATCTGCTCTCAAATCTGTCAGCGACTCCACCCTCCATTCTCCCTCTCTCTCTGCTTGGTCGCTCTTGTATCACGTCAGCTACGATCACTCTCTCACTTTTTATACCAATTCCAATCCCACACTTTTCTTCCATTTCTTTTCTCAACTTTCAAAATCGAAGTTCAAAACCCTTACGGCTATACCAACATCATCATCATCAACAATAATAAGATGATTCATAATGGAGAAGGGACCCACGACACCATTCCGAATCCCACCTCGTCTGATCCCTTCGGCTCTGTCAAATCGGACGGTGGTGATGCATCGCAGTATTCCTCATGTCTTGAATCGGAGTTCGAGCGGTACTGTAGCGCCACCTCAGTTATGGGCACGCCTAGTATTTGTAGTAGCTCGCTCGGTCCTTCTTTTAATGATTGTGTAGAGACTGATTTTGGGTCTTTAAAAAGTCTGGGTAATTTGAGCTTGGGGTCGAAAAGCTTCCATTTCGGGTTTGATGATAATAGGAACTTGGAGGATCAAAAGCTTCCAATTTCGGGTATTGATTGTTTAGATGACAGTTTTGAAGAGAAACGGATTGAAGGGTTGGAAATTCGTGGTAATGAAATGGACAGTAGGCGGGAGAGTGGTCGTTTGGGAATTGGGAATGAAGAGAATGATGGTTGTTTAAGTGGGTTGGATGTGGAGGTGGGTTTGGGGTTTGATGGAGGGGAAGACGAGAGAGGGGACGACGGGGGTTCGTCTAGATATGGCTATTCGGAAGATGATGGTTCGATGTATGGGTGTGGTTCGGATGATGAGAATAGGAAGAATTTGTATTTTCGGAAGAATGTGTTGCCTGGTGAGGAAGGGAAAGTTGGTGATGCGAACCCGTTGATTATGAGTTCATCTGTCGCTTTTGGGTCGGAGGATTGGGATGATTTTGAGCTAGAAACAAGGGAAGGTATTGGAGCTTCTTTTACCTCGGATAAATTTCAGCAGCCGGAGCCGAGTCAGGAGACTGATGGAAACTTTTTTAGTTCTACTTCTGTGGCTTTGACTGTGGCACCGGTTGGTGAAACAGAAATAGGGAAAGGTTTGATAGAGGAACATGCTGGCATCAGAGACAGTGCAGCTGGTGGTTCAGGGGAGAGTCTCAATTCTGGTACTGTGGTCCCTTTTGGTGCACAGAATTCTGTCGTTGACCATATCGAAGATGTGAGAGACATTCTTGTAGCTAATTGTCAGGTGCAAGGTGGTCATGAATTAGCCAAAGATGATCAGGGTACCTCGATCGTGCCAGTTGGTTTTCCAGGCTATTGTGAACCACAGGAAGAAGATGTTAAAGATATTTCTTTTAACTGCAATCAAGTCCAAGGTGCTAATGATACAACAGAGCGTTATAAAAATTGTCCTGTCAGCAATGTCTTTGAGGTGGAGCAGGAACCTCTGGTAGAAAAATCTCCCATAGGATTAGGAGTGGATTTTACCTATCATCGCATGGATGATCTGAATCCATCTGTGAAACCCGGGGAAGTTGTTTGCCCTGATGACAACGTAACTTTGGAAAATGAAGAGGCTGGGAATTTAAAAGTAAAGGCAGACCCCTTTTCTGATACAACCAATCAACTTTGTTCCTTCCCAGCTGAATATTCAGAAAATGCAAGTGCAGAATTCATTGCGGACCAAAAACTAAATTCAACTCAGTCAATGCTTGAAAATAACATGAAGAAAGCATCAGAAAATGCTCCTGGTTCTGTGATTCCTTATGAAGACCATCCTGCGGTGGTTAAGGTTAGTCTCCAAAGGTTGCTTAGTGATTATTTTCTTCACGGGTTGGCATCCTCATTGCTGGGTTACTGATATTTCTTCTACAACTCCCTTAAGTTTATAAACTATAAAATCGATTTGTAGATGTTTATTAGATGTTTTGTTACTGTGGATGCTTGGTAATAATATACAGCACGCTGAAATTAATCTTTTAAGGATGGAAATGGGAAGCGCAGATGCTTTTGACAACTTGCATTATCTGCATGCTAATGTATCAAGGAACATGTTTTACATGTTCGTTCTTGTATTAAAACCCAGTTCCAGAATCAGGCTTATGTGTATTTAGGAACACGACTATGCTTTAAGTATCTTTATATGTTTAACTGCTGATGCCGTCGAAACTTTCTACCAGTGTTTGCATGAGTTTGTGTACCTCCATTGGAAAATGAACTCACTGCCAAACCTGTGAGGTCTAGAATGACCCATACTCTCATAAAGCATCATTTTTATGACGTGCAGAATAATGCATATAATTGGTGTCTCTTACATTTTAAGTAAATAGCATCATGTTGGCAATTTAGAATCTTTGTATTTTTTTTCATGTCAGTGTATGTGTTTGGAAGAGTTTTAACGACATAGCAACCATCTGTGTCAAAAGTGTATTTTTCACTATCTATGTTTTCCACCTGTTTACCGCCTCTTTTTTTACCGTTTCACATTTCTCTCCATCATGGCTCTCAAGCTGCTTGTTAAGATGCTTATATTCCTATCTGTTTCCTGAATTTTCTTGGCAGGCAGAGAATTTTGAGCTCATTGAATTTTATGATGAGATTGTTAACGAAATGGAAGAAATTTTACTTGATTCTGTTGAGTCTCCAGGGGCTAGGTTTCCTCAGGGTAACCGCATGTTTCATTCGCAGCTATTACTGCCTCTAAGAGATGGTGGGTCAACTGCTTCTACTTCTGGTACTGATGAGGCTTATCTGCTAATTACACAGCCACAGAGAATTGATGGGGTTGAAGTGGTAGGTGCAAAGCAGAAGAAGGGAGATGTCTCACTTAGTGAAAGGTTGGTTGGAGTGAAGGAATATACTGCATATATAATAAGGGTATGGAGTGGCAAAAACCAGTGGGAAGTTGAACGCAGGTATCGTGATTTCTATACACTCTATCGTAGGCTGAAATCATTATTTGCTGACCAGGGCTGGACTCTTCCTTCTCCATGGTCCTCTGTGGAAAAGGAATCTAGAAAAATATTCGGGAATGCATCTCCAGATGTTGTTTCCGAGAGAAGTGTTCTTATTCAGGAGTGTTTACATTCAACTATCCATTCTGGGTTCTTTACCAGTCCCCCAAGTGCACTGGTTTGGTTCTTGTGTCCTCGAGATTCATTTCCTAGTTCCCCTGCAGCAAACACAACAGATCCTCAGTCTGTATTTTCTAACAGAGGGGTAGATGCAGGAAATATTTCCACTTTAGGGAAGACAATATCACTTATTGTTGAAATTCAGCCATTCAAATCTACTAAACAGATGCTGGAAGCACAGCATTATACTTGTGCCGGATGCCACAACCATTTTGATGATGGGATGACATTAATGCGGGACTTTGTACAGACACTTGGGTGGGGAAAGCCTCGACTTTGCGAGTACACTGGCCAGTTATTTTGTTCTTCATGCCATACAAATGAGACTGCAGTTTTGCCAGCAAGAGTTCTACATTATTGGGATTTTATTCAATATCCAGTTTCTCAGATGGCCAAGTCATACCTAGACTCCATCCATGAGCAGGTAATTTGAGAAGTTGTCCTTGTGTTGCCATTTGTACAATCTTTGCATAACTAGGTGCTTCTAGATGGGATGAAATTGTTAAATTTGAGGGATAGAGAAATGGTTGACCCAAAACCATGAAAGCATGTTTGCCTAGCACATCCTGCACTTGCTTACATAAATGCAATGGGCTAAAAGTCGATGGTAACTGAAGATAGAAAGTCCAAATGTCTAGCATTTCCCTGGTTGTATTTGGTAAGGTTTAAGATGCTTGTAAAAATAATGAGTATAGATGTGCATCCCATTTCGGGGTATCTGTTACATGGTCTATATACTGGGAGATTCAATCTAATTTGTCATTCTCGGTAAAATACTTCATTTAGATGATAAACACTCATGTTTATTGATAGCTTACAACTTAAAAGTGTTTTAGATTTCATATTAAGCTTTTTATTCAATGCAATTTTTTTGTTTAAGTTCTTGCCAGATGCCCTTAATGATTTTCATTTGCAGCCCATGCTTTGTGTAAGTGCGGTCAATCCTTTCCTATTCTCCAAGGTCCCAGCCTTGAACCATATCATGGGTGTCAGGAAAAAAATTGGAACCATGCTTTCATATGTTCGATGTCCATTCCACAGGACCATCAACGAAGGACTTGGTTCTCGAAGATATCTTCTTGAAGGCAATGATTTTTTTGCCCTTAGAGACCTCATAGATCTCTCAAAAGGGGCTTTTGCAGGTTAATATCTAATCATAATTTCTATTTTAGTATTTTGGTGAAAAGATATTTCATTGAAGCCTATGCTTTGTTGAATCCATTTATGTCTCTGCCCTTGTTTACAGGTGAAGAAGTCTCCAATACTACTACATGCTATATATCTATGTTGATTTATTTGCAACTATATACTATATATCTATGTTGATTTATTTGCGAGCAGCTAGGCTGGATTTGAACATTTCTTTTGTAATTGACTGGTCTAGTTTTGTTTTTTCTTTTCCCAACATTTGACATGCCCTTCCATTGAATGTTCCTTTCTCTCTGGGTGTGAATTTTTTTCTTCTCATCGGTTAACATCATCTGTTTCTTTAATGTTATGGGGCAGTTTTTGCTTGTGTTTCTCATGCATTATCTGACTCTTAATCGTACAGGAACCTCACTTGTCAATTTTTTAGTCAAATAGGCCTCAACTATTGTTTCTCATGTGAAATAAAATAGTAAATCATGTGCCATAATGGATTTGCTCATATGGCTTAAGGATCTGCTCATAGATATCTGAGCTCTGTGTAATTATGCAACCCCGTTTTTTTTATTCTTAAACACGTCTCTACTTCTGTCGCAGCACTACCAGTGATGGTGGAAACTGTTTCAAGGAAAATCCTGGAGCATATAACAGAGCAATGCCTCATATGCTATGATGTGGGAGTCCCCTGCAGTGCACGGCAAGCTTGTAACGATCCATCTTCACTCATTTTTCCTTTTCAGGTAGGCATTAACATAGAATAGCTTTGTTTAGCGATAGCATGATGAATGTTTTATGGGGAAAAAATTAAATATTTTCTGGTAGTGAAGTATATCAATCTAGTGAATAGCCCTTCAACTCAAGCACCAGAAAGCTATCTCCTACATGGTCCTTGTAGCTGATAACTTAAAAGTTAACATCTGACAGTTGAAAACTTCTTAAACAGGAAGGTGAAACTGAAAGGTGTGCTTCTTGCGAATCAGTATTCCACAAGCCCTGCTTCAGAAAGCTTACAAATTGCTCTTGTGGGGCACACCTCAGGACAGACGAGGTCGTGGAGTCAACCAGTAGCTTGAGCCGTGAGGCCAGTGGCCTCACGCTGGGAAGGAGGTCAGGCTCTACTTTGGGTCTAGGATTGCTCTCGGGATTATTTTCTAAGGCAAATCCGGAAAAAGTGAAGGATTACAAGGATAATGATGCTATTATTTTAATGGGTTCTTTGCCAAGCAATTTTCTTTAATCACCTGTGATTGTAGTGTAGCTTGTGTAAACTGTCTTTATTGTAAAGCGGCCTGGCACCTCGAGGTATTGGCTTGAAGTAGAGGGAGTGGCCTATGTTGTATCAAAAATTTTGAGGTTGGGTGAGGATTCTGTTTCTTGTTGATTCATTCTTTGTAAATACAACACGATTCATATGATTGATTATTAACCTACCTATGCAATCGAAATAATGATCTCTGTTTCTTTCCTTTTTCTTTCTACCCTGCTCCAATGCAGCAGCATGAACTCCCCCCCCCCCCCCCCCCCCCCTCTCTATTCTTGTTCTCCTTCCTTCTTGGCATTTAACTCACTATCAACATTCAAATTGGAGAGGGCACAGTGTCCATCTCTTGGTCTAGTCATTTGGATACAATCCAGATGAGTGTAGTTGATATTCAACTTGACTCAACTGGTATCAGAGCTTTTAGTCTTTGAATTCGAGAGATGACACCTGATATTCGATCCCAAGACATTAAAAGATTGGAAGATGCTCTTGAATCTGTTAATAGGAAACAAACACTGAGCAGATGTTGTTAAAAATGCTAGACTTATAATAAAAAACTGGAAAAATACCAAGTCTAGTTCTGAAATCAAACTGGGTGCGTTGAAGGATCTCATTAGGACAACTGAGGATGATTATTCTGTTTAAACATGCAAAAACTTATGAAAGAGGGCAGCTACATCGTACGACTCACAAACCCAAATATGATCTCCCCTACTTTGATGGTGAAGATGTGCACAAATGGTTATGCAAGTGTAATCAGTATTTTGATATGGAAGAGATTGGTGATTCGGAGAAACTCGAGTTGGCTTCGTAAAGTTTTTAGATGACATGGTTCTGTACTGACATCAAAACTGTACAGGAAGTTAGAGAGGTCTAGAGGGGACTTGAAATGAGTATGCTGAAGCTTTGTGTGATAGGTATGGAGGAAAAGAGGATCCACTAAAGGATCTTATGGATTTCAGGCAAATTGACAGCTTAGAAACACACATTCAAGACTTCAATTCACCATGGAACATGGAAGAAATCAGTGAAAGGCAAGACATGGTGTTGTTTCATATGAGGTTTGAAGGTAGAAATCAACAATCTAGTCAAGATGGTCGAACCCAAAGCTGTTAAACACAGTGTTGTTAATTTCATTTGTTTCGGCCGTTTTCGTTGAAACGTTTTGTACCCATTAAAAAAACTATATAAAATGACGTAGCTTTTATTTTATTTAAAATTTTGGTCCGTTCCAGAAATTCCGCCCGAATTTCGGTTGGAGCGTTCCGGTTTCGTTCCACCCGTTCCATTTCGGCCAAATAATATTTTTTAAAATATTAAATTATTTGACAATATCAATCATATCTCTTAATTCGACCGTTAGATTGAGATGAAATTTTGCTAGGAGTCTCTTGGCATATTTATATATATCATGTTAAAATTTTAGAGCAATCAGAGAATGCAATGACCTTGTGAGATTGATGATGATATTCTCGTAATATTATACATGTTCATAATTTTGTTCAGAAAAATAATTTTATTGTGTCTTTTTTAAAATTAATTTGCACAATTTTAAATAATTTTATTTTTGGATTTGAACTAATTTTTTTTAATTAATATATTTAATTATATATACCCCAAAACGACACGCCAAAACACTCCAAAACCAAAACATTCCGTTGCAATTGATAAAACGATGCATCAACCGAAACAGAATCGACAACCTTGATTTAACTTAAACATGCTTACAACCTTACTCTTCTGCAAGTTAATACTCTTTCCTACAAAAGATCACACCCTCATACACATTAACATCACTGCTAATACTCTACCAAAGCTATTACTCAAACTGCTCAAGTCAAAATCCATGCATCCCAAACATATCTTAGAAATACATTTTCCTTAAACACCAACAACTCAAAACCACTTCAAAATGGCCTACTTCTTACATCAATGTACAATCCAACACTGAAACCTACCAAATCATTAAAAACTCAAGAACAATAGGAAAGAAGAAGCAAGAGACTGCTTCTAGTGTGATCAGAGGCTTGTACTAGTTCATAAATGCAAGAATAAAAGGTTGTATTCACTATGCATTCTGGAAGATGCAGAGGATAATAATTAGGTAAATGGTGAAGGAAATGAAATTGAGCATGAATCAATCACTCCTTATATATTTATTGATAGGACTAGATTTCATAATATATAGAAATATTCATGTCGAATTATCAAGAATGCATAAACGGTAAAGCGGAAGTGTACTTGAATCCATATTCAAAAGTCGCTTTCTAGAGTCATACAGATGACATTCCAGATTAACACATTCTCCTTTGAGAGCCATTTGATTCTCTCTACCTTAACTTTATTTTCTCTCTAATGATGAGATATCAAAATAAAAATGAAGTAGCACGTGTAATCTGGGGACCATGACCATATATATAAGTAACTAGGCATTTTTGGTATTCATGTCTTTTAGCATTCTCACCCTTTGGTATTCCTATTTTAGCTCATCACTAAAATAGGAATAACTCTTTAATCTCTACACATTAAAGGTACACACTTTATTAGATACACCAAAAACTCAATTGCCTAAAAATACTTAGCATATCATTTTTAATTGGGCTTCATCTTATTTGACAGTCCACAAACACATAATTATTCTTATATAAGCCCAACGTTGGATTAATGATCCAACATATATATATCACAATGCATTGAAGGGTATAATAGGTTGCCATACATTGGGAGTGATTGGCAAGGAAGATAAACACTCTCAATTTTTTCAGTATAGAATCAACTACCAAGCTTCAATGTAATATAACTCCAATTGCAGCTTTAATAATGGAAACAACCAATGGTGGAACCATCACTTGTATAATCATATGTCAGGGCTTTAAATGGAGGATGCAAGGGGTTAATTTCATACCAGATATATTCATTGTGGATTTAAACAGCTATAACAGGGTGTTGGGCATTCATTGATTGAGCTTCATGATCTTATTTCCATGTTTTCGACAAGCTTTATGGTTTTTTTCCCCTTTTTTTTTAAAAAAAAAACATTTGCATTGGATTGATAGTTTTTATATTAAAACAAAATTTGGATTGTTGCTAGCAGTCAAGTGTAAGCACATGCAAGGTTCTTAAGAGCGTGCATGGTCAAACTAGCTTCAACCAATACCTCAAAATTTTGAATTTCATTGCTCCGACCAATAGATCTCCTAAACTTGACTTCCACTAGCCAGCGTCCATTCCAAGGGAAAGCTTTTGAGAACCCTGACTGTGTCGAGATTACTCCATACCATGTATGAATAAACCAATAGATATCTTGACACAAAGCCAATATATAAATCGGAAAGCGCACTTTATGGTCCAGGTGAGCGACTAAAACCCTGACTGTTCCAAGCTCTTATAAAAGGTGCACGCCCTGATTCAAACTCAAAACTTGTTGTTCAGATCTCAAATCCTTTACTATCACGTCAAGCTCCCGCGACAGTTTCAAATTTCTGCCATCATACAGCATATTATAATTTCGAAGAGTGCCTCTAAGTGTAGCGGGTTGTGAATCGTTCACGATGATTAATCCACCACCGATGCAGAGGGGGACGGCTACATCGTCAGCCACAGCATCCGCTTGCACATCATCACCGCCACATTTTACGAGCTACAATCACTACTACGTTTGAAAAGGAGGGTCAGGTCATCTGTTAGCTATATGTTTTCCCTTTCATCAACGAAATCTTTGGGTTTGGTAATCAATTGTCCGAAAGATATTTGTTACCTGCAAATGCTTTGCAATCAAAATGTTGAACCTTTTCCCAATAAATAAATGACACAAACTTTAGAGGTTTTGAAAATGGCCGGTTGCTTAATGTCTTTGTAACTGTTGTTTATAAATTACAGTCTATAAATCCAGAGCAGGCTTAATATTAGACCAGGTAACCCCATTTGAAAGTTTAGTTGGTGAAATGGGTGTCCAACTGTATAACAATAGCTGTTTGCGTGCCATTGTGCTTCAAAATCATGTTCCGGGAAGTGTTGGAATCATGTCTGAAAATAAGTTAATGGAGAAGACGAACTGAATCATTGAAGATAAAAAAAAAAGAATTGAAAGAAGAGATGAGAGAAAAGAATTTCTCTTCCAACTTCTTCCATTATCAGTATGTAGTTACAACTATATCTGCCACTCCTCTAACAATGGCTATACAGATTGAGAATCTTGTTCGACCTTTTTCTTAATCTTCCAAAACTTACCAACTGAATGATTAGTCAAGGCAAGGGTGTCAACAGTCTCTTATGCTACCTCTGGTCTCTGTTCATTTCTATTCTGCTACCTCAACTGACTACACAGAAATTCACATTTTCTTTGAAACTGTGTTGGCTCTCCAAGTTTCCAAGCCCTGCTACCTCAGACATTGATAGGACTCTGGGAACCATCTTGAAAACATAATGTGTTTCAGCTTTAAAATAAAAGCGAAAACACAATAGCAGGGGATGTGCATTACTGCTACCGAGAAGTACCTGCAAATAGTTCAATTTCAGAGAAGAGAAATGCATTAGTATTTACTTCTTTAGAGTTTAGACACTGCATATAAATGCTTAAGTGGCATTATTATTGACAGAAAGCCGATTGCAAAGCTATATCACAGGATTAAGCTGTGTCTTTTTATCTTTCTGTGCAAGTTTTTTCAGTTTGATCATAACTTATAGCATAATTAAAGGGTTAATGCTCAAGGGTCGATACCATAAAGGAGCATACGGAGATGACAAGTCAAGGAATGGATATGGCCACCTGTTTAGACAATCACAGAATATTACTGTTAGAAAACAATGATATAAACTTGATTTCATCATAGAAAGAGAGCAGGAAATGATTTTACCAAAGTCTGAAAGTGGCATGGACAATCCACTGGAATAGGACATATACTATTGTCCATGTGAAGAAATATGCCATCCGGAACCAAGGAAACCTCTGAAAGAAATAACAAGATAGAATTTGTGAATAATTTCATTGAAAGAGCTGGAAATGATTTGTGGTTCAAGCCAAGACAGCTTACCAGGCAATTTAAAGCAGTATCACCAAGTAGGAAAACAGCATTGAGTGAGTGCATGCCGATAATCAGCTGTCAATAAAAAAGAAAAAACTTATTGTTTAGAAAACCAAGAAAACAAGAAAATTAGTAACTAAATATTGGATTTCTGTTCATCTTTTTCTACCGAGATGCCGTTATGAGAGTGTGCGTGACCTTCATAGCTAAAAGTAGTACAAAATTAACACAACTTGGAGCAGTGATGATAGCTTACAGAACTTAGGTGGTAATCTTTGATTGCAAGAAACGGGACAAGGATGAACCAGAAGACACAGTCTGTGAGCATAACAGCCCCAGCATTCATCTGAAATCATGAAAAATAATTGTCAACAACTTACCATATTCAAATTATTGAATCCATCTAATCAATTACGTAGACGAAGTAAAAGGGAAAATGCATAAAAGCACAGTTTTGTATCCACTTGATTCACTGTCTTTCCTCGTCTGGATCCTAACTGAACTTTCTAAAATCAAATATGAAAGTTAAGAAAGAGTAGTCCCTTGGTAAATGAGTAATGACCCTGCTTTTCAGCTCTTATGCCTTGGTATTGAACTCTTAATTTATCATTAACAAATGAAAAGTTGAGGCCCCTTTCCTCACAGGAAGCTACTCATTATCATTTTGGAATTAAAAATGAAACTTTCGTGCCACAATAAGCTAAGTACATGCATATTTAAACCTTGAAGTTCCTGTGCCAGCGCATGCAGACACTCTATGTTCTAATCCTGGACATGGAAAGGTGCTCTTTAGAGGTTCCGAATAGAAATAGGCTAATTGCCTTCAAACTTCCTCATTTGGATAAGATATAGAAGCGCAATAAATTTGGCCAAATTTGATTTTCAGACAAGTTACCTGAAAAAGAATTTGAAAGATGAAAGCCCATTTGCCCGCAGGTTGGCGAACATCAAATCTTTCGTGGGAGTTTGAGTTTTTCATTGCCATGGAAGTATTAACACTCTGCCTCACTGATGGAGTTACACAAGTTCCTTGCTCTGCATCTGCCTCTACATTATCAACCCTCTTATCACCAGCTCTTTTGTGATATTGATAGCAGCCTCGTATGGAGAGTAAGGAACCAAGCTACAGATAAAAAAAAATGAGATTATCATTAAGCAAATAGCAGGATGGGAAAAAAAGTGACAATCAGGGACTTCAAAAAAACTTTGAGAGGAGGTATATTGATGACCTAAAACTCACCCCAAAATAAATTGTGACTGAAGCAAAAGTCCACCTGTTCAGGACCAAGAAACATCACCAATCAATAACATTGAAGATAATTTGTTGAAATCAATTATTCAAATGATCAACTGATATAGATATCTTGATCTGGCTTGGCACACATGAAGGTGACTCAAATATTCCTTGGTTCATGCTGTTTCTAATGTCCATTGTGCTACAAAAGTTAGTTCATTTAAGAAAGAAAAAACTTTATTTTCCTCTCACAAATAGAATGGAAAGGTAATAATATTATACAAGAAAACCCTCATTGAAATGCCAAAACAAAGAACTAAACACTAACATCAGAGTATGAAATTCATCCAAAGCTAGAGATGAACTCAAGAAAAAGAACAGCTTACTGAGTATAGAAGTAAAATACACTGCCTCCATCCACAAACACAGCAATGATGAGCAACACTGAGAGAGAAAAGAAAGCAAAAAGTCTGAAAACTAGCAACCAGGCAGGGTGGATTCCTCTGACACATGGCCTCCAAGTTTCGTCATCATAAAAAGATGCTTCTGCTTCTTGCCTGTGCTCTCCACTATCACGTTCCACTTCGCAACGATGTTCATTTCTCCATATAAGAATTGATGCAATCGTCATCAAGATCAAGACCCAAAGAGCACAGAGGAAAAACCTCCAGTTTAGCCAATAGCTGGCAACGGTTGTATTGGCAGTCATGACTGGTTGCCAGGTATCCTTGGATGATCCTGTTATAGAACTCATGCTGTCACCTGCACTTGTCTGAATGTTCAATAACTGTATGTAGAAGATGATTTTGCTTTTCCAAACTCCCTTATGGAGGAATGGAATGAAACTGAGTTTGGACTCTGTAAATAGAACGAGATGAGATAGAGAATGAAGTGATCAGCCAAAGAATGATTGGAACGCTGAAAAACGGAAATTTGATTAAAAAGAAAGCTTATTGGAATGATTTCCAGAGAGGGA
Organism: Salix purpurea; assembly: GCA_027405865.1. Classification (NCBI taxonomy): domain Eukaryota; kingdom Viridiplantae; phylum Streptophyta; class Magnoliopsida; order Malpighiales; family Salicaceae; genus Salix; species Salix purpurea. The sequence continues at coordinate 2,741,893 of JAOWLH010000015.1, read as the reverse complement.
AAAAAGAAAGAAAGAAAGAAAATTGCTATGAAAAGGGTAAAGGAAAAGAATGACTGAATGAATGGAATAACAAAACAGTTCTGTGAAATTAAACCTTTGAGCTGTTATCTGTAAAGCAGGAATTGCGACTACAATTCTATGAATATAAAGTGAGAAAACTAAGTCGGTGGAAGGGTTAGCTGAAATGCAAAAATCCACATCCAAAACACACAAGTATTCTTGAGTTCACATGAAAACTTGAAAGCCAGCAGAGTTTTGTCTATGCCGTAAACCGACTACACCTATCGACATCACAACAACCAGAGAAGATTTGTCCCACTGGGGAAGTTCAAAAATTCTTAAGTCCCATTTTGATTTTGACCTCATTGAAGCCTTAAACAAACCAGAGATTCCAAACTTTAGATGGGTTCTTGCCCAGAGAGATAAAATACATACTTCTTGTATTAAAAACACGAATACACAAAAGAGGCATCTAAACTCTAAGGGAAGGAAAGGTTGATACCTACAAGGGAAAGCAAGAACAATGTGATGGTGTATAAGAGCCTACAAGATGATGCTTTGCTTCTTTACTTTGGAATGAGAACTAAAATAAATTAAAGGAGCTAAATATAAAAAAAAGAAAAAAGAAAAAAGAGAGGATACATATAGAAGGAAGGTCTGCTTTGAGCACAAGCTTCTCTCTTTTTCACTTATTATTATATCAAGAAAAGATCTTGAAAATAGACCAGACACTTTGAACAGTACTGTCATCCTCTTTCCATGCATGCAAATATAAAATTGTCGAAAACATTCAGGATTTTGTCACCTTTTTTCTTGGATTTCCAGCCTTTTTTTAAGTCTTTTCAAGTTTTTTCTTGGAATTGCTTATTTAGCACCCATTTTTAAAGAGAGACAGGGGCAGGACACTAAATTATTTGGATACTGTGCTGAACTGCACGAGCTTTTCGAGTACAAGAATGGCTATTGTGCGTGGGATGCCAATTGCCAACAAAGGGATAAAGCAACTCTGTATTTGGAAATGACATCGGACAGAGTAGCTTCAGATCTGGAGATAGGAGATGTCGTCGTTTTGAGTTCTGGGTCTTGACCAACGACTTTGTAAATTGACGGCAGCGGTTTAGGGTGGTTACTGGATGTTGCTAATCATCATATAATATATATAAATAGAAAGCATAGTGTTAGGTTTTAGCTATCAGTTAAAGCAAGAGGTCGGTGTTTGACGGCTGGTCCTTGGGTGGGGACCCCGACCCTCCTTCGCCGGGATTCTGTCAGGCCACAGCTTCCTGCATAAGATGCTGAGGGGTGGAGTGGTGGTCAAGGAAGCAGATGGCTTGCTTGGAATCTTGACTGGCTTGTAAACGAGGTTGCAGATGCAGAGAATAAAACGTGAAGCACAGGATTGTTTGTGCTTGATAAAAAGGGTGATATGATTTGCGTTACCCGGAGGTGACTGATTACTGAAATTATAACCGACAGTGTTTTTAAGAAAAAAATATTCAAAAATATATTAAAAGATTTTTTTTTAAAATTATTTTTAATATCAGTATATAAAAATGATTTAAAAATATAAAAAAAATTTATTTCAATAAAAAATAATATTTTTTTTTTCAAAAACACAATATAAAACTTTTTTAACTTTTGGATGCCCCCTGCCAACATCACCGGCTTTTTCATGCCCTCTCTTCTTAAACTTTCCCTATTCAAGTAGCCATGGGACAGGAATAATAAGAAGAGGAAGAAAAAGGGAATTAAATATATTTTGCTACTGCATCTCAAAAATATTTTAAAAATAATTAATTTGAATTAAATCAAGAGAAAAAAAATAGATAAAGAAATGAGTCGGGAGGGAAATAATAAGTGTTTTTCGGGCGTCATTCATAACTTATTATTCCCAAGGCTTTTTCTATTTTCTTGTTTTCTTCTGGTCTATGATGCTGTAATAACGAGGCAATGAAAGGGGCGATTAAGGGCCCAAAATGTGAAAAGAAAGCTTGAAAACAGTAGAAAATTTTTAGATTCGGACAAACTTGGTTGCCAAGCAAGAACAATACATTGACCACACGCTACAATTAAGGTTGTGATGTGGGCAACTTCACAATATTGTCGAGGTATTATTGGATAAAAATAAATAAATTAGGTTTGTAGTAATTGAATGGAATCTATCAATCCCATGTCCACCTAGCGAGGTTAGGTACTCTATTTTTATGTGTGTGTGTGTTTTCTAAATTCAAGAGATTTAAAATTAAAGATAAAATTAAGTAAAAAAAAGTTAAATCATTAATCAGGATATTAGATTTGAAACAGTATGCATAGAGAAGCTGCAAAACTTAATTTGTAACAGATACAACATTGAATACTAAATTATTTTAATTATTATTCTCATTGTTATTATTATGCTAGTGAGGTACAAAATTTATGAAGGACAATTTAGTAAGTCTATTTCTTTCACAATTAAATTATAAAGATACCTTTAAAATGCAAAAAGAAAAAAGGGTGAAGAGGGCGGTGTAATTTTCTTTTTTAAAATAGTAAATTAGTTCATCATCCTTCAAGTAAAAAAAATGAAGAATAAGTCAAAGGGTATGTTAGTGTTTTCATCACACTTTTTTTTTTTTTTTTGTACAGGCTCATACTATTATGTGTTTGATTTTTATCAAATAAAATGGGGGTAGTGAGATTTAAACTCGTGACCGCTTGGGTCAACAAGACTCTGATATCATGTTAAAGAATCATCTCATCTAAAAACTTAAACTATTAATTGAGACCCCAGAATATGATTTATATTATTCGCTGACACTAAATATAGCTTGGGATCATTGATTTTGATCATATCAAGAGGTATGAGAAGATTCCTGGGGAAATGTTGGCAAGATATGTTAAGGAACCATCTCACCTAAAAGCTTAAGCTTGTAGGTGAGGCCCCCATAATATGATTATATTATACTCTAACAAGATAAAGGTTTTCAAACAGCTCAAACGTTGAAACCAGAATCTATAAAATAAAATAAAAAAGTATTGAAACGTTTCTGCAAAAACTCATACTAGTAGAGAGAGACAGGGAGGGAGAGGGAGAATATACCTTCCATGTTCTGGTGATGAGGGGTCTCTAATTTTGCTCTCGAGCTGCTTTTAGACACAATATTGCAAGAAGCAGAAACGTGGCTTGTATAAGTGGCAGAGACAGTGATCAAGTCGCACAAAAGCTTTAGTATGCGGGATTTTAAAACACAAACACAGATATATCATGCGTTTGAAGCTATACATGTCCGGTGGAAAAGAAATGTGTGTGAGTAAATGTTTTTGGAACGGAAATCGTGGACACAAAATGTTAATGGGTTCATGAAATTGTGGAGAGTAAAGTATTATTGTTTACTCCTCGGATTCTCACCTAGAGTATGACTTGATCCTCCATATTTGAAAACCTGTAGCATATATTATAACATTTCTTGTTTTTTTTTCTTAATTCCAAACGTATCGTTTGACAACTGTAAGTGCTTGGAAAAAACCAACATTGTGAGAGTTTAGAGTAAACCTAAAGTTCAACAAGAATAAAAGGAGTAATTCATACGTTTTGAATCATGAAAGGACAAAATTTTAATGGCGTTCAAAACCTGGAATAAAGGGGGAGCATTTGGAAGAACAGGGACCTGAGGCTGCCGGCTGGTGTTAGAGCGAGCCAATTAGTTGATTTTCCTAATAAGAAACACTTTTATCACCAAGGGTTTCTTTCTTCTTCAACAATGTATACTGATATGCTTCTTCTTTTTTTTAGATTCGAGGAAACTCACCTCCCTGGAAAGCGCACTTTAAGAGCTCAAGTGAGTGAATAAAACTCCGGCTATCTCATGCTCTTACAAGAAATGCACATCCTGACTCATATTCGAGACCTGTTGTGCAAATCTCAATCTCTTTGCCATCACATCACATCCCTTGAGAATGTATACTGACATGCTGTTAAAAGACCAGATGATAATACAACTCCATGCACTTTTCAGGCACGGGAATCATGTCCACAAGATTATTTCAATAAAACAATCAGCAAAATTTGTTATATAAGATATGCTAAGGTAACCATGCCACCGTCGCTAAGCTTGCAAGTAGCAACCATTTATTGAAATTACCTATTTAATATCATCATCTTTACACCAAGGGTACAAGTATTGCGTTCGTATGTGTACTCAAAATCTTTTCTACTATAATATTTCATCGATAAGTTTGTTACATACAGTTTTGACAATTTACATCAACCTAGTCTACCAATTGAATACAGCATGAAATTCCACCAAAAAGAAGATGATTTTCACTCTTGCCAGATAAAATACACTGCTTTGCAGTTTTTCAAACCTTCAATTGACAAACGTGAAAGGATGCAGAGGCCCTCTGCCCTCTCTGAAGTGAGTCCAAAATTCCCACTTTAAAAGGCATCACTTCCATCTCCTAGTATTGAGAGAGAGAACGGCGCAATAGCAACATTGAACGAGAGTGAGTCTACTTTGTCAATGTGTTTCATCTCAAAGTCACCTTCCTGCAATTGTGTGAAAGAAATAGATTTCTTGAGCATGCCTTCAAATGGGAAATATTCATAATGTTCAAAATGATTTGCATCAAAATAAATGAATATATATATATATATATATATATATTGAGAACACTTCTACAGACCACACTTTGAAAAAAAAAGAAAGGCAAATAACGATAAAATACACTGCTGGAATTTCTTGAGTGATGAAATGCAAACCCAGACTACGGGTGTGATTAAGACAGGATTCATTGCATGATAAAAACAATCTTTGAGGCCATAGGAACACCGGCCTAGTATCATGCTCTCACTTCAATATTCATGGGATCTATTAATGTTGACACATAAGCACAGGCCTTGTCCTCATCTGCTCCAAATTAAGGGAAGAAAAGGCAAAAACCAACAATCACTCTTCAGAAAGAGAAAGAACATCACCACGACTTACCATTCTACCATTGGGAGTGCATAGTGGGCATGCAGATGAGTATTCAAATCCTGTCCTAGGAAGTATAACTGGCTGTTCACCTATAACTCCAACTCCCCTGCAGCATGACAGATGATTTGAAATTCATTAGAAGTCAACGAAATGCAAACTGCAGCCCATGCTGATGGTACCAAAAAAGAAAAAGAAAAAGAAAAACCAAGTCATATATACTGACGCATTTTTAGAAGACTCCTGAACAGAATAAGATAATTTAACTCACCAAAAATTTTCAGTTTTTCCATTGGCATCTGTGATAATCCAGTGTCTTCTGAGAAGTTGAACAGGGCGATCTGAGGTATTAGTGATTCTTATTCTATATGCAAAGAAGTACTGCCCCTTTGAAGGCTGACTTCGGCCTTCAATGTACACACTCCTAACTTTAACCCTTATCCCCTGAAATACATGAGATTTGATTATGATTACTCAAATCAATTTAAACCATTTCTAATATGCATTTTATTTGGCTCCTTCCTTTTTAAGTCACTTCGTGTTATCTATTGTCTTTGCAAAGCAACGTGATGATTACCTAGAACCTCAAACCTAGACCAGATTGTGGGCATTTACTTTGACACATGGATAAGAGCATGCATACTAGAATAACTTTGGATTACTTATTGCCAAATCACACATATATCAACAGCCCCGTCCATACCCAACGCATTTATTCTTCCAATCTCAAACATATTTATGTTATCATTGAAATGATCATGCATAGTAATGCACCTTCACGTTATCTATTGCCAACTCACATATATCGCAACAGCCCTGTCCATAATCACCCCATTTATTCTCCATTTTCAAACATATTTCCCATATGGCCAGTATTTTATTACATATATGGAAAAGATTATATATAAGGAGATCAAAACTGGTTATCAAGGACATCATATGGGTCTCTAATTTAATTACACTAAAAATAAGTTTTGCAAAGGCCAGATATAAATACACAGGTCAAATTTTAGTATGACAGAGTCAAGGAAGAACGGATAGGATAAAAACGTGAATTTATAAGTTTAAATCAGTTGATATGCCAGATGATAACAGGAGTTACATGAACCAAATGATATCAGTTTATATGAAAACACAAGATTTATAAGACGGTAATAACGGCCATGCTGGCCAGATAGTTAGCATACCAAGGTAGTTGCATCACTTGAGCATTTCAGGAGAGAATCTGGTACAATTTCCTTTAGCTCATCACGATACCTAGTTGCATCCTGCCAAAAATTTACCAAATGGATAAAAGTTTATCAGAAACATCCATGGTGAACAGAATGGCATGGGAATAGTATGAAATCATGTGTTATGGCATGACTTGGGTAAAATAGTCATTATATCAAAAAAAAACTGACCCCGTAACTGTAAAGTGCATCCTCATTCAAGTCCATCAAAATATATAGGCCTCATTCCAAGACAGTTTGATGTAGAAAGACTGTTACTTGTACTGTAATAATTTATAGAATGATGTATCTCATTGAAAACTACCATTCGATATCTAGGCTTCCAGAAACTTATATGACTTCCATGCCCTTCACTAAAATATTGAATTCACTATGTTTTATACTCATATTTGTGCTGATAGATGATTAAGAAAAAAACTAATGCAGTCACCAGAAAAATAAGAAAACATCATAACAAAAAGATTGTATATCTTCTAAGCTTAACTCTCAGCATTCTAAGAAACTAAACTGCCAAAGCTAGCTGAAAGGTGGATGGTGCAGGAACTTCTACACAGGACATGATAGATAAAAGCTAAGTTCAATTCATGTTGTCCATAGTGGTGTTTGGTCCTTAGATTTATATCTTTAGTTTGACCTGTGTTTAAGAACACTCGTAGTTTATTCCTAGTGAATAAAACAGAGTAGTTTATTCCAATCATCGATACTATTTTCAATAGCAGCATATGTAAGGCTAACCCTTTTTTTCCGCAGCGGCATGAGGAGACACCTAGCAGTAAAATAGGCAACAACTAACAAGCTGAAACATTAGAAAAAGATGCAGAATTGAAGAATCATGGAGGCTAAAAAAAGAGAAAAAAGAAAAAACATGATGTCCATTTTGACCAAACCCAAACCCAAATATTGAATGCTTCCATCTAAAATGAAAAGAAATTTCTCCTACAGATTAGCAGCACAAATAAACCCACTACATATAATAAAATTTCACATTCAAATTGGAAAATGAGATAACACGAACAGCTACCTCAAACCGCTCATCAGCAACTGCCTCCTTAAGCAACCTACGAAGCCGCAAAACTGGTTCCACTTCCTCAAATGATTTCAATGAATCGCGAAGTCTTGCAGCTTCTTCATAATCCTAATATCAAAACAAAACAAACTCATATATTTACAACAATATTACTATCACATAACCCATTTTATTGCCAAAAATTAAAATAAATAATAAATAATCATGATTCCTGACCTTTGATGCCACATTCATTTTGCTTATACTCACCACAACCCAAACCAAAAAGAAAGAAAAAGCTTACATTTTCCCCCCCAAAAAAGAAGGAATTTGAACCCACAATATATATTCCCTACATTTTCCTAGAAATCAAACAGTGATTAATCAGGTAATTTACCCAATTAAAAAAAAGTGATGACAAATCAGAATAATACATAAAAAAAAATTGGCTTTAATTTTTTTTTTATTTTGTTCCAAAGAAATAAACACAATTAATTAATTTTGCAAAATAATAATAAAAAAAAATGTCACCTCAGATTGTGCAGCAACCTCCATTCTCTGTTTGAGCATAGCATAAGTTTGACTGCGAGACAAAAAGGAACTCGGACTTTGGTCTGAACCCGAACTCGAACTTGGTCCTTCACCCCCTCCATCTCTCTCAACAGAACATGCTACAATCAAACGATTTCGGATGGAATTTCTCAAATTCAAACACTGTCTCCTCTCCCTACCGCAGCTCCGGCCCGGAACAAACCTCCTCGTACCCGCACTAAAATCCGTTAACAATTTCAGATTGAGTGACTGCATTTTTTTCAGAAATAATTTTATGGTGACAGTTGGTGACTAAATTGAGAATTTTAATTTTGAAGTGACTAAATGGCCCTCTAATCTTTGCGGAATTGGTGGCTACTGAGGGATTTTCCTTTTTCCTTTTTCCTTTTTATTTACGTGTATTAGATTTTTATGTTGCTGGTTTGTGGGGGAGAAATTTACACGTTTCTTGTCGGGTTGATAAATGAAAAACCAGGGAATCCTCAGGAACGCTGAGAATATTTTTATTTAAAATTATTTTTTATATTTTTAAATTATCTTGATGCCGATATTAAAAAATAATAATAAAATATATTTTAATATACTATCTTGAGATATTTTCTTAATTTGTGAAAAGAAAATTATCTTTTAACTTAATGAAAGTATTTTTTATTATTTTTGATGATTTTTTTAAATAAACACATAAAATAATATAAAATATCTTCATGAGCTTATCATACAACGTGCCATGAACTTTATTTTGAAAACATGAAGGGTACGGTTACAATTTGACTTTGCTTTCTTTAAGACTTTATAAATTTATCGGGTAATTTTTCGCTAGTTTGTTAATGATTTTTTTTCTTAAATGTTGAGATAATTGTATAATATAAGGTTCATCAAGTTGACGTAATTTACCGGTTAAATACATGTGTCTAGGTTATGGACTCGACATTTTAATTACTGTTTAAAAAAATAATAATTTAATTATATAATAAGATAGACATCGCATAAAAATCACAAAATATTTTTTTTAAAAAAAGATAATGGCTAAAAAAACATCTAAAATTAAACAAAGATAATTATAATCTTGTTTGAAAATAAACAAAGATTTTAGTGGTATTTACAATAATAATAATAAATCAAATATATTTGTAGTTAATTTAAAATTAATAAAGTGATATGTCGAATATATATTTAGTTATTTAATTAGAAAAAATATAGAATTGACCCTAAGATCAAGCCTGAATATTTTTTTAATTATATAAATGCATTGTCTCCTTATTTCATTTTATTTAAAAATAATAATAAAGAGACATACAATGTGCCTTTTGCAAATATAGTTTTCAACCACCACATAGATGGTAGAAAAATCAATACAATGTTCTTTTTCTCTAAAAATCCAATTTTAACATAGAAACACATGAAAAACACTTCTATAACATAAAACACATGAAAAACACTTCTATAACATAAAACACTAATCTACCAAGATTCAAAAAAAAAAAAGCAAACTAGAAAAGAAAAAAAAAACAAATTACGATCCCAATTTATGTTTTCTTGCAATATAAAAGCACAAAAATACCTCAATGACACTACTTTGATAAGAGTAATACTTTGACATCAAATTCGATAATTTTTTCAACAAAATCATATCAACCGACCTACTCTTTCTCTCTCTCTTCTCTCAAGTTTATAAACTAAAACATGAAGAGAAAAAAAGTCCAAGACCAAAATATAAAAATCATAGAAAACATGGATTAAAAATGAAAAAAGTTTGAGAAAAAAAGCCTTCATAAACTAAAAATGCAAGAAATGTCTCAACAACAATAAAAAAAAAAAAGGAGTTTGGGAATTTGTTCTAGTTTCAGTTTTGATTCTCAAAGTTTTAATTATGTTTATTCAAGAAAGAAAATTGAATATCATTTTTCTAAATTGAACATAAATTTAATGTTAGAATATTTTTTGAAACATTGCAAGAAACTTATACAGAGTTAATTGAGATAAATCATCATCGTAACATTAAATGAATTAAGAGTGAAAGGATCACATTGGATAAAAATTAAGTAATTGAAAAAAAATCAAAAAGATAAAAAAATATATTGTGTGAACTTACAATGATTCACCTCGCATACCATTTAAATGCTAGTGACTTTTTTTTTATTTAATATTTTATTTTTATAAGGCAAGGAAAAATTATTGACAAAAGCTACAACTCTTGACAAAATCATTGTCCACATAAACTCAAGGTTATTGTTCACTAGAATAGAGAAATGATGAAAAAAATTCCTATATAAAAAAAAAATAAACTAGCAATTGAGAGTGTTTATGTCTTTTTACAAGGTACATTAGACATTATCAAATTAATTGAAAATAGATAGGTTTTTCTGTATTTTAAAGCATAGTGAAACATTCAAAATATCATAGAAAAAAATATATGAAAACTAGTGTTTAGAGGCTTTTTGTATTTTCAAACTGACTTTTCTGCTATTATTAGGTTGGCTGAAGGGAATTTTAGTATTTTGATAAATAAAAAATATTATTAAAAAACAACAAAAAATTATAATGCGTGTGAGAGGTGTCTATTCATTTTGGGTGTCGTATGTGGCAGCGTCGCAATGTCCTTTTCCTTTCGGGATGACATGTAGCTATGTAATATTAATAATTATTTTTTTTCTCCCACTTTTCTCTTCTTTTCCCTCAAAATTACAATGACCATGTAAAATTCCAAAGTTGTTCTTTGAATTATTAAGAAGATAAATTTAGTCTTTATTCTTTTGATTTTTATTCTTTTCCTTCTATAAACTCTTTTTTTTAATTTTATCATTCAATCTCAATTTATAATATGTTATTTTTTTCAATTGATCTTCATTCATTTGATTGTTTTAATTTTTTTACTCCTTTTATTATATTGATTTTTCTTTTCAATTTCACTCTTAAATCAGGAATTTGTTCTTATTTTTTATCTCAATTTTGATGCTCAATCTTTTGGTTTTTTTATTATTGTTTTGTTAAATTGTTTTTTCTTATCAATTTCACCCTTTATCATTCAATTAAATATATTATTTATTTATTTATTTATTCAATTTTGATCAACATTCTTTTAATTGCTTTTTTTTTGGGTCCTTTTATATAATTTTTTTCTTTCTAATTTTATCTTTCAGCAATTGATTAGTTGAGAATTGTGCTTTATGATTTTCCAAGATAGGATGCTTTCAATTTAATGACTCGAGACACAGGTTTGAAAAGTTAACTTGAATTTTTTTTCTTTTCAACTATCATAAAAAAAAAAATTGATTTTTTTTTGTTTATTATCTGATTATCTTGATCTCATGATTTGAACAACAAATTTGACAGATTAACCTGAATTTGCTCAGCTCTTATTACCTTAGTTTATCATATTAACTCAAGTTGAATCGAATTTTCTTTTTTTTTTTCACCAAATGCCAACCTTCCATATTGAATACGATGAGAATTGAGCTAAATCAATTTTGTTTTAGATGAACATGATAGTTTTATTGAAAAAAATGATTTATCTATCTCCATACATAATTTTTATCATCTAATTAAAATAAATTCAATTTATTCGATCTAGTTAGGTTTATGGCCCAACTCACAAATATTTTTTTTTTGTTTTAAAACATGTTTAAGACATCTGAATATTTTTTTATTTATATATAAAAAAAAGTAAACCCCAAGACATAGGACGAGTATATAACTAGCTAGTATACTAAATAACTAGTAAACTAGTCTAATAAAAACAGGATATATTGATAAAATCACTTGGAATGCATGCATCATAATGTAAGAATTTTTTTTTTATCGATATATCTTGTTTTTATTGGTCTAACTCATAAGTGACGTGATAAACTAAGTCTATCTATTAATTTCTCATCAAAAGAAAGGAATAAATACAGGGAAAAAAAAAGGCTACGATAAGAATCAATGAGGGTGGTGACGTGCTGTATCACTCACTTAAATGTTTTTTTGCCACTCACTTGAACACTCTACGATGTAAACTGACCAACACATGGACATTCTCTTCTACTCTGGTCCTTTCCTTTAGATATACGACAGATTTAAAGGAAAGGACCAGAATAGAAGCTAATGTGAATTCAAAAATACACTCAAATCAAACCTAAATTAAATTTCACAAGTTAGTAATTTACTGTACTAAAAATATAAAATCTTTAAAACAAACATAGCAGCTAATTATTTATTTTTTGCAGTGAATATATTTAAAACATGAGAAGACCTTTTGGACTATTATTGAAAACAAAAATAACAATTGGATCATTTTACTGTTCCAGATAGATGAGAAGACCTTTTGGACTATTATTGAAAACAAAAATAACAATTGGATCATTTTACTGTTCCAAGATATATGAGAAGACCTGCCATTTTCCAAAATTGTAGCAGAACACGACCAAACAAGGATGCACAACTTCTAAATAAACATGAGGCATGAAGTGCATATACTAATAAAATAGTTACCCCTCTAGGGTCACTAGAAATATGAAGCAAATATACGACCAGAATGAACTCAAACACTTGTAAGTATCTTTATGACCAGAAAAAATCAACAAAACTAACTGTTTCTTCTCTTCAGGATTAAAAACAGCAGTAATAAGCAGGTTCAAGTAGTTCTCCACCCAGAGTAGAGCAAGTGAACAACAATGGCAATGAAAGGGCCTCAGCCTGAATATTGACATGCAGTTGTCAATTGAACAAACAAACTCCTTCCAGGAAAATTTTGGTTATTGATACAATAAAAAGGGCCTCAGCCTCGCGGTTTCCAAATTAACAAAAAGACATGCCACATTCAATTTACAAGTGAACAAAAAGACTAATACATTCAAAATAAATCTCCCAAGGAGAAGCCCCCCTATAACAGATATCAAGAGAAAGGTTGCCCCTTCCAGCAAGGAAGGGAAAAAGGACCGCTTTTTTATTTGAGGGCTCCTTATTCGAATAAAGAGAAATCCTTCAGTGCAATAAATGACGAACCCCATAAAACAGATGATAGGCTAGGGCAAGACCGGCAGTAATATCAATGGCAGGTAGGATCAGCTTGGATGAATAAAAGAGGAATTGGTAGAAATTATAATAGGAGAAGCAAATTGAACCTGCTTTCAGACAAATTAGACAAAAAGACAGAACTATTGCAGATAGAAAAGCCCCGGAGATTCTATTGACAATGGAAAAGGTTGCATCAACCTGGGGCTTATAAATAGGGAGATGAGGAGATAATGGGCGGAGGATATGCGAGGTATTAAGTTGGTTAGTGTCAGAGATCACCTCAATATGAGGCATGCCCCTGGGAGTTGGTGGAACACCCGCAACCTGGGTCTTGTTGTCAGTCCCTGTGGAGAAAACCTGGGGTCCCAAAAAATTGAATCAGAGAAGTATAACTGGGCACAGGGCCAGATAGAACAGACAAATATCACAAATTGAGGGCTGCATGGACACCAGCACAGGCATGGCAACTTATTGCCCACATTTTAATTTTTTTAAGATAAATATTTGATCACAGATTTGGCAGTACAGACTCACCCGTGTCTTGATACCAAGTGACAAGGGAGCGACATCAAGGGGACACAATTTTTTGACATCTCTATGTAAAATTCCACCCTGAATTGCAGCTCCCACAGCCACCGCCTCAACTGGGTTTACTCCCTTGCTCAGGCTCTTTCCAAAGATCCCGGCTACTATCTTTGGGGTGAAGGTAACAGCTGAAGGGGTTATCCTACATCCTTCAGCATTCTCAAAAACTTTGGGATTCTGTACGCAGTCATGGAATTAAAAAGGAAAAGAAAACCTAATAACAACCAAACAGATGAACAATTGGAACAAATGTCATTCTTACCTTCCCTTCCATAACAGCAACACATGGATTTGCTGTACCCAGATCAATACCAATAACATCTCCACATGTAGGTTTTGCACTGCACAGAACGGGAACACTCAATACTTCAGAGAATAAAAAAAGAACAGCGAATCAAAACAGATAAAACCACCATAAAGTTAACCAAGCTACCTGAAAGCTCTTGACAAACCAGCCCAATTTTGGCTGGGATTAGAAGTCCACTTAGGATTCACATTATTAGTCAACTGCACAATGGATGAAGACCAAAACTCAGCCATTTCACAATCTCAACCTCAATTCTCAAACAGATTTTAATGAGCCAGACCAAACACCACTATGGATTCATGAAAAAAACAAAGCATTTTTACAATCACAATCTATTTTTTTCACAAATATAGATAAAAACGATTAAATTAGCAGCGTCCAAAGCTTTAGTATTTTAAACTTATATATATAAAACATCGCAGTTGATCATTAAGAGTTAAACACAGAAATAAATTCAAAACAAGGTTTTAATATCCTCAAAAACAGTGATTGTGCAAAGAAATCAAATGAAAAAAAAAAAACACAGATAAATCCTTGAAGGGCCCAACTTTCTGAAATACCATTAAAAAAAACTAATCATTTATTTATCCCTCAAGAATCAAGTTAAAGAATCGGTTTGATCTCCTCTAACAAAATAACCAAATCAGTAGAAATGAAGAAGAAAAGGAGCAGAAAAGCTTAGAGACGTACGCATCTGTAGGATGAAAGAGGAGAGGAGGCGACGTCACGGCGTCGTAGAGAGCGGAGGAGAGCAGCTGTGGCCATAAGTGAAGAGATCTGCGAATCTACGGGTTGGGGGCGGAGAGGGACGCGGGGACTGTTGTAGAAGTTTGCAAATAAGGAAGGATATGCAGCCTCTAATGACTGTAAAATACACCGAATGGTTTAAATGGTCCCTTCACTCTCTTACTTGTTTTACTTTGGTCCCCTTTCTATCTTTATTTATATATATATATATATATATCATTATCGTCCTCTTATCTTCTATTTACTTTTTTTTTTATTCAATCAATTCCTCCGTGGTAAAAATAAATAATTGATTATTGTATATTATTAGAACGATGTTATCCTCACCTCACATATTATTAATTTCATTCTATATTTAATTCAAGTTTTATTAATATACTACATCACCCATCATCTTAATATATTAATTGAGCATAATTAAGATTTATTGATATTCTCTTAATTCATAAAATAAAAATAAAAATTAAGTATATAAAAATAAAATAAAAACCCAAAATATTAATATCTCAATATTTTTTAAAATACATATTTTACTGGTAGAGATATGTGGAGCATTAAAAAATTTATTTAACTAAAAAAGAATAGTATGACTTTTATTTTGAGAAAATTATATTTGATGATAGGTGATGAAAATAAAAGTAAAATTGAATATTATAATAAAAAAACTTTCAAAATATAAATTGTAAAATCAACATTTAATATGAAAAAAATATTATTATTCAATTATAGATATTTTGGCCTATCTAGATTTAAAGAGAGAGAGGGAGAGAATATATTATAAAGTAAGATTAACATGCAAGTGGAAAAAATAATACCACCCTTATATTATATTGGTTATTGGATATATAACAATGTAATTTTGGTTTTGTTTTATATATATGTGTGTGTGTGTGTGTGTGTGTGTGTGTGTGTGTGTGTGTGTCATTTGATATATATAGACCAGATTGATACAGATAAGAAATTAAGGGATGAAAACAATTAAAACATTTATATTAATATCAACATGTGATAAATTAAGAGTAAGAACCAAAAAAACACATGTGGCTCATTTCTTAAGAAATAAACCTAGCTTTAATGACATGTCAACATGTATGTTTTCTCCCAAACACATTTTGTATAGTTTAGTTAAATATTGAAATATAATTTTGTTTTTATACCCTTGAGAAATTTTGAGGTGTGGCCTCAATTAATAATAATAATAATAATAATAATAATCATATTTTAGATTATTTTCACGGAAAAAGCTATTCCTAGGATAAAAACAAACAAACAAACATGAATTTTTTTATCTACCTTCAAATCCCCGTCAAAAGAACTTCTTCTTTTTTTTGTAATATAGATGTCCGAATTAGCTTACTCATACTTTAACTAATCCTATGAATTTTAGAGTGAATGATCAGCTACCATACTCTAATAGCCCTAAAAATTGTGGGACTTAAACTGATAATCTTTAGAAAGCAAATCTAAGATCAGACCACTGAGTTGCACCATTCAAAAACTTGTTAAACAATGTAACCCATCTCTCCATGATTTTTATTTTATTTTTGCTATAACCATCTCCTCCAGCCTTACACCAACCATTATTCCCTGTAGATTTGATTTTTCTGTTAGTTGATCTACAAATTCATGTTCACAAGACCACGATAACCAGGGGCTTCTCCGATGAATAATGTTCGTGATGGGATAACAAATGGTTCTACAGGATGATTAAATATTGACAATGATGTAACATTTTTTTAATGATGAATAACAAGAAACAAACCACGCACTAATAATATTTGCAAATAATATTTTTTAACATGTTTAATATGCTAGGTATTTAAAAGGTTGATCACAAGTAATGTTATTATAATTGTGTAAACATATATTTATTATTAATAAAAATATAATTTACCTTTTATATTTATATAATATTTGATTAATTAATCTAATATTTTATTTAAGAATCTAGAATAGAGATAAAGTTTATGGGACAAATATACTTTGCAAATATATTTATAAAATTATTATAATCATGAGATTTTTATTAAATCAAAACGTTGCTTTTAAAATGTTTTTTGTCGATACCATTTTAAATATTAAATATTTATTAGAGTTGCATAGATTGATATATATTATGTTCCTTTTTTATGAAAGAAAATAATTATTTCCATAAAGTGAGGTATAAGTGATACTTAAAACTAATATGTAAGTGTTTATCATAAGACATATACACCGAATTGACTTGCATGAGAATTTCATAAGAAGAGATCACCTATATATGTAGAAACTCTCGTTTAACGGTGGTGTAGGTGATCCTTAAACTTGATATTACTGTGTTATTTTTTTTTATAGAGAATGTTATACTTTGTTCATTTACATGTTATCTTAATCGAGATAATGAAGGGGTTGACATTGAGTATAACATGAACTACATGAAGGTACTTGAGTGATAAAAAAGATTCATTACCCTGAGTGAATTAGAGAAAATATTTTATCTATTCTCAAATAATATTGACTCAGAAATCCTTGATCAATGTGGAATGAGATTTGAAAAGAGTTTTAAATATTATTTTAAATATTATTCAAACGATCAATGACTATCATGTAGAGAACAAACATGATTAGCATGACAAACATATTTCATGTTTTAATGTTAAATCAAATCATTATTGAGGGACGTGCTGCTAGAAATTAAATACTAAAATATAATTAATATAATGATTACATTTCTAGATATAGAAAAATAAAGTAAGGATTTGACCAAATTATTTTCTAAAATTATCACAAATTAATATTTTATCAATTTATAGGATTTTCCATATTTCCTAATTGATAAAAAAAATTATATCTCTTATATTTGGATTGCTGTCTGTTAAATAAAAAAAAAAAAACTATGCAAGTCATAAAAAAGAGATATAACACTCTAGGCATAACAATATTTCTTTCTTAAACCCAATTCTTAAATAATTATTCAAAACTAAAAAAAAATAGATATTCATATAATAATCTCTACACAACTCTAGATCTAATCTAATGAGATATCAAAAACTCCCACATGATTTTGTTGTATTGTTTTTCGTTATATGCATGAAATTCAGTAACCCACAATTCCAATTCTTGTTGGATAGATTTAAATAGCTAGAATATTGCTGGAGTGATTGTTTCCTAAAGTCCTCATTGGAATGATTCTTCTTCTTTTAAAATAAATAAAAACATATTTCCTTTTGTAATTAAGGAATTCTTTCTTGAAATTCTTGCTCCCGTTTCATCCATGATTTGTTGTTTTGTGTCTACATAGTTGTCATTTATATTAATAGTATGACTTTCTCCGAATCTTTAAGCTTTTGATCCTTTTGATTTGAAGAATAAGAATCGTGGAATCTTGCCTTGTACTAGGGCTAATTTTATGGTGAAAATATATGCTAAATATAGCTTAAGAATGATTAATGTTTCCAACATTTGTTTTACTCCTAGGTTAAACAAAGATGTTTTGCATGATTTTTTATATTTTTTTGTATTTTTATACTATATATTTTCTTATGAATTTATGATTATTTCTAACTTAACTTTATAAAAAATAACAAAAATAATAAGATTATTAAAAACGAGTAGATTTGCCATATGTATGTATGTATGCATGCATGCATGCATGCATGCATTTTTATCTCATTTTTTTTTAAATATATAAAAAATAAGAATAAAAAATTAGATTATAACATTAATAAACAATAATATAAATCCTACAAGGGGCCCATTTTAATATGTGGATAAGGAGATTTCAGCGCCACCGTTCAATTCTCCTTTGAATTGTAGGAACTTTTAAAAGTTTTATTGGCTCGGTCTTTTTTCTCACCTACCACACTCTATTCACCTAACAAAAAAGAAAAAAAAAAGATATCAAAGGTGAAGTTTTTGTTATTAGATTATGCTTTGATTTTGTATTTTACCAAATCTTGCAATATTTCTGAGTTTGTTTTAGTATTTAGCGTGATGGCAGAGAGCTTATAATTTGTATAGTAGATTTTGAGTTCGAATCAGAGCGTGCACCCCTTTAAAAGCATGAAACAACTGAAATTTTACTCACTCATCTGGGTCCATAAAATAAACTTTCCGGGATGAGATTTCCTCACATTCAAGTTTTATTTTTTAAGACAAAATATCAGCAACGGGGCAAATAAATGGCTGAAAATATTGCGACGCAAAAGTTGAAAGCATAAGGAGAAGCCGAGAATTCAGCTTAGCAGAGAAAAAAACATGCCTGAGGCGGAGACAACTCGAGGAAATAAGGTGTTCATCGTCTCTACAGCTAAAAAATACAGAGAGTTATGGTTTTGATCGGTGTCAGCTGGGAGAAGAGCATCTACCAAAAGTAGCAGTAAATAGTCAGCATTGAGACATGTCAAGCATAGTTTGGAAAAAAAAAGGATAGAAAGTAAAAAACTCCAAAAAAAACTATTGGATGCAAGGAAATTCTGTCCCGAAAAGCGTATTTTGTGGGTCTAGAGAGTAAATAGAACCCTGATTATCTCGAATTTTTACAAAGAATATATACCTTAACTTGAAATCATAACTTGTTATACAGATAGTAAGACATCTGTCATCACGTCATATACTCTTGGAAACTCAATTTTGTCTTAAAAAATAAAATTTGGCTCCGAGAAAATCTTAGGATTATGCTTACCAAAAATGTGAGCATGGGATGGTTAAGCTGAGCAAAGCTGTAGCAGGTAGCACAAAGCCACCTACCAAGCAACAAGCATCTTCACCACGAAATTCTCGACACCTAATTTCATCAACAAATGCCCTGTCGGTGGAAACGACTTCCCCAATTTGGCAACAAAGATTAACTTGTATTTACGGATAAAATCAGACTACAAAAATCAAAATTATAAAATTGAACTTGATTCGAATCAATAAAATCGTTAAAATCAGTAAAATTGATATGATTTTACGAGTTTATTAAATTTATTTGTTGAATAATTTTGTGAGATTGATCATATCTGTCAAACTATATATTGGATCTAACTGAAATTTTATAGGGCAATAATAGACACGTGAAAATATATTGTGGTAAATTTTCAAGTCAAATGGAGTTCAAAAATATATTATTTCAAAGAGTTAAAGTTTACTGGATATATATTGTTAAATCTATCAAAGTATACCTCAATGTATATTTTTGGACACATTCGGTGTTACAGGTGGGACTTTGTTGTTATTCTAGTTGGGAAGAAAACTAGACATCTCAACATTTCCAAACATATATGGCAACTTCAGTAATTCATCCAGACAAGAGAGAACAATGCGTTTGAAATCACGGCTGAAATCTACTATAAATTTATGAAAATTGAAGATTTGGATTACATGGAGAAATTTTAACAGATTTTATTAATTGATAATATTGTTGACTCTATTTATCAGATTTTAACATCATTTAATTTATTATCTTAAATTATTAATATATAATTAATTAATAATATTTTCTTGCGATTTTATAATCCAATTATTTTGAAAACCTTGCGCTAGAGCCCCTCCCCTTCTCCCAGCTAAGTGTCAAAATACAGTCCCCACCTGACCAATTTTTGTTTAATGTTTTGTCCAAACTCTACATCCCCATTTGGGAGTGTTTTGTCCACACAGGGCTCCCACTCCTTAGTTGTTTTTTTTTGAAGATTTTTTTTTTGATTTACTTTATTTAGATTTTTTATTTAACGTTTTTTAAATAAAGGTCATTTATCTTGTAAAAACACTTTTTTCTCTTATAAAATAATAGTATATGTAGGCTTTTTTTATGTATTTTTGTTCATGAAAGTATAAATTGAAAAACTCGTCTATACATGTTGAATTGAGAATTATGTGGGTTAATAAACAAAAAAACAATACTAAGAATAACTAAAAATAAAACTAGAAAAATCAAAAGAGAGTTATAAATCGAAGTATTTAATCTTGCAAGAAAGAACATTTACACTGCTTTGTTTACTATATTTGTTTATTAAAAATATTTTTTTATTCAATTGAATAATATTAAAAATAGAGACACATATTATATTCATTAAATGAAATAAAAGTTAAAAACAATTATGCAATGCTGTACAATATTAGAAATATTATCTTGAAATGAATATTTTTTATATTCTTTTTAAAATTTATTGTATACAAAAGATAATTTTATTTTAAAGATGAATCAAATAATCTTTTCAAAAATAAAATATTCAGAACATCATTAAAAAACATCTATATATAAAAATTTAAATAAAAAAAATACAAATTAGGGATACTAATTGAAACATAAACTTAAAAATTATTTAAAAAAAAAAAGATAAAGTAAAAAAATAAATATAAAAAAATAATAGCCTACTTGTCGCGGCTTAACTTCTCAAACACGTGACTTGGACCATGAAGTCAACCGAGTTCAATATTTTTTTTTAAAAAATTTATATTTAACCCTAAAAAAAGAGAGAAAAAAACTCAAACTCGAGGGTTTAGACATGGTCCGCATTAGGCCACTGAAATTAAGAGCCTATGATCTCATCAACACCGTTATAACACTCATAAATTATTCTATTAACTTTAAATACCTAAAAACACATCCAAAAACTCGTAATTAAATTGATTTAACTTTATTGGTTTATATCTAGTCTTTTAAACAACATCAATGTTTTAAACAATCACCATGAAAACCTTATCATCTCATGGGACCGATGTACACCAAGAAAACCATTTTGATGCCCAGAAATGGAGTGAACGATAATTTTCTCTCTCATCTCAAGAATCCAGCAACCTCTCTCCTTCCTCTAACTAGAAAATGAAAAAATAACACAAATGAATATATGTGCTAAAATAATTTTTTTGAAAATTTAAGGGGATCTAGATTGTATAGATTGTGTTATTTTTAAAGATCAAGTATATACGTGTATTTTTCATGTAATCTCTAGCACGCCACCCATGTTTGTTTAGTGTCCTTTTCATTTCAATCTTCTTTTAGTCAATTTCACCACCGATTAAGTATTGAGACGCAATTAGTCTTCAATTAGACAAAATAAATTGGACAAAATAAATTGTTAATTGAGTATGTCCCCATGTCTTCAGATATTTACTCAGTGGTAGGGAAATTTTATGGAAGAAGGACCAAATTGAATATTTCTATAAATTAGGGAGCTAGCTGCGAAATGGGCTATAAACTGGGGACTAATTGTGAGGTTATCCAAACCATCAAAAGGACCCCAAAGGTATGCTTACTTTTCAGAGTAAGCATGTCGATAGCAAACAAAACTTTTGTAGTTGAACCGAAAGGAATCAGAATCCCTCTTTTTTACCAGTCTAAATTATTAAATATTAAAAATTCCCAAAAATATCTATTTTCTTCATTAATAATAATAATAATAATAAAGAAAAATCACATTCCTCTCCTTGCGGTCCGATCCAGCCACCTAACATTTCCTTCCAGCCTATATAAAAAAAATATAAATAAAAAGAATAAATCTCCCCTTCGACGGACTCCCCAACGCTTCCCTCTCAACTACAAAAACCAAACACAACTCTCCTTCTCTACAACAGCCAGCTCAAGACAGATTCTGTATCTCTTGTTTCAGTCTCTGCTCCTTCGGATCTCGAAAATGCAGAGCGCAGCCTTCAATCTCTCCCCTTCTCCTTCTCTCTCTCCCCTCAAACCACGACGTCTAATTGCCTCAACGACTTATTCGCCTCCTTCTCGATTCGATCCAATTCGCGCTTTCTCATCTTCGAACGATCTCGACTCTAACAATGTCGTTTTCCCTCGCCGATCCTGGTCCTTGACTTCTGCTTCCAACTCGTCTCTTTCACGGCCCTGGAACCCGTTGCCTCCCTTGGTTTCCGAGAGTAAAAGGACGCGTTTTGAAGTGAGAGCTACGGCTGTTCCAGAGAGTGCTGGCCAGGGCGAGGGGAAGAGTAGTTTGGTCAAGACTTTAGAGCTTGGTTTGTTGTTTGGCCTTTGGTATCTTTTTAATATCTACTTCAATATTTATAACAAGCAGGTTCGTCTTTTCCTTTCTTCTCTCTCTCTCTCTCTCTCTCTATTTTTTTTTAAATTATACTGGAATAAATTATGAACTGGAAATGTTTAGATAATATTTCAAATTTAGCAATATATTAAGTTTTTTATTTCATTTTAATTCAAATTAACGACACTGATAATTCAGAAAAAAGAGAGAGAATATTATTGGTTTTGCTTAGATTGATGTAGATTGATAAAGAGGATTTTGTTACACTACTTTTTACAGGTTTTGAAGGTATTCCCGAACCCAGTAACTGTTACTGCAGTTCAGTTTGCTGTTGGGACGGTGTTAGTTATTTTAATGTGGACTTTCAATCTACATAAAAGGCCGAAAATTAGTGGTGCGCAGGTATGGGATTTATGATGCAGCTTTTACGTATGGGCGATTCATTCATTCTGTTGTCGAGAGGGAGACTTATTTTTATTTTTATTTGATTAGCTTGCTATGGTTCTGCCGTTGGCGGTGGTTCACACCCTTGGGAACCTTTTCACTAATATGAGTCTGGGAAAGGTGGCTGTTTCGTTTACTCACACTATCAAAGCTATGGAGCCCTTCTTCTCGGTTGTCCTCTCTGCTATGTTTCTAGGGGAGGTACAGTTCTTTCTTTTTCTCATCTTTTGCATCTCCTGGATAGGGAGTTCACTATTGTTTTCATTTTAGTTGCTAATGTTGCTGTTACGGTTTGGTTGACTGTTTCTGTCAGATACTGGTTAAGTTGCTTTAGCTCTAATTTTCATCTTTTTGTACCAGATGCCTACCATCTGGGTGGTTGGTTCCCTTTTACCAATTGTCGGTGGAGTGGCACTTGCCTCTGTCACCGAGGCCTCTTTCAATTGGTAAGGGATGCATATGTCTAGTCACTATACAATTACACTTTATTTTGAGCTGTTACTGATGCAACCTATTATGTTTCTTAAAAGGGCTGGGTTTTGGAGTGCAATGGCTTCTAACTTGACAAACCAATCTCGTAATGTTCTCAGCAAAAAAGTTATGGTTAAGAAAGAGGTAATTCTGCCTTCCCAGATTTACAACTTTATCATGGCTTTGGTACATGATGAACTGAATATCTTGGTTTTGCTTCCCAATTGAACCAAACATTTCCATAGTTGTTTGCGTATTGCAATATTCTGGTACTTCAATTTGCTCTAATTTGCTTTAGATTGGTGCATGGCTAATGGTCTCTTCATGAACAGGCATCTATGGACAACATTACTCTTTTCTCCATCATAACAGTCATGTCACTTGTCCTATTAGCCCCTGTGACTATTTTCATGGATGGTGTCAAGTTTACTCCAGCATACCTCCAATCTGCTGTGAGTTCTTCTGCAGAAAAAAAACTACTAACAAAATTCTCGATATCAGTGTCCTTGTCTGATATGCTTATCTGTTTCTGCATGACAGGGATTGAATGTTCAACAGGTGTACACCAGGTCTCTTCTTGCTGCGCTTTGCTTCCATGCCTATCAACAGGTAAGGTTGCTTTTGTGTTTTGATGTTTCTCTTTCTTTTTTTCTTTCTCCAAACTAATAGGTCATCTATTCCTAAAGAATATTTTGTTTTACCTTTCTAGGGTTTTTCGATTATGATTTTCTGTCTTTGCAGTACTTCATCTTTTATTTTTGAAAGTAATCATCTTTATATTTTAATTTGTCTTCACCATGGAAATTTGCCTTCTTTTGAGCAAGTACTCGGGTTGTTTTTTGTGGAAAATCAATCTGATAGCATTGATTATGTGCTGGAAAATGTCTACATGTCACTACACAAGACACCCAGATGTGCAAAATTTCCCCTCTTGATTTGGAAAATTATTAATTCTATGTTGTTCAAGTCTTTCTAGGTTCCTGATTGTTTCTTTTCTAACCTATGATCCCTTGTTTTGGTGGAGAGTGGCTGGGATTCTATGTTGCTCAAGTCCTTATAGGTTCCTGATTGTTTCTTTTCTAACCTATGATCCCTTGTTTTGGTGGAGAGAGGCTGGGATTGTATGCTGTTCAAGTCCTTATAGGTTCCTGATTATTTCTTTTCTAACCTATGATCCCTTGTTTTGGCGAGAGAGGTTGGGAAATAGCTGTTTACCTTCCCTTTTTAACATAGGAAAACGGCTTATGCCAAAAATGTTTTCATGAACACTCTTTAGGCACTGAACTCCTATTGTTTGTAATTGTTATCTTTGTTCTGGGATTGTTGAAAATCTTCAAGTGTGACTGCTATTAGTGTATTGGTATCATGATATAAAAGATTGTATATGCCTTGTACTTGTTTTTGTTTTATTATTTTTGTCTACCTGTTATTTCAACTAGTTGTGCAAGGAAAAATGAAAAAAAAAAATCTCTTGCTATGTGCTCAGTGCAATTGATCCCTGCTGGGGTGGTGCTGGGAGTTAAGGAGGTTAAACAACTGGAAATTAAAACAAGAAGTGTGCGCAAGTGCATGTATATGCTGTTTCACTATAAAATATAGGCTGTAACCCACAAGAGGTCACTGCTTGTCCAAGTGATGTGTGCCATTATAAAGGAATTTGCACTCAGTAAATAACTCTCTTTTTTATGAAAATAGCCAAGTCTGATCTTTTCGGGATTATACATTGCAGGTTTCCTATATGATACTTCAAAGGGTATCCCCTGTTACGCACTCCGTCGGTAATTGCGTGAAGCGTGTGGTTGTCATTGTGAGCTCTGTCCTCTTCTTCAAGACTCCCGTCTTGCCTATCAACTCACTTGGTAAAATTCATATTTTGATGTCACAGAAATTGATTCCTTAATTTGCTTGTTTTGCTGTATTACGCCTTCCTCTTCTCTCATGATTTCTTCACATGATTCCCATTCAGGTACTGGCATTGCTCTTGCCGGAGTTTTTCTGTATTCAAGAGTGAAGGGCATTAAGCCAAAGCCAAAGACAGCCTGAAGTTCCGGGGAGAGATTCTGATGTTACACTCGGGTCATTAGATGATAGTATCCATATTATTGCATTCAAGAACATGTTTTGTAGATCAGGCGAGGAATTCATTTAGGTTTTTTCTGTACTGTCTTGGGTTTTTTATTTTTTTTGCCCGGGTTTATTTCTCTCCTGTGAACACCCAAATAAGAAATTTGCAGGGTGCAAGAAAGTTTTCCGTTCAGAGATTGCTGTCGTCTTCATAATTGCAGTTTATTCCTTTCAATATATCCTGACCCAAGCCTGCCAAACTTGTCTTTAAGAAAGAAGAATCTGGCTGCTTGTGGCATTCGATAGATTCTCAACAGGGAAGCATTGTGCAAAATCCAGTTCATTGGTTAAGAAAAAAAAGTTCAATTACAAAAACAAAAACTGGCTGAAAAAAACAAAACCAAGGTATTCATAAAAAGAAAAAATTGATCTTAAATCTTTTGTTTCTATTTCTTTTCGACTTTTATCTTCTGGGTCGAAGTCACAAAATTAACAACGAAAACAAAATGTTATTACAATGAAATAAAGAATGAAAACAAGAACAAGAACCCCCCCCCGTGCTTCTTCTACCAAAACTGGGGATTCACCTGAAGCTGCTTCCACTGATCAAGACCTAGTTTCTCATGCCAGGAATGATCGGTTGATACTCGAATTCTGCCAACTTCAGTAGCTCTGAATCCCTAAAGTACTCTGCTAAATCTTCATAAACTATGGAACCTGCACTCTTGTTTTCAACCATGGCGATATTGTTTTTTGCTTCTATTGGCCCCGGAACAGTATAATCACAAGCACGATCCATATTATCACTGTCATGAGCAATTGCTTTTCCTTTTTCACCGTGGATATTGCTCAACAGATTGATTTTCTCCCTCAAACCCATCAACTTTTTCTCAAGAATTTCAATGAAACACAACAAATCATCCCCGCTTAACCCCTCGATTTGATCTGAAAAACTCTCAGTCAACGCTTCAATCTTCCTCCTCCTCACCTTCTGTCTCTTCAACTCAAACTTTCCCTTCACATTCTCTAAATAACCCAGGAGGTTGAACTCGCGTTTCTGCATGGCGTGGAGTCCTTTGAAGAACCTGATTTCTTTCTTGACCTCCTCTGCGTTCTCCGGGTATGTTTCGACGGTGCCGTCAGGGCCGAAACAGACCATGCAAATCGTGACAGCACACAAGGTCTTGAGCTCCTCCGCTTTCTTCTTCAAGGTTGGCTGTCGCTTTGAGAAGCTCATTGCTCGGGTTATTTTATCACCCTCGTTGATCTTTTTCATAAACTTTTCTCTTCTTGAAGCCGTTCTTTGTGATTTTTCAGCCATGGAGTGTTCGAAAAGAAACAAAGACGAAGTAGCGAATAAATAGAGTAATCGCAGACTTGTGATCAGGGAAAAGACCGTTTTTTTTTTTTTCCTGTTTCTATTAGGGTTTCTCCTCAGGGTCATCAAGAAAATAAAAAATAAAAGAAAAAGAAAATTCGAATCTTCGCGTTAGATTTAGACCATCATTCTTCCTCGTTGAACTCGGATTTTTTTTAAACAACCAATTAATTAAATTCAGATTTATTTTAACTTATTTCCATTTAATTAGTAAATTCTCAAGAAGATTTTCAAGAATTTAACTGAAGCCACACCCTTCAATTAATTCTAATTAAAAATTCATAATTCCTAACCTAAAAGGCTGATTTCAATTGTTCTCTATTGATGCCTAAGCATCTTTTTTTTTTCTATGCATATATGATTAAAGAATTATCCCATTTAAAAGCTTAAACTGTTAGGTGAGACCCTAGCATATGATTTATATTATTTTCTAATATACCTTCTTAAGTGAAAGTTTTTTGGACTTAAAACTTACACGGGCCTACATTACCTTGTGCTTGATTTTTATCAAATAGAATGAGAGTAATGAGATTTTAACTTGTGACCACTGAGTTAACAAGACTTTGATACCATGTCAATGGACTATCTAACCTAAAAACTTAAACTGTTAGGTAATATCCTAAAATATAATTTATATTATTCTCTAACCCATATTGTCTACTAATTAACTAAAATATGATAAGTAATTTATATGATTAGTGCTAATTTGCTGATACAATTAAAAACGAGGCTAGTTTTGGATCTCCTAGCTAGTATTTCAGTAATTTTATCTTTATAAATCACTTAAAAGTTGGAATGAAACTAGTGATTTTACAAGATAAATTAATTATATAATTTAATTAATGTTTTTAGAAAACGTGGATATCAATTAAACTGAAAATCAGATGAATATACAAATTGAATCTGAGAATATATAATTCTGCAATCAAAGCCTTAACATAAAATGCAAAGCTTATCATCTCACAAATATTGTATCAGCATATATTATAACATCTCTTCACTTTTCTTTCCCATCTTCTTGTTCCTCAAGCTCTCACACTCCAGATTTGAGTTCTGAATAACACAATCAGCAACCAAGAAGCTCCATCTTTTCTGTTCCTTCACCAGTCCTTTAAATTTCACTTACATTTTGTTTTGAGAGATCATTTCTACTAAATCCACCTCCTTCTTCACTTCAAAACCCATAAATGGAGTGTTATTCAGCACCTCCATCTCCAGTCTTCTGTCATGAGCAACAAAATGATCATAAGGTAGCTCGTCAAGAATGGAATCAACAGTGCTACAGCCCCCTTTGAATATTTTCTCATGAATATCAAAACCCGGGACCTCATTAAAGCTATAATTTGGAACTAATCCATTATCATAATCTTTGAAAAGGACCAAGTCCCATGGCTGCAGCTCTGGTGCTTTCAGTTTGGTATCATTACCTAGAATGATATCAGTACTAGCAGCAGTACCTCTCCCGAGCCCTCTCCCAGCAATCCCCGAATCTAAGTTCAGGCTCTTGATATAATCTTGAAGGAGGGAGGCTTTTGGATACTTTGGTCGACATTTTCGCTTCGAGTATTGCTTCCTTTTGGTTGCATTCCAATGGTTTTTAATGGAGTTTTCTGTCCTTCCTGGCAATCTCTTGGCAATTTCTGCCCATCTGTTGCCTAATTCTGAATGTGCCTGTATCAACACCTTATCCTCATCTACACTCCAAGTTTCCTTCTGTAATGAGAATGATCAAAGAAATGATAAGAAATTGAACCCATATATATACACAAATGTCTTGTATGCATGATTCCTGAGCTGATAATTTACTTTCTCTAACAAACAGAGTCTATTCTATCATCCTTTTTAGCTCATGTGTCAGCAAGAACTGATTAAAAATCTAAAATTTGCAAACAATGCAGTATTATCTGGGGCTGAAAATTCAAACATGAAATAAACTTCTACAAGAACTGCTTTTAATTCCTTAAATCTCATGTGTGATTCTTGTCGAAACAAGTGATGATATATCACAATAGATAACAGTAATGCACATAAAATAACGGAATCGAAAATGGGAAATCACTCCCAATCACGTTAACCTTGATATTAGGCCTTAGATGGTTATGCCATCTCTCTCTACACTGCTTTCCTATCCTTCCAGGCAACATTTGAGCAACATGAGACCATTTTCTCACTCCATACTGCTCAACCAGCTGGATCAGAGTCCTGTACAAAAACGCAGCATATACAATAACCCCATTAATTAATGGCATCTAATTAACATGTAAACCAAGAAATGCATGCCTAATCAATTAGAACAAGATATCATATATATATATACACATGTTTGTGTGTGTGTACCTATCTTCCTCAATTGTCCATTGCCCTTTCACTACACTGTTCTTCTTAGGACCTATCCATGTCTTTCTTGCAGAAGGTAGAAGTGCCCTAGTCTTGTTCAAACCCATTTTCCTTTTGCACTCATTCTTAGCAGCACCCACGCATGAGATTTCATCTGGTACAGCAAAACTCGCAGGCTTTATTTCTTCGAAATTTAATGACACATGGCCCTGGTTGGATCCGATTTCATCAATTGAGTTCCTTTGACTAGAAAGGTTTAAGTAGGCCGCACCACCCTGTAAATTTTCGTTGACTTGACCATCTCCATTGATATTGCCTACAAGTGGCTTGCACTCATAATCATAGAAATGGATATCTGATGATAACCCATAAGGAAAAGCATCAAAAGAATCGAAGTTAGACCCGGTTTGGACACCAAAATATGGATTTGATGCCGAGCCACTAGCATGAAACTGATTGTCGTGATCTTCATCAAGATGGTCAAAATCTTGAAGAAAGCCTTTTGATGATGGACTTGCAGGTGTGTCGAAGGGAAAGCAGTCTCCTTTCATGCATGGCTTGTCGGACAAAAACATCGGCTGAGAAACCCTTCCGAGGTTGTTGTTCTCAAGCTCCATCATAAGAAATTAGGAAAACTTGAGGCTCAATTGTTTGGGTTTGAGACCAGCACCTAGTGTAGGAGTTACCACCTTAATATATACTGTTATTATTGCTTGGCAGATATTCCTGTATAGCAAAAGCTGAGATCTTGACCATTGTTTTTTAATGATCCAACGGTTGACACCGCATACCACTGCCTAACACTAGTGACTATTAAGCCTCTCTTTGGGATGCTATTAATTACACATTTTCTCATAATTCTTAATTTCTCGTAGGAATTATTTAGTTAATCCAGGGCTATTTGGGACATTTACTTTTTTGGAGGAATCAAGCTGGTCAATGGCCCTCAATTGGCAGACACACAGATTTTATGGAATCTAGTTAATGTGAAGTGAACGAAGCTTCTGTTTCGTTACGTGGCAGTGCACTATTGGTTAATATTTAAGTTCAATGAGTTAATGTCTTAATTTTCCAGTCAAGCTAGATATGCCAGTGGTTTAAGCTGCATAGTAGGATTAACTAATTGAGAGAAGAATTAATTAATTCTCCAAGGCGTTTTGCTTAGCAAATTAATTGTCCTTTGCTTGATAAGATGAGTAGAGAAGTAATTAATTAATTAATTAATTAATTCAAATGTAATAATAGTCGACCAAGGTAACTGCTATGTTTTCTTTATTCATTCCGATATTAATCTTTTATTTTTATTTTCTTGAAGTTACAAAGGTGATGTATTTAATGCAGTAGTTTTCTAATCAATATATGCCATTACACCACACTAGTTCATTTGACTGGTCAAACCAAAACTTTAGAAAATATATATATAAAAAATTATGAGTGTAAAATTCGCTTAATAATATTATTAAATCTTGTCAAACAAGTCAATCCTGAAATTTCTAGACTCAATTCTTTATTTAACTCGAGTTTCTAATTAAACTACATTAGAGATGATTATATTTAAATCAATTGATTTCATGAGTCTAAATACAATCTTGATGTTAAGAACAAGATTTAACTTTTAAAAACACATCAAGACAATAACTTTTTTTTAAAAAATATATATATTTAGACAATAATGGATTGGATCAATTTTGCTCTCCCCGCAACCCGGGTCATAGACTCTATTGAGTTTTATAAAATATGATCAGTGGATAAACTCATCAAGCCTGTGAATTGGGTGATCATCCAGGCTTACATGTCAAACCTGTGAACTGAGTTATGTACTCTATTGGGATTATGTATTTTTTTACAAACTAATTTTATTTAATTATATGATAACAGAAATATATGATTACAAAATCAAACACCAACCTAACTACCAATATTTTGTTTTTGAGAATGTGATAACCTTAAAGAAAACAAAATGAACTTTATAAAGTTTAATAACATAACTTTTCTCTACAACTAATTTTTTAACAATATGATAGAAAATAAACAATAAGAAAATTCAAGTTCAATTAAAAAAGAGAAAAAAAAAACAATCCACCAAAATTGTAAACTAGGATAACCCGAGTTACTAGAGAAA
This sequence comes from Salix purpurea, assembly GCA_027405865.1. Taxonomy (NCBI): domain Eukaryota; kingdom Viridiplantae; phylum Streptophyta; class Magnoliopsida; order Malpighiales; family Salicaceae; genus Salix; species Salix purpurea. The sequence goes on along the minus strand of JAOWLH010000015.1, from coordinate 2,710,740 downwards.
CCTCTAAACCATGCTAACCCTATAAAAAAGACAATAAAAAGAAATGTTACAAAGCCAAATTCTAAGCCACCATAATGATAAAATATTAAATTTCAAACTATATAATGGTTTCCCTTCATTTATTAGTTTTCACTAGTTAATTGTCCGCACTACATTGCGGGCCAAGAAAATATTTTTTATAACTGTTGGGATTAAAATAATTAATAGATTTTGCTAGTTCAAAAATAAAATATAACATCTATATATGTAAGATTTGATATAATGAAACACATTAACACACCCTATTATAACAATAATAACATCGAAAACTTAACATCTAAAAATATCATAACTATTATTGATAAAAAAATAAAAATTATTAAATTATTATAAGGAGAGAAAAACTCGAAAAAATTAATAAAAGAGGAAGCAATAAAAAAAACTAAAATTATTATTATTATTGCCTGAATAATGGGAAAATCAATTCAATAAAAGGATAAAAAAAAGCCCAAAAACTTTAACAAAAGAGCAAACAAAATGAAAATGAAAAAAAAAATATTAGCCAAAAAATTCATTTGATATGAAAATAAAAAAATGTAATAAAAAAACCAAAAGAAAAAACAAAGGAAAAAAATATAAGAAATATCAACTTTCAAATGATCATAAACACAAACTAAAATTTAAGAACAATTTTTTTCTTAAAAAATGTTATCTCAACAAAAAAGAAAATAATAAAATAAAAAACCAAAACTAAAGGCACACATATATAAACATGGACAAAAATAGGAACTATTTAAGAACTATAAAAAATTAAAGGAATTAAATTAAAAAATTAAAAGTATAGGAGCCAAAAAGAAAACCAAATATATTATCAATTTCAATCAAATGAAAAAAATTAAAAAAAATCAAATAAAGTATAACATCTATACATGCAAGGTTTGATATAATGAAACATGTCAACACATCCTATTATAACAACAGGAATATCAAAGTCTTAACATTTAAAACTATCATTACTATTACTATTACTATTATTGCGTTAATAATGAGGAAACAAATCAAAAACATTAAGAAAAGAGGAAGTAAGAAAAAAAACTAAAACTATTATTATTATTATTATTATTATTATTGTTGTTGTTGTTGTTGTTGTTGTTGTTGTTGTTGGGAGAATAATTCAATCAAAGAAAAAAAAACCAATAACTTTAACAAAAGAGCAAACAAAAAATAAAAAAAATAAAATTATAAGGAAAAAAAATAATTTGGTGTTAAAATAAAATAAAAAACTAATAAAAAAAAACTAAAAAAGATTAAAAAAATGTATAAGTAATAAAAAATATATATATATAAGGGAGAAAAAAGCAATTCAAAGGAAATAAAAACGAAAAAAATACAAATTATAATAAGACACGCTAGTCAGGGCTCGAACCCGTGATTTTTTGCCTGGAAGGCATGCCCTCTATCCACTGAGCTACAAACATTTCTTTGAATGTTATTGGGAAAACATAAAGAACAATCAGAAAACCGGAGAACTAAATAAACCAAACCAACTCGAAAACTAAGCAATACTATTGTAATCCACAATGATTTGTTTCACAAGCTATAGTAATTGAACCATGACCTCTTTTAGTATATAGTATAATTACTTTATAAAGTTTAATAACATGAATTTTCTTTGAAAAATATTTTTTAAAAAAATTATATAAGAAAAAAATAAAGTATAAAAAGTCAATTTCAATTAAAACAAGAAAAACAAAGACGCTCTACTAACCTGTAAACCAGAGCAACCTAGATTAGCCTATAAAACCTACAAATAACGCCAATTCTATAAAAAAAGAAAAATAAAAAGAAATATATTATACAGTCAAATTATCAACCACCTTAATTATAAAAGATGGGATTGATAAAAACAAATTATAAAAATCATAAAAAGAAAAAGGAAAGAAAAAACGCAAAACATTATGGATTACAATTATAATCCATGATATAATAAGTGTGGGTGAACATTGGTTTCCTCCACACCCTTTAAGTTTTGCTAATAAAATTTCTAAAGTTTCTCGAAAAAGCTAACTTGTATGGTCTCCTAGGTAATAAATTAACACTCTTTACCTCAATAAAAATATGATGACGATTCGACATCTCAGCAATACCAATAAATTTATCAGTGGAAACTTCATCAATAAATTTAAATGGATTAAAACCCAATAGCTCTCTCCTCCCCTCAATTTCTTCTTCAACCTTGTATAAAAAGATAAAAATCCCTCCTTATATTTAATGAGATCATGGTTTCTTAGATTTAAAAGGTTAATATCTTTTGTTTTGTTGAAAAAAGTCTTATAATTTCTTTTATATTTAATGAGATTATTCAAATTATGTAATTTGAAGCCACTCTATTTTCATGATATATTTGTAAGGAAAAATTACTTCTAAACCCTAAACTCATTAGCATTAAGTTTGTTTTTTTATGGTTTGAATGTGTTCTGCCGTATAATTTCTCTCTCTTTTTCCTTCTATGATAATGTTTTCTCTTCTCTCTCAACATCTAGAAATCTTTACCCTAAAAAGTTAAAGTCTAGTATCAAGTTTAGGATCAAAAATGCAAAAAATTAAATCTTTTCATTCCATTTGAATAATGTAAATGAAAAATGATCATTATTCTTATAGAGTTGATTTTGGTATGTTTTTTTTCTTAAGAATAATTTTTTTTTTAAAATTAATCTTTAATTCACCGTTAGAATATTCCATGACAAGTTAGATATGTGAGAGTGTGAAAAAAAAAAAAAAATACCAACCTATAAAACCTCATGGATATGATTCTCAAAGATAAAATTGAAGTGAAATAAAGTTTAGTGGTAAAAGTACAAAAATAATTCAGTAACGTAGAAGAAAGAAACCCATATGGTGTAGTTTATTTTAAATATTTATAATTTTAGTGACACGGACGGATTTTATTCAGAATATCATCTAATTGTTGATTATGAGTAATAATATGGGAGTTAGTAGATTTAATAATAAATGTTTTATAGAAATATATTAAAATATTATAATTTTAATTAAAATGCATCCAAATAAGCACGATATATTAAAAACAAACGAACGAAAAAAGAAGTCTATAATTTGCATCCGCCACTTAATAATATCCTAGCTAATTTAATTAAAATAAGAAAAACAAAAACAAAAAAGCAATTCCAATTAAAAAACGACGAGCTACTTGAAAACCTTCCTAATAAGGAAATCCTGAGAGAAAGAAAGCCAGTAATGCACCGAAAGCCCAGGAGAGAAGAATGCTAGTAACAGACAAAGAAAGAGACGAAGCACTGCTGAGTGAGCTCTGAGTTGGTGGACGAGCAGGACTCAAATTTGAAGTTGCCGGAACAACCGAGATATCAATCTTTTGCCCTGCCTGACAGTGACCAGGGTAACCACAGATGAAGTAGAAGTGGCCGTGCTTTTCAAGCGTGACTGAATCGGAGCCGTTAGTGTAAGTAGCTATTGGGGAAGTAGCATTGCAAGACTCGAAACCTCGCCGTGTGACTTGCTTCACGTTGTGGAATTGGTTGTTGTAATTGAAAACGAGAGTATCTCCGGCGTGAAAGTTCTTGTTCGCCGCCCACTCTTTGTAATCAACTTGACCCATGCTTGTCCAACCGGCTGAGTCACCGGCTTGGTAGACGGCAGCCATGGAGACGCCGCAGAGGGCCATTGTCAGGAAGGAAATCGCCAGAGTGTTTTTCTTCATAGCCATGATTTGGAGACGATGAATACGGAATGAGAGATTAGTGGAAGAGAATGCAACTGCAAGGTTTGCCTGAAAGAATTTGTGAGGAAGAACGCTTCAGCTATCCCTGTATATGTAGGGGTGATCTAATCCGGATCACTCAAGGATACAGATCCTTGCCCTGATTTATTTCCTTTTTTATTTTATTTAATCCGAATTGTTGAAGGAGAAGCATTTCCTCAGGTTTATGTGCTGAACTCGAATATTCTCATAGAAGAAATAGGAAACCTCACATATGTATATTAATAGAGAAACCCCCTGTGTTGTAGTTTATTTTACTAGCTGGGTTGCCCGCACTACGTTGCGGGCATAGTGCGGGCAGAACAAATAATCTTCATAACTGTTGAGATTACAATATAATATTCTAATATATAAAATTTGATATTATGAAAAAAATCAACATCTTTTATTATAATAATATTAAATCAAAGTCTTAACTTCTTAAATCATCATCACCATCACTGTCAAAACAATAAACATAATGAAAAAAATAAAATAAATGAAAAAAACAATAAAAATTATTGACTCCAAAAAAAATTATTTGACCTGAAAATTTATAAAAAAATATTACACTACTTTGCGGGCTGAGTAAAAAGTTTGTATAACTATTAAAAGAATAAAAATGATCAAATTATCCCGAGAGAAAAAAAAAACCTAAAAAACATTAACAAAAGATTAAGTAATAGAAAAACATTAAATTATTATTATTATTATTATTATTATTATTATGCTAATAATGAAAAAAATAAAAGACTAAAAAAATCATAAAAACTTTAACAACATTAACAAAAGAGTAAGTAAGAGAAAAACATTAAATTATTATTATTATTATTATTATTATTATTATTATTATTATTATTATTATTATTATGCTAACAATGAAAAAAAATAAAAGACTAAAAAAATCATAAAAACTTTAACAAAAGATCAAACAAAAAAATAAAGTAAAAATTATCAGGTAAAAAAAGTCATATGACGTACAAATAAAAAAGGAAAAAAAAACTAAAAGAAATAACAAAAAAAAATACAAATATCAATTTCCAAATGATCGTAGATATAAAATAAAATTTAAGAACTATTGTTTTTTTTTTTAAAAAATATACCAGCCCAACAAATAAGAAAATAAAAAAAATAAAAATGAAAACTAACCACAATTATATATATATATATATATATATATATATATATATATATATATATATATATATATATGGACAAAAGTAAGGATTATTCTTGAAATTAAAAGAAATAAAGGGATTAAAATGAAAAATTAAAAGTAATAGGGCTGAAATGAACATTAAATATAAAGGGATTAAAATCCAAAATTAAAAGTATAAGGGCTGAAATGAAACATTTGAAGTCTTAAAATATAAGAATATTATTACTATTACAACTAAAACAATAAAAATTATTAAATTATTATAATGAAAAAATAAAAAACATAAAAAAAGAAAGCAAGAAAAAAAAATAATATTATTATTCTTATTAAGTTAATAATTGGAAAAAATTCAATAAAAAAATGTCAAAAAAACATAAGTGAAAAAAAAACGAAATAAATAAAAAAAATCAAAATCAATAAAAAAATAAAAAAACAATCAAAATAAAGAAAAAACATAAGTGAAAAAAGAAAAAAAAAACGTCAAAATCCATAAAAAAAACAAAAAAAAACAATCAAAATGAAAAAAAAAGTGAAAAAAAAAGAGGAAAATGAAAAAAAAAAAAAACGCTAGCGCTGGCAGGGGTCGAACCCATGCCCAGCGCCTCCTTTTCCCCCACATGGCCTTGTGTTTGCCAATAAGCTACATGATTGTTATTGTTTCTTTGTGTGAAAAACTATATAAATAGTATATGTATTGTTCAAAAACGAAAAAAAAAAAAAAAACACTATTGAAATCCACAGTGTTTTCACTCACATGCTACAGTGATTTCCCCAACTCTTTTAGTTTATTGTATAATTTGTTTGGTATTTCAGTTTTTATTTTTATTTTTTATTATTATTATTAGAAAAACTAATGGTAACAAGAGTACGAGTAAGAGAACTTGTTGTTTAAAAGGAAGATATATCATCCTAGTGCAATTTATCTAAGGTAAATTGTATTGTTATTTAATTGTTTTTCCATGTCAGGTTTATATTTGTTATTTTTTTTAAGGTTCAAGATAAATCTCTCTTAAAGGAGTTATATCTTATTGGATAAAAAACCTAAGTGTTCTAAAATCTGAATTTTATTATTATTATTATATATATATATATTAAAACCGATGGTACACTATACAATGTAGTTTTACACTACAAAATATTAAAGTCTACAACTAAATCCTAATATGTGAAATAAAAATGAACAAAACGATTGGTGAATGATTTTTGATATTTTGGTCAAACAGTAACGAATGATTGTAATCTAGTTATGATATCCATTTTTGTATTTTAAGATATGAGAAAAGATTCTATTTTTTTTTTAATGAAGATATGCTTAGAAGATTTTAGAATTCCGTTGTATGCAGAAAAATAAAATATTCTTTTGTTTTTGAAATAAGGGTTTTTGAAATATTTTTTTTGGAGATTTAAAGAAAATTGGTTATTCTGTAACAATTTGGTATCTTAGATGTAAGTCTATGACCTTATATTGAGCTAAATTAGTAGTAACATGACTATAAAATCAAATAAAATACTTTGGAATAACCCTTGGACTTTTATTTTTTAAAGTTTTGGAGAAAAAAAATGTATTTTTAATACCAAAATTATAAATTATAGTGTAAGTTCAAGACCCAATATTGTGCTAAATTATTGAAAAAATAAAAAATATTTTGAAATACCCATTTAATTTTTTTTAAATGTTATCTTATTATCATTTTTTTAACAATATAATATTATTATATAATATGGGTTAGGGTTAGCCCAACAGACCTCTTCCCACTTTTTTTACCTAATCCAAAGCCCAAATTATGTGGTGACCATTGCATGCAATTGCACCTTAAGGTTGTGATTTTGGGGGCAAAACTAGTTATGCCTTTGTACTTACGTTTTATACAAATTTATTTAATAATCATTTATTTGGATCTTAAATCTGTATTTTTCCATAGTATTGGACACTAAAGGGGTACGATCGAGCTCCTAACTATATCCAAATATTCTTATTTGATTTTTACACTACGCCAACCCTATATATTATTTGTTCTTGTTATTTTTATTTTTATATTTAGTGAATTTGGTAAATAACCCAAAATTAAGTTATGACATTAGTTATAAGAGACTGTAATTAAGCAAATCTTAGCATGCCATTTATAAACATGTAATCCACTAAAAAATATATCGATGATTCTTCTTTACATATTTCTTTAGTAAACTAATATCTTGAACGGACCCACTTCAAGTTAGAAAGAATTGTCATTTATATTAATATCTAATAATAAAAGGTTAGTCGAGTCCATGATAATCATTGAATTGTCTTACCATCTATTCCTTAATAACATCTAATAAGAAGCTATTGTGCAACAACAAAATGAGCAAACAAAGCGAAATCCTTCTTTTCTTGTTACCATATTTTTTAGCACCATCTAATTATAACAAAATACATGAAACTAGTTGCCCAACTTAGAATACTCTTGGAAGGCTACCTTTACCATCCTAGTAAGTAGAAAAAATAACAATAACAATAAAAATAAAATTTTGAATACAAGCATAATAATACTAGAACTAAGATTAAAAAAAAAACAATTATGAATTCATACAAGCTTATAATACCTCAATCTAATCATTCAAAATAGGAAAAATATTCTTTATTTACTTGAGCAACTTCTCCCCAAAGCTTCTTTCTAGGAGAATGTTTAATCTAAATTAAAATTACCCATAATATAATACCCTAATAATTATCAATTACATATTAATTTGTTTTTCCATGAATTTTCATCAAACCCTAAATTGGCTAAAATTAATTGGAACCCAACAAATTATCCATAATCTTTCCCATTCAAACTTGTTCAACCTAAATTAAAATACTTAATTATTACAAATTCTACATAAATTATTATTTTTTTCAAATCTTCAACTTAACCATATAATTGACCAAAAAAATTATGATACCCATTATTTCTTTAATTCTAACAAAATTAAATTACATAGTGACACTCAATTTCATCAAATAACAAATTAAGTCCACTTCACCCATATCCTAAACAAACCCTAAAATGTAAATTGAAAGAAAAAGAAAAAGATTTGATGATGTCGTGATTGAAAGAGCTATTAGGTTTTGTTTTATCTTAAAATCATAGATGAGTTTTCATCGGATTTCAATTGATATATTGACATATTAAAATATTGATATTTTTTTTTTTAAATTCCAACCTCGGAAATTATTGTTGTACTTTTTAGTGATAAATCATGATGAGATATTTTTCATTGAAGTTTATTTTTCAAAAAAGTATTTTTGGTAGTTAAAAATATATCTGTTGATTCATTTTTCAAAGCTTCACCCAATCTACTTCGGTAATCACAGGTGCCAACAAAATCATTACCTAGACGTAACAAGACGTGTCGTTTGAAAATCAAATCACTATTTGATGATTAAGCCTTCGTATGCACTTCAATCATGAAGGCTTGAAATGGAGAGGGGCAAGTGAAGGAAATTTCGCGTGGCTACTAAATATGACCCACAAGCCAAGAGTTCCAAGGCTCAAGGAGGTAGGCCCATGGGCCATTGGAAGAGCACGACCAAGCCCATTCCCGTGTAAAAGCACGTGTAGTGGTGGGACAACTCTCTAGGAAGTCGTCCACCTCCTTGAGCTTGGGGTTCACATCACGAGCGCAGGAGCCACGCCATGGGCTTGGGCCCAAAAGGAAATCTCCCCTAGCTCACTAGGTTTTAACAGCTGGATGAACAATCCAGGGACTCTCTTAACATGTTAATTTTTATATTTTTTAAAAATTAAGTTAAATTATATTTTTATATTTGCTTCAAGTTATTTTTTTTAATAATTTTAAATTATTTTTATGTGATGGTATTATTTTTTTATTTTAATATATGTACAAGCGAAAAATACTTTAAAAATAATTGTTATCCCATTGTATTTATTAATTTTATATATAATGTAGCTATTTAACCTTTTAATTTTTAACTAGAAAGAGACATAAAATCAAGATTAATACTTGCACGTTGAGGCTAGGCTAGCATCAAATCACAAGTAAGCAAAAAAAAAAAAAAAAAAAACACAAGAAATTAATCTTTTGAAGAATATCAAGTTGAATCAGACATCCAAAACTTTGAAGTATTAACTGATGATCACCTTAACTATTTTCAGAACACACAAGGGAACTTTTCCTGGGCCACTTGTTCTAACCTGCTAATCAACTGTGCTCAGATAACTTGTTAAGAACCATTCCTCTTGCACCCAGCAAAGTATAAGACAAACAAAAAGATACTCATAGCAAAACTCCGACCAAACTAGCTGACCACATCCAGAGTTTTGAAGGGAGATAACACTGTTGTTTCTTATGATTAAAGCAGAGCTGAGGACACGGATTTAGTATCTGTTTCTTAATGAAAGTGTCCACTCGTAAATCTTTTTTTCTACATGGATAGGATCTCCATTTGAGATGGGTCCCGAGTGGATAGATATCAATCTCCATCCTCACAACTTGTGTAGTAGAAAGGAAAGCAAATACTGAAAAGAAACATTTAATCTGGGCCCTCTTGTACTTAGGGTAGATATAGTGGAGAAATTGTATACTTAGCACTAGCATTTGTACCCTAGTTCATGGGCAATATCATTCAGAAAGTCCTAGGAAATCCATGCATCAAGGCAGATGGACAAGAGTGCTAAAATCTAGTGACATCCAAAGAGATATACACTACTGAAGTCTTAATGATGAAGCACCATATGTAAAAGGAGGAAGAGAGCTAGTTACAGATAATCAGAACTGATTGGAGATGATGGCTGGCAATTAAGAAAGCAACTAATCAGGGCAGAAAAACACAGTTGATTTCTTGGAGTTATATTATATCAAGAAGTCGTGCATTCTACATGAGTTCTCCGAAGTCCAAACTTTCTACGGATCTTTAGTTGATCTTATTGTGATTTTATAGTTCGACAATGATAGCATCTAAGACTTGAAAGGCTTAGAATACACAAGTCGAAAGCAAAAGATTACGTAATCGAAAAGAAATGGTCAATGAAGCAAATATGATAATATGGAAATGATCAATTCCAAGATTATAAAATGTTATCAGTAAGAAAAGATGGAAAGGGAGGGGAAAGGTAGCTCCCACCTAGTTATATTTAGGTTTGCCCCCTTACAAGTTGTAAACAAATCTATAGCTAGAGAGATTATATTGGATGAGATTCCCCTAAACAAATTCTTGAACCATTGGTGGAAGCTTGATAAACATGAACATAGTCCGTATAGCTGTCAGAACTTGCTCTGAGATAAGACCACTTTTTAGGAAAATAGGGAGCACTTTAAAAAAGACTACTCAGTAAAGCAGTTAGTCTCAAGACAACTACGCACCTGTTTTCCATTATGAAACTGTAAAATGGACACCCCGGCCACGACCGCTCATCTGAACAACAAACTCACACTGCATGGCTTTTTAAACTAGTCTACGCTTTAACACCCTAGGTGACAACCCGGAAAAGGACGTAAGAAAATATCCAACGCCTGTCCATTTGCATTACTCAATTACATGAATAGGCATGCTCACTTTTCTATGGTTCTGCTGCCAAACGATGCTAATCAGGACGCTCATTTGAAACTAGATCATAAAAGTTTTAGTTAAGACCCTCAAAGCAATCAAGTTTCACGCTTAACAATTGAATATTAAACTGCAGTGGTTTAAGGGTCGTTGGGTTGTAAAAGATAGACATTCAAATCTAATAATGGAGTTACTTCCATACAGAATATAAAGGAGGATTCCCAGTAATTCGATGAAGGATGCTGGTACTAGAAAAGTTGTCTCCTAGCTAAGAAAGTATTTGATGCAAACAGGAGAGTCTTTTTTGTGCTCAAGTTTTACTTTCACATGCAGCATAACTTGAGTGCTTTCTCTCAAGTCTAGTGCGTTTGACCACAAAGTTGAAAGTTCAAATTCATAGACAAATCACTTCATGCAAAAATGTTGACAGAATTCTCTGAATTCTCCCTTGCAAGAACCCTCTTCTGAGGGACAGCAACAACTGGGCAATGACCTTTACTAATTCTTTTTTCAGCATTTTAGATCATGGTTGAAGCATTTACCCCAATCATTGATGCATACCAAGGCTCTTTTGATAGATAATTTCCTTTATTTTCCACTTCTTCATCGTCTAAATGCTTTCCCAGACAACATAAATAACAGTAAACAACACTGAAAATAAAAGGGAGGAAGGGGATGATTCTTGCCAAGAAACAAGGGTGCAAATGACATTCTTTTCATTATTATATGTCTTCTGCCCAGCCTATTGGGAGATAGAGGACAATGAACACTGACAGACATCCTATGATTACAGCCAAGAAGATAAACACAAACCTATATGATAACACTATATTACATAAATTTTACGAAGGACCTCTCGAGCATACTGACAACTAAACTCACCAGAAATATGAATTTAGCATGACGACGAACCAGGATTGCTTTTACCAAGGTTAGAGAGCCCAGGACTAGGAGTTTGCTTTAATTCAACGACGTTGCTAGTAAATCTGGGGCTCCTGTCAACCCTCGGTTCACTAACTCGTGGGCTGTATGCCCTTTGTGAAAGCCGTGGACTTGTTACTGAACCTGGAGCGGAACTTGTTACTTTAGGGCTTTGTTTATGGCGTATCTCGCCCCGGCTTCGGGTGATAATTTCATCAAGAATTTCCCCATCATCAATATTAGGAGTTCTGGCTTGTGGATCCTGATCCTGTCAGATACATAAAGCTTCGTATATTAGAACCCAAAACTTCAGGACTATTTGAACTCCAATTTATATCAACGTCATCAGACACCAAGAAGAGTGGATCCTGGAAGACAAATACTTGAATGCACAGTATAATTTGTGTTTGATAATCTCTGTGATAATCTAGATCTAGTGAATTTCTAGCACATTGAAAAATCCAAATGGATTTGGCATGGAACAGATCCTGAACAGTTTATCATTAAAGAGCATCAGGAAACCAGCTTTTGCTCAAACCTAAGCAGTAAGCATGCCTAGCTGAAACTTGAAATGAAGAAGGAATGAGATGAACTTACATCAAATGTCATGTTGTAAGATACAGCAGGAGCTTCCTCATATGCTGCAGCATCCAAGTCTTGAAGATGGGCGCCCTTGAAAAACTTAGGGAGGGCATACTGCCGCACTGGAACAAGAAGCATGATCAACATTGGGAAAAGGAGACCAGCAATTGGAATCCACGTTATGCCAAAGCATACGAGCAGGTAAGCTGTCTGGAACAAAGTGAAGGTGGCAATTGTTTTGAAGGGAACTGTCTCAATGAAGGTAGCATGATACTCCTCCAACACCCTGGAAAACAGAAACCTGGATTAGATGTCGGATTCTTCTGAGGATTGTCATGGCCTATACATCATCATCATCATCATCATAATAATAATAATAACAATATGGTTTCCTATTAAATATGGTTTTACTAGCTATAGAATTATCTTCTTCCAATAGATTTTAAAATACAAAATCAATATATGCGTGAAGTTAATAGTCAAACATTGTGACAAAACAAATAAAAATTGGGAGATGCAGATGAGTATAATTAACAGAATATAGAAGAGCGCCTAGTTAACAGGATATGACTGTACGTGCATGCACTCACTTGTATCTTCTGCTTGGAGCAGTAAAAAGCAACAATATCCTCTCCCAAAATTGATTTCCTGGCAAGCTTTCGATGGCCATAAAAGCAAAGTAACCCCAAAGAACTGAGGACGGGATCTTTTTCAGAAAAGGCATAGCAGCAAGACAACCACCAACCATCAATGCCTGAAGCAGATTGCTGAGACGTTGTTCTTTGACCTCAACTGGTAAAAGATCATCTATGTCTTTATCCACATCAAAAACAGTCTCATCAACAGGGGCATCAATGTAGCCAGTACTTGAGGCCAGCTGTACTGTGGATTCTTTCAGCTCTTTTAGTCCCTGTTTCAAGTAAGGGTGAGGAAAGAGGGAAAACTAAACAAATATTTTTTAAATAAAAATCACAGGAAGGCTTATCTACCAGGGAAGATGGCAGTTGATAGACTAATGGAGTCTGCATTTCATTGTATGCTTCTTGCATGCTTCGGTATAATTGACCCAGGTTTGAATTTTTACCCATACTTTTTCTGGCAGTTGAAACAAGTTTATTTCGCAAAAGCTGTGTAAAAGCAAAGAAACAAAGATGATGAGAATCAACAACCTGTATGATACATAGATAGAGACATTTATCAGTGCCAAGGAAAAAAAGACAAGCATTTAAATGCACACCAAGTGTTGAACAAAAATGGAGTTAGTAAACAAGCAGGGAAGCCAATAGCACAAAGTAAACTTCTCAAAAACTTCCTTCTCTAGAAATACCTATTATTTAAGCCCCTCGGCCATGATTCAGATCATAAAAGGAAAAATGGTTGGACACTCATCCTGCATGTACATATTAATGCAAAGAAACAGGTGTGATATGTTCTTCGGTCTTGGTATTATGGAGCATTACATCAAACTCAGAGAAATTTAGTGTAAAGAACTTGGATTACTCTCCTATTCTCAAAACCAGATATTTATTATACAAATTTAGAACTTGAAAGGCTATTACCTGATGTTTCAGGGTAGCTAAGCTTTTCGTATGCATTGGAGATTGTGGAATTACACCATTGGAGGGAGGAATGCCAATAAGACCACACAATATAACCTGTCCAAAACAAATTCAACAGAATGTAAAATAGAAGTGCCTACATTTCTTCCTGTTTGCAGTGATTCAACCATTTTAGAATCATGATGAGAAAAAATGATGTGTCTGAATAACACGCTACCAAAAATCCCAAAAGAAGAAGGTCATAGTGATAGGAAGGTGGTTTCTTCAAATTGAACTCCTTTTGCTGTGCAAGTTGTGATGCAACACTATGATCAAAGTAGTAAAGCACGGCAATCATGGTTGCAGGAATAAACGCTCCAACTATATATAAAGGAGGCACATCCATCATTTGCTGCACCAATGAACAGAGTATCAGTACCATTCCAGGACTTGGAGGAATTATTGCACAGGTTAATCTCTGAATTATGTTATTGCAAATCTAATATTCAAGGAAGTTTTGTACTGGGATTCACCTTGATAACTGTCCAATTTGAATATGCACCAGAAGACCATGGATTTGGACTAAAAAGCCGCCTTGGGATCCCTCTTGGAACATTATTACCTGGTATGTATGATATGGCTGTCCACACAAGCACCATAAGTGGAACTCCATAATCTGCAATGAATCCTCGTAGCCAGCCTTTGAATAAAAAAAAATGAAGGGCTGTCAGTAAAAGTTTATGACACACATGTTGTGAGTGACCTTTGAGAGTACATGTGGACAGTGGAAACGTTTTTTTCGTAGACGTGTTAAATTCACCGCAGGGAAAAAAATCAGACGCATAGAAAGACAAGAATCCCTACCCTTTTAAACTATTTTCAAGTGGCCTTGGTTTGAGAGAGATAGAGAGCAGGGCTTATGCCCGTTATGGGAACCACTAATACTGATAGTTACGGAAGAGAGGCAAACTAACCATAAAACTACAAGTTCTTAATTGAAGATGACTGCTGTAAAACTCAAACTACAAGATGCAACAGAAGTTTGTTTGCCTTTGGAGCTCTGTTTCATACCTGTACCATAGCGCCATGATCTAGCCTTACGGCTCTTCAATGCAGTCAGAAGAAGGCCGAAGGTCAGAACCAGTGCAAACATTCCATTGCCAAATCGCCAAGAAGGTTGAAATGCAGTCTGATTAACATTTTCCCTCTGGGGTATGCGGAACTCCTCAATAGCTCCCTAAAGTATCAAACCCCAAAGCTTGCGTTATGATGAGAAGACAGTCTATGCAAACTCTACTACATTTTTGAGTTATCTAATATAAGAACTTCCAAGAAATCATTTTTTCTTGAAAAATCCGATATACAGTCATTTGGAAACATTAAATTCAGAAGTTAAATGGATCTGTGATTAAATGATGTGAATTCATTAAGAGCGTTCACCTTTATGGCCTGCTGCATAAAGAGCATCGCAATAAGCAGGCCAAACAATTCACCAGCAACACGCGTAAACCTGTTGATTATAGAGCATGCACCCAACACTGCCAGCAAGAAGAGCAACAAAGCTGTCCACACACAAACCCTGAGAACACATAAAGTGAAGGAAATTCATGAATATCACCAGAAATCCCACCACGCATATCAGTTAAGAAAGTTTGTTTTGGTCATATACCATCCAGTCCAGGCTAAAAAGAGTTTAGGGCCCAAATCCTTTCTGTCCTTTGCAAAGTCGAACATAAATGTGTACATCAACACTGTTGGCTCAGCGACCCCCAGTATGAGTAGGGGCTGTCCTCCGACAATCGAATGGATGATGCCACAAAGCGATGTCGATGCAAGAGTTTGCACTGCAGTCAATGTTCCACCTGTAAAATGTAACCGAAAAATAAAGTCTTAGCAGATGACTACTGAAATACTCATGGAAGAGGACCGTGGCAATATAAAAAAGCTAGCCAACCTGTATCTCTTTCTAGTTGTTCCCCAAAAGATATCACAGGAATTGCCGAAGCAAAGAATATATATGTTGTTGGAGCAAGTATCCTAAATGGAAGGATATATATTGGTGACTTTGATTAAAAAGGAATTCAAAATTTCATCTGTTAAATTGATCAAAGACAAAAGCTTCTGTTGTGCCATAATTGACATCAGTACTCTATTAGTAACCATTACAAGTGGTAAATACCACAACCATGGCATCTCATGTGTGTGATTAAATATGTTTAATAAGAGTCAAAAACCTGATGCCCGCACGTAATCCACCCTTCCAGTCTTGCTTGTAGCACAAAAACCTTCCTCTAAGATCATTTTTAATTCCACGAAAAGGAACAAATGTCTCCTCCATGACAATTCAGAATTTTGGTGAATATAAAAGCAGCGTGATAGATTGAGTTTTGGTTCAACAAACTAATCTAAGAAAAAACACGAAACACAAGACTCCAACTGGATTTACTACTCGAGAGGCCACTGTGAGTAGCTAAACTTGCATAGAAGGTAACATTGAGAACCTATGGGCAGAAAGACAAGTAAAAAAAGCAGGAACATAATCCTGAACTAAACATTTTGGTGATATGTGTGTGTGTGTGTGTAATTCTTTAAGTAAAAGTTAAAGATTCTTACATTTCCAGGAATATATAAAGAATGATATTGGTATATTTGCTATCAAGAACAAAAGAACAGTTTAGCAAGGAGTCAAATCACCTTATTTGTTAGTTAAGAATCAAATATACTAGCGAACAGAATCCATAGTGAAATGAAAAGAGTCTGAATTAACGGAAAGAACAGATACTCTCCATATGCACAAATCTTCTTAGCGTTTGATTTTAATGAAATTTGGATCCATCAAAACTGATCTGTTTACTTCATTATCAAGAAAAGCTTCCACTTCATCAACCGAGTCCCACCAAAAAGCACACTAACATAACAAAATGCAGTTGACAGATTCAAATTACATGTTACAGTAATGAAAACTAAACAAATTTTAGAGTGGTGAGGGGCTTAGACAACAAGAGCAATCAAATTAACGAAAACCCATGACCAAATACTGCATCTTTTAACTTTTGAAAACAAATTTAAGGCAACTGGGCATTAACAGAAGGGGGCAACAACCTTAAGAATCCAAGAAAATGGACTACACATGTAAAGCTCGTACTAACGACAACCCATGATTAAAATCACAAGAAAACTGATTTAGAACAGTGGTAAGCAAACGGAAGGAAAGAACAAGACTTTAACCAAGATCACATTATTAAAACAAAGACCCTTTAAAGCAACAATGGAAACACTTTCAAAGATTTGTAGTTTCGGTTACAGTTACATGACCTGAGAGAGCAAAAAAAGAAAGCGAGGACAGAGGGAACAGCTACAGAGAAATGAGGGCTGTAAAATGAACAAAAGCTGGACAGAGAGGGAGAGTACTAGCGAACAGAGAACGTGAAGAAGCAATGGAAGGCTTATGGGGTGAGTGAGTTAGAGATAATGCGTGGTGACTGCATAAATATAGCAGCCTGTTTTCCCTGGACTCCACAACCAAACAAAATCATACGAGTGACTTATGTAAGAGAGAGAGACACTGTGAAAATAATACTCTAATTTTCAAATACTATTAATTATAAATAGAGAAATATGTGGAGAAAAATAAAACATTGACCTGAATAATGCCAATTTCTAAATCTCAATCATGGGTTAATTATATTAAATCAGTCACTCTAAAATCATGGAGGTGAGAGCTGCAATTTCCTACCACCAACAATTAAACAGTTTCTATTCTAAATGTCATCTATGTTTTTTAGATTAATTGTCAATTCATACAATTATAATGGGACTCACACAAGTCATCCCATTTTTCTTTCCCCCCCTCCCCATTACTAACACACAAATGAAATTAAAAATTACTTTACAGAATTAATAAATAAAAATATAAAGTGCCCATGTGTTTTGTTTTTGAAAAAAATATTATTTTTTTATTTTAAATTAAGAAAATTAAGTGTTTTTAGATTATTTTTATCTTCTTCATTGTTCTCCCACCCTATAACATAGCTACTCTGGAACTCTTTTTTAAGGTGAATTCGGCATGAACCACCTTTCAAATAAATATTAATTTTTCCACTGCGTTTGCAGTAGCTAAAAATAGCATCAATTATATGGCCGCCATTTTTTCCAGAATTAAAACTACCATAACATCATCGCGCGCTGCCTTTTCCCTAACGAGACAAATGAAAGGATAAACACCAACGCCTGGCTTGCTGGTTTGAAATATTATAATCTGGGCTGAAGAAAAGCACTCAGCCTGCGATCTTTCATGTCACCATGAATTACAGGTGAGAACTGAATCCTGGGTGTGTGAGATTTCGACAGGTTAAAGAACGACAAAACAGTGATGCATCTGCCAGCAAGAACAATGACGGGTCGTTGCCTTCCTCTTTCACCCAGTTCGGTCCTCTCTGTGCATGCTTATTATCTTACGGTATCTTATCTTTTCACTGAACTTGCAGGATGTTCAATAGATTTGGAGATTAATTGTGGTACGCGTATAAAAAAATTTTGGCTGAAAACATCAAAATTAAGGGTCAACTTGGTCAAGTTGATATGCCAAAAGTAGCCTCGTTGCCTGGAGAAATATATCAGTCTGTGGACATAATTTTTCTTGCAGTTCATCCCATGTTCAAGCCAGCCTCAGAGAACCTGTGCTGATTCGTGCATTTTTATTTTTATTTACCATATTTTGTGTTACAAAGCATAAGCTTTTAGCCCAAAAGAACACGCGAATGAAATCCTCATCTCTGCGTTCTCCATGAAATCCTCATTTCTACGTTCTCCATGCATGTTAAGTGATCCAGATTCCTTTTAGGACTTGAATGAAAAGAAAAAGAACCTTTAGTCACCGATAAACGTGTTCTGATGACAAAAAATTTATGATTTACGTATTCTTTGTAAAACTGTTTAGGAAAACCGGGTTTTAATCGTTTATCTAAACATACAAATTGCACTTTCTAGGAATAGCATAATAAAAAACCTTTACTGAAAAAAGGTAGGAAGCCCTTTCGGGTAGAAAGTTGCAGCATCCTCACTGGATCTGCATAATATATACTCCCAGCTTTATTTAGTATCATCACCGTGCCTTTTCATCAACTGGAAAGCTAGATTTAGATTCTTTAATTACCTTTACCTGCTTCATTATTTTCATACTCAATATATATTTTCATACGTCCACCCTAGCTTGCTTAACATGAGAAGACTGGCTGTTCTAACTTTACAGCCTACTGATTAAGCTATCATCACAACAAAAATTTAATGTATTCCATCTTGGCCTAATGTTTTTTATTTTTATTATTATTTATGAATAGAACATACAACATTTATTGAAAAATAGAATAGTAACAAAATGATAACAAGCCGCTAATTGGTTGAATTAGTTTAAATCTTTTTTTTTAGAAATTAATCTGATGAAGTTTTGTGTGTGATGATGTCTAGAAAATCCAAGTAGTTTAAATAGCAAGCTTGTGTCTTGGATTATTGATTAATTTCTTGCTTCTAGTGATGTGATCCATTCTTCTTAATCAAGATGGGTGTTTACTTGTTTTATAGATTTTTTCTTATAGAAATTTGTTGTATTGATTTATGATTTGTACATGTTAGGGTTTGTTTTAAATTTTATAAAATTGTATTTGTTTAGTTAATGTAATAGAGGATCGTTCATGGATGTATCGAGAATAACCCCAAGGGTTGTATAAGATAGATTATTGCAACAAGGTTCAGGGTTTTATTAATTATATAAGATCCAATATGAGAAATAATAGTAAAAATGATATTAGATGTCCATGTAGAAGATGTTAATTTTTTTCATCAATTCAGATGTCTCCATTGAATAAAATATAGTTTTTTATGAATGATTTCTAATCATCATGATCCAGAACATTCTTAATCATTATAGTAATCTTCCCACTATTGAACTTTAATGATACCATTATCAAAGATCACAAGAATGACTATTATCCTCTTAATTGTATGATGTTGTAGCTCTATGACATTTCTCTTGGTTAGTATACCAGTTTTGAAAACCGATACAGTTTTAACATGAAGACCACATAAAAACATGATAGAGGTTGATTTCAGGTTACTCTATTAGGCTTGTTAAAGCATGATGATCAACATTATCTCCATAAGGGGTCGGACTTGATAGAAAAATTATAAATTGATTGATAGAGCAGTTGTACAAGCAACCATATGGAGATCCGTTAGATATCTCATACGAGATATATCTTGAGGTGTGTCTTGATTATATGTCATTAATAGTGACAAGAGAAACTAGTTTAGAAAGAACAATTGATGATTTTTATATTAGTTCTCTACTGAAGACGTCATTGATGATGTTCCAAAAATAGCTTAGCGGTTCATTTGTTTCCTATAGAAGACTCTGAAAATAAATATATAAGAATAATGAAGATCATGGAAAAAAAAAATTCATAAAGTTTTATAATTCATGAATATTGTTAGAGAATGAGATGAAATACCATGTTTTTTTTTTTTTTTTTTTTTTTTTGGTAGAAACCATCCGGTAATCCGGCCACTGCCGACTAATCCGGATTCGAGCCGGGTAGGACCCTTAAGGGCGGCAAAGCTCTCCCAAGCGAGTTTTAAACAAACATGTTAGATGAAATACCATGTTGATGCATCGGTATATTGCCCTTTGAATGCTAATTAACCTCGTCTAAGTGGTGTGATGGGTTATCATGGGCCATGTTTGTTTCCAAAAAGAAAATAAAAATGAATGGACAAAAAAGTAATGTTGATTTACACGTAACTCATCACCAGCATGCTTGTCAAAATCCCCAGCTATACGACAGCATCTAATGTGTTTTTGTGTCGTTTTGCATAGAAGGGTATCCTTTCAAGTGGTCCCACATCAAGCACTGGTAACTTGTCACTCAGGTAGGAGATTCACGTCTTCTTGTGATGGGAACTTGTTTATTTTGGCTTGATTCCGAATATATAATTTATTATTATCATGTTTTCTTGAGATAATATATATCAAGAAAATAATAAATAAATTAACGCCAGTACTTTGTACGGACTGTGGGACAGGTTTAGAGGAGGCAAGGGAAGGCCTTGGCCAGTCCAAAAAAATGAAATAATTTTCTAAATCCCTAATTTTACACATCTATACCATGGCTAGCTCGGGGTTTAAAAATATATTAAAATAATATATTTTTATTTTTTAAAAATTATTTTTGACATTAAGATATGAAAAATATTTAAAAATATAAAACAAATTTAATTTAAAATAAAAATTAAAAATATTTTTTTTCAAAAATATTTTTGAAATGAAATGTCAAATAAAACATTAACGAGGCATCCGACTGAGTAAAAATCTGCATCCACCTATTACAGATTTTGTAAAATAACTATTTAGCACAATTTTTATAGAAAATTAAATAATATTGTATTGTATTTTGTCTCATTTTAAACCACCGAGGCCGGCGATTTTCCGTCACCCTTTAGAAAACGTAAGCCTCGAATATTCTCTTCTTTTCTTTTCTTTTCTTTTTAAAAAAAAAAAGAACTTTCTATAATTTACATTGGGCAGCATTTGTAAATTGTTACATTAAACCTGTTATAAATTATTGTTTGGACGGGGATCAAAAGGCGGTTAGTCATCCCAATATCATATAGCTCAACTAAAATGTGACGTTAAATTTCGCTGTCAATACGAAACATCTAACCACATGTTTTCTAACTATATATTTTCCTTACGAAATTATACACAATTGACCTTTATATATATATATATATATATATATATATATGGTGGTAAAATCCAAAATCAAGTATCTAAGCAAAGAACTTCTTGTGTTTTGGTATGGATGATATGCTTCTATCGAAGCAAAACATTGTACCCGTGGCCGTGACACCAAAATTATTACACTTGATCCTAGCTCATGGCTCGGATCCTAGATTAAATGAGTTAAATTATTTTGAACATAATAATTGTTAGAGAATAATATAAATTATATTTTGAGGTTTTACTTATCATTTTAAGTTTTTAAGTAAGTTGGTCTTTTGACATTGTATCAGAATCTTGCTGATCTAGAAGTCACGAGTTCAAATTTTATCATTCTCATTCTATTTGATGAAAAATCAAGCACAAGGTAATGTGATTATGTGCAAGTTTCAAGTCCAAAAGGCTTTCACTTAAGAAGGTGTGTTAGAGAATAATATAAATTATATTCTAGGGTTAAACGGTTGACGAACTACGTCCCATGCAAAGTTTAAGAGAGTTGAATTTTTTTTTATATAACCTTACCACTAACAATTACAAATGAAATTATTAACACACTAAGTTTCTCAAAAAACTCCAAAGAGTTTAAAA
The DNA here is from genome assembly GCA_027405865.1 of Salix purpurea. Lineage (NCBI taxonomy): Eukaryota > Viridiplantae > Streptophyta > Magnoliopsida > Malpighiales > Salicaceae > Salix > Salix purpurea. The sequence goes on along the minus strand of JAOWLH010000015.1, from coordinate 2,688,897 downwards.
AAGATTATAGGACTTGTCACTGACAGTATATAAATCTCTAACGAGTTAGTTCTATTGATAATATGAATTTGATCACCAATTGAATTACTGATAATTTATTATGTCAATAATATATCATATTCATCGATAAAACTTTTTGTTCGATGTGTTTTTCTCCACAATAAAAATTACAGACGGTATATTTTTCAACGACCAATTATCATTCCATAGGTAAATTGTTTTTCTATGGAATCAATTTTTAAATACCGACATATTATTTCATCAATGTACTGCTATTCTGGTTTTTATTATTAAAAGGTATTTGGAATGCTAAATTCACCTTTCTAACCTCGTCAAACCTAAGTTAATTATTTGATTTCCATCATAGAAAACCATTAATGTCTATACCAGGATAGCCACCATGTTTCTATCGAGCTAAGTGGAAATTAAAAAAAGAAAAGAGAAGTGAACCTAAGAAAATAAACATTTAGATGCATGCAAGCATATAAAAATAAGCCACCCACCCAATCTTTCAACAAGTAAACAAATGCATATAAAAAGTGGGATGATGAATGCAAAATACCTAATTTAGAGGCTACATCATTGACTTCGATTGGTTGCATTAATTTCTTCTCGTTCCAGTTACACAGGTCAATTAAAAAGTTTTATTGACTGGAGATATTAGGTTTCTTTTTGTCATCGTGTTTTTATTAAAAATTATTTTCATTTTAAAATATTTTTAGATTATTTTAATATGTTCAATGTTAATAAAACAAACATTTTAAAATATAACTTCAATTAAACTGTAAAATATGATTATAAAAAAATTAAAAAGGTGAAAACAAAAAAGATACGAAGAAGATAAATGATCTAGCACATGAAAATGATGTCTAGGAGTTTGTAACTGTAGTTGCGGTTGTTTTTAAACGTGTTTTTTATTCATAAATATAATAAAATAATATATTTTATTTAAAAAAAAAAATCATTTTTAACACGATCTAATAACATCAAAAAAATTTAATATAAAAATAAAACTCAATGTTTTTCAAAAATACTTTTGAAATTAAATGAAAACCCGGCAAAAAAGGAGCGTAGCCCCATCTCGTCTGGTTTCCAATCTCTCTCTCTGAAAAATAAATAAATCATATCCTTCTGTTGCTCTCGCGAATTATATTATCCATTTATATTTTAATAATATATAAAGTGAAGGAAGACATTTGGGTTTCTATGTGTGGGGAAAAAAAGACGATAAGCAGGTTTCTTTGACTTATTGTCTTGTACATGGGCAAGCAAACATCTTTTTTTAGTCCATTTTATGCTATAATGTAAGCTTAGAAGCATGTAATATGCCCATATTTTAAAGTTAGAAAATAATTAAATAATTAATTTATACACACTTCATTTTCAACGAACCCAGGTAATGTCCTAAAAGTGGCCCTCCAATTAGTTAAATCATTAAATATATTTGACATGAGGCACAAGTTGATGGACGCATGCTACAAAATAATGCAAGCTTGTTGTTTGGTTCATGAATCCCATATAAAAAAAACATATGTAAACCCTAGAGTTTGATTAGATAGAGTACCAACTCACAATAATTGACACTAATTGGTGGAACGGTGATAGGATGAGGCACAATTTCTAATTATATCTTCTCAACTAACGGTGACAAAAATTAATATTATTCTTTTTATTTGAGTTGTTTTACTTTTAAAATTAAGCCTCATCTAACAAATATAAAATTATTTTTTAAAGTGTTTTTCACTTGAAGATATATGAAAATATTTTTTATATTTTTTAAAAAATTATTTTTAAAACAACACATAAAAATACTAAAAAAACATTAATTCAAAACAAAATAAAAAATAAATAGACTCTTAAAATTTTGCTAGGACGTGACATCATAGGACGAAATTAACATTGAAATGAGAGGAGAGAGAACAAAATACGATTCACCTTCCCGGGGATGAGGCCAAAACATCTCTTTGCATTATTTTGGCGTAAATTGACTCCTCGACCTATTAATTTAATTTAGTAGATTTTGTGCCGTTAATATATCATTCCTTGGCACAGAGATCGTTAAATTGACAAAACGATGTTCATTGATTCAAATAAAAAAGGCAAATGAATGACAAATCAATAAAAACTTAAATAATGTTTTAATTTAAATAAGAACTGAAATGAAATATAATTATTTTGAATAATTATTTCTTATTTATATTTATTAAAAATATTTTTTTTTTCATTGGTTTTATTTTTTATATTTATTTAATTAATTTTAGAGAGTTTATGTCTTTTCTTTGTTTTTATTCTAAATCACGTATATATATGGTACAATCTACACCGTTTTGAAGGAATTTGGGAATCTGAAAAGAGATCAAAATTAGCATGAAAAGAGATCGATTAAATCCAAATTATAAAACGAAGTCTTCTCAACTAAAGGTCGATTTATATCGTGGAGAATATTACTATAAATGTTTTTATAAAATAGTTAGCTTTTATTGTTTGAATACATATATATATATATATATATATATATATATATATATATATATATATATATATATATATATATATTAAGGAAAATATTTTCCTTTAAAATAATTTATTTTTTATTAATGATAATAAAATAAAAAAGTTATGATGTCAGTGATAATATAGTGATTTCTAAATGATGACATAGTTTTTAGTAATGATTCATGTACGAAGATGAAATCAAAAGAAAATCAATTAAAAAAAAAAACCAGCATCCTGGTTAAATCCTGTGAGCCGAATCATGGAAATAAAAACAATTCAAGAAAATAATGTTGTTCATTTATAAAGTAATTAAATAAAAGTAATCTAAAATAAAAAATCATTAAATTAAAAAAAAAATCAACTAAAAAAACATTTGAGTTAATCTGGGTTAACTTGACAAACTCGTGATGCTAGGGAAGAGATAAATGATGTCATTTTCTCATTTATTTGATGGAGTTTTATATAAAAATAAGCTACGAACACTATGATTATCCAAAATGAACCCTTATTATATAAAGCAAAGACATTTCAGTTCTCACTAATGATTATTTACTGCTCACATGTCACCTCAAAAGCACTTGCGAATAATTAACCCTTATATTAATGATACAACAAGGCATCATAACTAGTAACGAGTACTAATTTCTCTATCAATGATACAACTAACAACTTTATTAACTAATAGATAATTGTAATATCACTCTTTATGAGATAAGCTGACATGATAAAGGTTTATAAATACATTAGTTCATCAAATAAACCGAGAAGTTCATTCAAGAACCTCATACAAGTTCCTTCAACAAGTTTAAACAAAATAGACGACCTCTCCCAAATTCTTTATTCTATTTCTATTTTCTATAAATCTTTTCTTCATACAACTTACTAGCTTAAGCATTGTATGGTTTTATATTTAAACATGAGACTTGTTTTTATATGAACAACTAAACTCATAAATAGAATTTACATCCAAATTCACACACTTCACTCCCTTAGCACATACCCTAAGCCCAACATTCATTTGAGATTTTTTTAGGACTTCACATATCCCTTAATATTCTCACTAATCATATACATATTTTTTAAGTATAATAAAACTTAAAATATTACAAGGATAAAGTTACATTTTAGTCTCTCATCTCCATAAAAGGACAAGACTTATGGGCTAAAAATACTCCATGGATCCTTCAAACAAAGATTCATAATCTTTTTATTCTTAATATTTTAGCATGTATATTTTCAGAGTTTATCTCTCTAAAATATCATATGAGACTTTTTACACGTACTAGTAACTGGTAACCTAGCTTATTAGACATCACTTGATACTACAACAATTACTTGTCACCTAACTTACCAAGCATCATCTATATACCACCACAACTACCGGTCATCTAGTTTAACAGGCACCACCTGATACTACCATAAATACCAATCACTTTAGCTTACCAGACATCATCTGCTACTAGTTACCAAAGCTTTCCATATTTAGTCGCCATACACCTTAACTAGAAATAATGGATGAGATTGCTTGAACTAAGATACTAGTCAATTATCCAGCACATCAATCTTATTCCTAAGCATCTTGTATTTTGGGACTCATTAATTCATGTTGTCTAAGAGAAACTAATAAAAAAAACCATTAGTTTTTAAAACTTCTTTTTAACATTTCCATGTTATTCCATGACACACAACCAAGAAACTTCTAGGATATGATATAATATAAATATACTTGTTATCATGAATATTTATACTCAACTAGATTGTCAACAACTTGCCAATCAAATGCAACTCCTTACTTGAACCATGTTGGCAACCCAAGGTCAAAATTAGACCTTTCCACCTCGATAAATCCTGACACCCTTAATAACATACCATACATTAGTGCCATGACCATTAGTTGCACCAAGTGCCCATAAACAGCTACACTACCTAAAGAAGACTAAACATACAGACAATCTTGACATGCCATTAAAAGGTCACTTGCATGGTTGTGATACTCATGTATAAAGTTTGTACCATGAACATCCTCTCTTAGCTACCATGAGATAGAAACTAGTTATTGTAATCATTGTTTCATGCCAAACTCCTCGGGATCACAAGAGCCTAATAGATAAAAGACTAAGAGAAGATTTATATATGAGCATACATAGGAGAATGACCGCAACCTCATCGGTAGATGAGGTTTTTCTTTTCCAAACAAGTCTTGAATACTCGACTTCCCAAGAACTATATTTTTATGAACATAAGTCTGGATAATTATAACCGTCTGGATAATCTGAGAGATTATGTATAAAATATACATAAGAGATTAAAGTTAGTCATCTAGGATAGCGATTCAATATGCAAAATCCTCTCCATAATATTTTTAATTCATCCTATACATATTATTTTATGTATAATACAACTCAAAATATCATGAAGTTATATTTTAGTTCATTCTCTGCATAAAAAGACAAGACTTATAAGATAAAAATATCACATGAATTCTTTTAACTAAAGGTTTACAATCTATTCATTCTTAACATTTTCAGCACATATTTTTTAGAGTCAATCTCTCTAAAATATAATTGTACTTTCTTTTTTTAAAAAAAATTACTCACTTTAGCATTAAAGAATCCTCACATCTATTAAAAGATCTTTTCGAGGTACCAATTACTGATCACCAAATTTATTAGTCACCACTTGTTACTACAATAATTATCGGTCATTTGGCTTATTAGACATCATATGCTATTACCATAGCTATCAATTATTTAATATATTAACTCTTTTTTTTACTTAAACTAAAATATAAAACAATTATTTAGTATATTAACTCTCTTTTATTTTTCTAAACACTTAGAATTTTATAACTCTTTTTAAGTTATCCTACTTTTACGTTTTAAAAGCATTATTAGTATGAACCTATACTGTCATGTTGCGTAAAAGCTCCAAAATGTGGAGTCACTTTGAGCTATAGTGAGAGAAGCACCTCCTCCCCCATCGATTTCAGAGAATGATATCTTGTAGAACCAGTAAAATAATAGGAGATTAACACTTGATTTTAAAAAGATCTACAGAATAGTGAGGGGAGTTAGGTCAAAGGTTAGGTTAAGTTTCGCGGAACCCACAGACATGTAGGGTCGATAGTAGAAGAGAATTTAGCTTTTTTGTTATTGAAACAAGTTTCGATGGGTTGCTATTATACTAAACTTCATTGTTTAGGATATCATCAGCAAGCAGTTCAAATGAATATTTCCTCGTGATCTTATGATTGCGAGTTCAAGAAAATAAAAGAATTACAATCACTTCATTAACTAAGGCCAACATATTAATTAGGTCGTAAATCTTGGTTACAAAAGGTTAAGCAGCATAATTTCCATGCGGGTTTATGAAACGAAGCTCGACCAACTATCGGATAGCTGCATGCGATTACCTAACAAATATTGATAATGAGAGCCACTAAGATTCAGGCCATCGCCATAGTTTGATTGCTCCCTTTATAGCTCATAGCATGTTTTTAGGGCTGTCGAGTTCTAGTGCCGGGAGGATTCTCAGGACAAATGGAGAATCAGAACAAATCATAGAAAAGAATTGTCGAGCAATCAATAGACATGGATGAGGATGAATGAGATAGTGCTGTAAGCTGTCAAGTATCATTGTGTCGTGAGAGCTAGCTATCGGACGATTGAAGTGAAAGGGGAGTGGACCTATAAAAAGAGATTCAAACAAGGCAACCACAGAGAGGAGGATAGCTCTGGCTCGCTAGGCAATGAAAACAAGCTACTTCCCTTTCCAGGAACGACCTAGCTAGACAACCTGTTTCAGCCACTTGTGTTATTTTGAGAAGAAAAGTTACAATCACATTCTCTTGAAATGATCAAATTAAAAACGAGGGCTTTGCTTCTTCGTTCATGAGCTGTTATAATTTTATTTTGAGGAAATCAAATGTGTTATATATATATCTTTGTAATTCCTTGGAAGAAATCATTAACTAAAGGGAATGTACTCTTGACTTATACATTGTTTGAAGAAATTATTGAAGTCTATAGCCATAAATTACTAATTAAGATGCATATTTAGGGTACATCATCTTCACGTTAAGAATATATTTTTCTTAAATTTGAGGAAATATTATATTTTATTTTATATTCTTTGTGAGTCCGAATTAAACGAGTAAAACTCGGGTTTTTATAAGGTGAGCATGCTCTAATTCGAACTCAAGACCTACAAGATAGATATCAAACTCTTTACCACCACGTTATACTATTTGGAGATGATATTTTGAACCCAAAACTTATAAGATAGATCTAAAATTCCTTACCACCACGTCAAGCTCTTACGAAGATATTTCTTCATTGTTAATCTAAGAAACCTGTTTTCGTATCTCATCCAGTGAGAGAAACTCAGGAATTACGAACGCCCTATGATATATCCTGGTAGTTTAATCAGCTGATCATGCAGCCATTATATAAATAATTTAAGGTTTGCCATAATAACAAACTACGCAGCATCCTGGCGTGCAAGCTGTGAAGACATGTTGATGCTGGGAAGATGAGGTTTGCTAATAACAGCGATGGCAGAAATGTCAACCACAGATTACTGTAATGTAAGAGATGATGACGATGATGATGCAAGTAATGGACGGAGTCGGTTAGATTTGCAGAGACTATGCATTCATTCAATAATGCAAAAGCAAGCCCTTCACATCAGAAGGTAACAAAAGTCCAAAACTTATTGTCCTAGAGACAGAAAACCGTCCTGCGTCGAGCTATTATATTTCATCAAATTATCCTACTCGGACAGGAATACATGACACTTCCTGTCATGCGTGTCTCGGCTGCAAATTTATACAGGTTCACTGCTTCCGACCTGCACCATGGACAATGTGCTCCAACTATTTTCTTGTGTAGTGTATGCATTATTCCTCGAAAAAATTATCTCATTTGAACGGTGATTACAAATTGTGGAGGCGAGGATTTGTGGGTCTAGATAAGTGACTATAATCTGGTTGTTTTAAACTTTTATACGGAGTATATGTTTTGACTAGAACTCGAGATCTGTTATGCAAAACACAAGCTATTTATCATCACGTCACGTTCTTTAGAAACTATTATTCTAACTCTTTGTTTAGGATGCGTGAAAACTATATCCCCTGAAAAATATACTTTGTAGGTCTAGGTGAGTGAATAAAACTTTGGTTGTCCCGGGCTCTTACAAGGAGTACACATACCCTGACTCGAATTCGAGATCTGTTGTACAGATCACAAGTCATTGGTCATCACACCACACTCCTTAGGACTATTACTCTATAACTCCCTCAATAAAAATCATTTGAGTTTGAAACTTGTATAGATTCACACTATATTATGTTTAATTTTTATCGAATAGAATAAAAATAGGAAGATTTGAACTCGTGATTATTAGGTTAACAAAACTTTGATATCATATCAAGAAACCATTTCATCTGAAAATTTATGTTGTTAAGTAAAATCAAACGACATAAATTATACTATTATCTAATATACTTCACTCACTAATACTCATTCTAAATAATTCTTCGCTCCTCACTATGCATGCTAAAGTTAAAAGGAATATGTATTTCATTTCAGTTTCTTGCAGTGCTCTTGTGGTACTTTTATTAGCTTGTCCCGTGCATGACGAGTGAGACTGAGGCCACGAACTCTTCTCTTAGAACCGACTACTTCTTTAATTAGGTCTAAGTCATGAGTAGCATTAATTTTTAATTTGATTAAAAAGTTATCGGTGTTATGACTACGTTTCTAATTATTTTTTTAATGGGAGAGGGACAGTCATAGAAAAATTAATTTTTTTTAGTAAAAGCAAGTTATAGATACACATACAAAAATCTAATTTCAATTGTTATTTTTATTTTATATGTTTTTATTTGTTGATCTAGATCAAATCTAGTTGATAAGGACAAATCATTTTTAATTTTATAAATACATCATGTAAATATAATTTATTTATATAAAAAATGTTAAAGGTAAGGTGAACACATGAATTTAAAAATAAGAGAGATAATAGTAATTCAAATTTAAATTAAAAAAAAAGAGACAAGCATCCAAAAGTCCATGCCATGTGCCTAGCTAATTATATTTTGGGGTTCTATAAATGCATATTGCTCTATATGTTAACTTGTTTTCTCTTGAAAACACCTAAAAAACATAATATGAATTTTAACAAACTCATTTTCAATCCAAAAGAATATTTAATCTCTTCGGGGAAAAAATAATTAAAAATCATTAAGAATTTCAATCTAACTTTTCCGGTATGGTTAAGGCATAACACAATCTTCATTGAACTTTCTTAACATACAAGCTTAATGACAACAAGATCATTCTTTCCAGTGGTCAAAATAATCATTGAACTTTCTTAATATTTTTTAACACCTTTCTCTTTTATTTTTAACACTGAGATATTGAAATGTCAAAGAAGAAAATAGGACTGATATGAGAAGTGCTAAATAACAAGAACCAAGTAATTGATAAGTTTAAATTGAAAGACAACAAATCATGTTCATAACAAGTATTGAATGTATTAATAAGGGATTTGTTGTCTTATTTAGGTCTTATTAAATGACATAATTGATATATCATACATAATAATTACATATAATCATACACCCCTAGCATACCAATACTATTGGGTTACTATAGATGTATTTAAACTAATTCTCTAAGGACATGAACATGAATTAGATGATCAAATCCTAAGTAGCTTCTACACATCTTTATAAGTCCATACAAGCACTACAATTCTATCATTTTTTCATCGTTCTTTCTTTATTTTGGTTTATAAAATAGTTTTTCCATCTATATTCTAATATTTTCAAATTGCATAACATTTACATAATTATACAAGAAACCTCAAGTTACATTCGAGCGAAGTGGACTTTGAGAGGGATAATATACAATATTCAAATCACCTAGGGGAAAAACACATGATCAAATAATGATTCATCAAGATCCATCAAAGTTATGAATAATATCTTGCAATAACAAATAATCATTGATGGTAGGTAGAAAAATGAGTAAAACTAGATTAGTTTAATGTAAATTTCTTAAGGACATTCTATTATTTGATTAGCTCGATCTCCATTAATAGAGCTAAACTTGAGGGGTATTCTCCATGACTAAAAAGTTTGTTTTACACTTTGAAAGAAGTTAATGACACCTAAAAATTGTTATCACACGAGTACACTTTCATAGATGTTGAAAGCTTACATATTACATGATCAAGCTAGGGGTAATTCTCAACTATCATTGATAAAATAATTATTGAGTGGGCAATGATGCAAGACTAACATTAATGAGGGAACCATTCGACTAGAATGACAACATCATAACTAAAATGTTTGTCATCTAAGAATGATTAGCTTATTATAACTTTATTTGTTGTATAATATCTAAGTTATGAGATAAAAAAAGTAATTAAACACATTAACCACACGAGCAAAAAATCAAAATGGGACAAGAGTAAAAAAACCAAGATAATTAAAATAAAAAATATAAATTGTCTATCAAACATTGAAAAAAACATATATTTCCAACCAGTTAAGGATGCATCCATGTCATCTGATCTCAAATCATTGCATTTTGTTTTTGTAAAAATTTTCCACTAAAAATCATCAAGAAGTCCACCCCTGCTATCAAGAAAGACATTTGTTATACCTCTGTAATTAGGAAACACCAAGCAATTTATCATTATCAATATAAAAATAGAAGAGTATGTTTGTCTAAATCTTTCTTTTTGTGTTGTACCCCATAATAAATACAAAAGCAAAAGTTTAGACAAACCTACTTAAAATAATAAATACAAAAGCAAAAGTTTAGACAAACCTACTTAAAAGGGGTGTTTAGGAAACCAAAAAAAAATATTTTTGAAAAACAATGATTTTTTTTCTTTAAATTAATTTTCTTGGTGTTCTTGGACAATTTTTGATGTGCTTATGTGAAAAATGGTTTTTAAAAAATAAAAAAATATATTATTATAATATAGTTTTGAACATAAAATATTTTAAAAAACAAAATCAATCATATTTTCAAACAAACACCAAATAAACTGGTCCATCTTGGGCTATAACCAAACCTAAAGCATGGGTTTCTTATGTAATCTAATATACAGAAATGAGAGGCCTAGGATGGCCTTTCATAGCCCAACAAAACTAAACTAAAGGAATCTAAGAAATCATCAAAGGGCTAGCCCTGTTGGCAAAACCCCGATTTATTTATTTATTTCAAAATCTAAATATATAAAAACAATAAATTCTCACACCTGTCAAATGCCAAAAATCTCAGAACCATCTCCAACTTCCACGTGTCTATCAATAACCGTCATTCAAATTTAACAAACAAACCCTAAAAAAATACGAAATTATTTTCTTATCGCTATTCCCCGCTCAATTAACTAAGCAGAATCTTCTCGTCGACCCCCAAAGGATGTTGAGGCTACTGGCATCCAAGAGATTATTGCTCTCCCAAGGAACTCAGATCCTGCCACGTTTCTACCACGAGAAGGTGATTGATCACTTCAACAATCCTCGCAACGTAGGATCTTTTGACAAGAATGATCCGGCGGTCGGCACTGGACTTGTCGGTGCACCTGCCTGTGGTGATGTGATGAAGCTGCAAATTAAGGTGGATGATACCACTGGTGAGATTCTCGATGCTTGTTTCAAAACTTTCGGCTGTGGCTCCGCTATTGCTTCCTCCTCTGTTGGTATGTTGATCCTTGTTTTGTTGATTTTAACATGTATTTTAATATTATTTATTTATTTATTTTTGTGAATAAACTAGAAGGATATTTGAGGAGCTGAATGTGTTGTTATTTCAGCTACTGAATGGGTGAAAGGGAAGCAAATGGAGGAAGTCTTGACCATCAAAAACACGTTAGTTTTTTCTCTCTAAGATTTTCTGTGTTTATTGCACTATTTGTTTCTTCATTCGTGTTGTTTGGATAGAAAAGGTTATAATTTTGCGCGTATATGATTGTTGCGTTGATGCTTTATATCTTTGTAATCAATTTTGTTATTTGCTGTGTGCGATTCTTTAATGGAATCAACTGGAGCTCAACATAAATATCAAACCAAGAAAGTGACTATAAGCAAAAACAATTACGGGAAGCTATCATCACTTATAAAGATTAGACTCCATCATTGCGAACTTTGTATAGGGAACTTAGAGGGGTGTTTTTATTTGTATATTATAGCTTCCATGGTTCATGAGTCCAATCTGTTTGTTCTAGTTAGCAATTTCATCTGGTGTAATAAATTACTTATAAAGCTTGGTTGGCATTTTGAGATGGTGGGTGCTGAAGTGAGACTCGGTATAGAATGTGATGTTCCTCCTTTCTGCTGATGTCTCTGCATAATTTTCAGGCTGTGCCTGTAACCTCAGCTATTGCAGCATTCAAGCTTGTACAAGTTTTATTTTAAACTCAAGAGTTGCGTGTTTGGGGGATGTAGAGTTAATTTGTGGATATCAGATTGGAAAATTTCTTATTGAGAGGATGGTAGCTTTTTGGACCCTTTACTTACAAAGCATCTGGTGTTTTGCATTGATTGTTTGGCCTTGCTGAAGGTTAGGGAATAATGAATTGAACCTGTCAGACAACTTCAGATATATAAATCCATTTACAAAAATAAGTAGATGGTCTTGACCAAGGAAGATTGAACTGTACTAACACGATTGACATGTATTTGCTGTCTAGTATCACAGGATCACTCATCCATGTTGTTTACCAACAACCTGTGATTCCTCGTACATGTCAAGTGGCATTATGGAGGTGGACCCTTGTCTTTTCTGTTATTAGCAAGCAAGATTATTCACACATTATTGTCCATAGATATCCATGGCTGAAGTTAAAGTATTTTTGACATTAGCCTTGATTGGAAGCATAAATGGATTAGTACTTCATTTTCATTTTGTACGCTTATGGCTGGGAATATTCATAGCTGGTAATCATTAGCAGGTTTAAAAAGCAATGAAACAGAAAAAAAAGTAGTTCTGTGGCCATCTTTCCTTGGTCATAATCAAGTGCAAATATTTTTGTGAGACATGACGAGGATTTTATAATGGTCTTTCCATGTGCTTATTCGTGCCTTCAATTTCTTTTAATATGAATTTTCTATATGAAGATTTCCATAGTAGATTTGTACTACATTGCTATCTTGAATGTTATTCTAGTGTTTGGAAACGTTTTCTTCCTTGACAAACAGAACTTGGTTTATTTTCGTTTTGTTTTGAGTTAACTGCAGTGCTATTTTGATATAACGAACCAAACAAGAAAGAAAGTCTCACTCCTTTATCATTATCAGATTTTAGGTGCTTTCTGTTTGTGCACTATAAAAAACACCTTGTCTTTCCATGTCTTTGAATTTAGCCAAAGTAGGGGTGCATTTGAGTTAATGGTCCCGTCTCCTCTTTGGTGTGCGTTTGGGCAGCTGAAAAAATTTCTTTTCTTTTTGTCTTTATAGCCCTTCTTTTTATTCTTTAATATTATACTTACCTCTTTTTTATTAAGTTATATGAATGCTACAAGGGACACATGCACACACTCATCAAGTAACTAATGTAAGAAAATACACAAATTAATCAATAGAAGTGTATAGATGGAAACATAGGATGGCCTTTCTATAATTCAAATGAGTTTGTGGGAGGAAAGAAGTGGCTTGTATTGGACACATGCATGGCACACTAAATTACCACTGATTGCACAGACATGAAAACGTAAGGGACCTCAAATATCATAGACAAAGATTAATTACACAAAGAAAAGGAAAACTATGGATGTTTACTGGCTGTTAATTTTAGATTGAATGTCTTGTGTGTTGTCATCACATTTGTTTGGGACATCAGACTCGAGACATGGTTCACATGTTCGTATGATCTATTATGATGATAGAGGATAGCCAAATCTTTATGTTATTGGATTTTATATAGGTATAGTTTTTGGGTTTGATTTAGTTATTTTCAGATATTGTTTTTGGTGGGCTATAAGTCCAATTATTTATTCTAGTTAGGGTTTTAGATTTTTTTATCCTTTTTTTTAAATGATAGACAAGTTTTTGATCAATTGAGCAAAATCTGCAAAGTTGCGGACTTCTACAACCCTATTCTTTCTTTTCTTCATACTTTTCTTCTCTTTCTCTGACTTCTTCTTCTTAACTTTTTCCTTTTTAGCTTTAAATCTCTTTTGTCCAGCGTCAACCTTGGTGCCATATCAGGTTTTAATTGCTCTTATAATTAATTGATAAATAAGAGCTTGTGCAAATCTTCTAAATTCAATACAATTTTTAATCCCTAGCAATTGTGAGGATCATCATCAATAGTGATTAAAAAAACGCCCCATTACCCAAAACCGAACCCAAATACTTTTTTTCCTTTGACAAACAACACTATAAACCTGTGTACTTTTTCTTGTTCTTTTTTTTAAAAAAAAATAAGAAAGAGAAGAAAAGGTGCAATTGAAGGCTTTGTCCCATAAATTACCAGACTACAGTGAGAATATTTACCATCCCAAATTTAACATGTTCCATCATTTGATGATGTTAGAAGGTGATGCATATAGCCAAGCCTCGAACTAAATGCTGCAATGGCAGTAATAACTCGTCTCTTGTCTCTTTGGTATTACACCTATCTAACTTTGATTGAGAAACGCCAAGAAGAATTGGAATAGTTGGGAGAGTCTACTACCTTTAATTTTTTTAAATTTTTTTTTAGTTGTAATTTTCTTTTTTATTAATCTATAAAAAAAATGAAAAGTGAAAAAAAGTGGAATGTTGTAATAGAAAAAGAGAGAAAAGTGGTGGGGAAAAAGATGACAATAGAAAAAAAAAGATCAACCGGTAAAACACTACATCAACTATTCTCTCTACATCAGTTGAATCGTATGTCAACAATAGTGATGGACGTGATCTATGACAATTGTGAAGCAATATGGTAGGGAAATCACTCAACCCCTCAACTCGTTGAATTTTATTTCACTAGTTTTTACACTTGTTATTCACCTTATTATTAACAATATTTTGTGTCTAAAGAAAATCTCATCTTGCATTATTCTCCTATATTTTTGCTCACATTGTATCTTTGCCATTCAAATTTAGTCATTAGTACTTTGCATTAATTGTAGAGCTTATAAAAATGATGGAACATTATCTTTATTTGATTAATTATTTGCACTTGCTGGTATAGCATTGTTTGCTTAAAATTTTTTAGGTGTTATCAGTTTTTTTATTAATCACTACACTAAAAAATAGAATTAGTTTTGTTTTTGTATTGTGATATCATTTTCATTACTAAGTTAGTGTCGCATGCACTTGTGACATCATATAATATCAAACCTTAAGTCTATGCTTTTCGTGGACTCGACATTTAGTATTATTCTTAAGGCCATTTAAGGGGAACTACAAACTTAGATAATCAACATGTCTAAAAGAGTTGAACTCGTGGAGAGTTGAACTCGTGGAGAGTTCTCGAACAAAGCACCCAAAGAAAATCTCACCCAAACAAACATGCTTGGTACATTAATAGCTTTAGTGATAGAATTTGTTCCCACTTTTTACTAAATACATAGTGAGGGGCATCTCGAAGCCTTAAGAGTGCAATGTGAGTTCTTAACATCATGCATCTGAATTTTCAGGGAGATTGCAAAACATCTTTCTCTTCCACCAGTTAAGCTGCACTGCAGCATGCTTGCAGAGGATGCTATCAAGGCTGCTGTAAAGGATTATCAAACCAAGCGTGCAAAATTAAGTGGTGATTCAGAAACCGAACCTGTTGAGCAAGCTGCTAAAGTTTGATCATGGGCAAGAGTACTGGTGTCGAAGATATCGAGAGACGAACGCCGAAGCCAATGGTTATCAAGTAGTTGAAATGAGAGTGTTCACCTGATCTCGAAGGTACTTTGGCTTGGGTTCAAGTCTTTCCTAGATGATAATTGTGCTGCAAAGTGAATCTGATGAGTGATGTGGTAGGGGCTAATGGATGTTAAGACGTATTTTACTTGTGTACAATATTTCTCATGCTGTCATTCTTGTAGTTGGCTGATGGGATTGATCGATTGGATATTGTTCCTCATTCAAGTAGTGCTCTCCAGCAATCAGCACTCGTTGTTCATCACTGGTTTTAATCTGAATTCGGTATATGGGCGTCGCATTCTTCTTCGAATGGTGTGGGGAATCATTGAAGAATTGTATTTGACGTAGCTGGAATTGAGCTTTCAATAGCAACCCTTTTCTCGCCATTTTTAAAAAAAATTAATATTTTTTACTAAATTTAGTGCCTGTTTGGGACAACGTTTCAAATGCCGTTTTCAAAAAATTCAATTTTTTTTTCATTTTAAATGAATATGTTTTGGTTTTTTTAGATCATTTTGATGTGCTGATGTCAAAAATGATTTTTAAAAAATAAAAAAATATCATTTTGATGTATTTCGACACGAAAAGCACTTTGAAAAGCTACTGCAACAGCTCTCCCAAGCAGGCCTTAATATTTTTAGACTTTGTAAAATGTTGCATCAACATAACATGGGTTTAAGTCACTCCTGGATTGTTATGGTTGGGTGAGTGTGTGTCTTAGAGCTCGTTTGGCACTGCGGCTAAACCATTGTTTTGCTGAAATTCAAATTATTTTGTTTTCATTTTAAATGAATATGTTTTGGTGTTTTTAGATCATTTTGATGTGCTGATGTCAAAAATAATTTTTAAAAAAATAAAAAAAAAAACATCATTTTGATGTATTTCGGCGCGAAAAGCACTTTGAAAAGCTACTACAATCGCTCTCTCAAACAGGTCCTTAGATTTTACTTTGAATGGAGAGTGATGTATCAATAATTTTAGCTTTTTTTTTCAAAAATAAATTATAAGTCTAAATTCATGTTTAGAAAGTGTCACGACTTAATAATAAAGGTGAAGGTGAGCTCTAGATTTTACTCGAATAGGGAGTGACGAGAAAGAAAAAAAAAGACACCTCTCTTTGTGGTACATGGGTCTATATAGCCTCTATTTAAGTCGTATTTGGTAATGTATTTTTTAAAAAAAATTAAAAAATTTTATTTTTTGATTGAAATTTATTTTTTTATATGATAATATCAAAAAATTTAAAATTATTAATATATTATTTTAATATGTTCACAAATAAAAAGTATTCTAAAAAATAATTATTATAACACTTAAACCAAATATATATATTCGCACCAATACCAATTAATAGCTACCTGGTTTCCTGTCTAAAAAAGGCAGGGTGGGGTGAGTGTACTAATTATTTTTTATTATTTTTTTGTAATTAAGAATCTCAACCGCTTAGAATCAAAACCCATCATAGAATGCCAGTTACCATAGCTAGGGGTTCAACTTCATCATAAGAAGCATTATTTTCACTTGTAAGAGTCTCTAAGGGACATAGCGTGATGACAGAAAGCTTGTGATCTACATAATAAGCGAGTTCGAGTTCAAGTTCGGACGTACACCCCTTGTATGAGACTAAGATAATCAAAGGTTTACTCGTTCACCTAGACCTACAAAACACACTTTTTAGAAAATAGATTTTTTCGTGAAAAAAAAATATTTCGTTGATAGTTAAAGAATGTGTGCTATATTTTAAAAAAAAAAACTTATCAACTTCAAACTTTGTAATTAATATTAAAAAATGAAAATTATTAAAAAAATTAATACACCATGTAAATGCAAGAATATGTTCTTAAAATTGTTTTAAAATTAATTTAATTTTGATTCACTTTAAAGCCGAAACTGTAATTAGCAATTGAAATCAGAAATTAAATTGAACAAAAAAATTAAGACAATCGAATTGAAATTGTTCCTGACCCAAACAAAGTAGTCATCCAATCGGCAATTGGAAAAAAAAGCCAGCAGCAACACAACTGAATCAACAATAATCGTAAAAAATATTAAAGATAATCAAAGCAAATGGAAAGGCATCAACAACAAAGCAGTCATCCAATTGGTAATTGAAACCCAAAAATTGCAACCAACAAACATAAAACCGAACAACAATTAAAAAAATAAAAAAATTAAGACAATCGAACTAAAATTGCTTCTCACGCCAACAAAGCAGTCATCCAATCGGCAATTGAAACCACAAACATCAACATCTTTATCGAAAGCATCAACATAAATCTGAACCAACAATTCTTGCATGAAAAAATCAAGACAAAAAAACAGAAATTGCTCTTCAACCCAACAAAGTACCCATCCAATAAAAAATCGAAGTAGAAATTGAAAACAGTAACATAAACCCAAATCAGCATCTTTTGCAGAAACAAATCTAACACAATCAAAGCAACATCAAAGGCACCAACAACAAATCAACAATGTAATCGGCAATTGAAATCAGAAATTGAAAACAGCAACATAAAATCGAAGCAACAATCATCGCAAAAAACATTTAAATAATCACACCGAAATCAATCTTCAACCCAACAAATCAGCCATCAAATAAGCAAATGAAGTCAGAAACTAAAAAATAAACTTCAAAGGCATCAACAGCAAAATAGCAATTGAATCGACAATTGAAATCAGAAACTGAAAGCAGCAACATAAAACTGAAGCAACAATCATGGCAATTTTTTTTTTAAATAATCACACTGAAAGTGTTCTTCAACCCAACAAATCTGTCATGAAATCAGCAATTAAAATCAAAAATTGAAAATACCAACAGAAAACTGAATAAACCATGTTTTCGGGGGGGAATAAAGACAATCAAAGCAACTAAAAGGCAATAACAACAAACTTAAATTGTATAGCAGCCCAACAAATGAGTCATCCAATCCGCAAGAAGAGAGAAACAAATATAATTATTTGTAGAGACAGTTAAAACAATCTAAATTTGGATGGTAGCATGGCAGACAACAAAAAACACAATAAAAATCAATTTCCAAGCAAGTTACCATCAACTAATTTTTTTTATGGCTGCCAAAAACCAAACGCATTCGCAAACAACTTAACAATCGCAATAACAAAGAAAACTTAGCAATCGGCCAATGGATGAAGGCAGTAAGGCCAACATAGAGTACCCTAAAACTGTGCAATGAGAAATTAGGAACCAATCAAACCTCTTTTAACCAAACAATGGCCAATGAAATTGAGGCATGAAAGCCAAGGAAACCATATCAGCTCAAGATACAACAGAGGCAAAAGAAATAACTCGTCGTCAATGGAGAAATCAATGGCTGAAAACCGGTGAAGAGCTAAGCTCGAGACATAGAGAAAATGACAAATGAGTAAAACGAAGCAGGAGTAGAAATGTGAGGAATTGTAATTCACAGCAAAAAGGAAGAATGAATTGTATGGTCACCAAAGCTGACGTCCATTTTACCCATGGCTGTGCAAAATTTGGTTTGAAATTGCATGTGCTGGCTTGCATTTCGAGGTGTCAAGGTTTTTAGTTGTCGTCGAATGCACCCAACGACAAAGCACATTAATGAATTTGAAGGATAAGCTGCGCTTTTTTTTTCTCGAAGACACAATTGATGATAAGATACATTAAAGAGCCATCTGGCGTAGTGCAACTCTATTTTGAATTTGTAATTTGCGTAACCTTTGAATTCCTTAAAGAAGCAGCGCATGCTATCACGTGTAGCTTTGCAATTTTAAAAGCAGCAGCGCACTCTATTTTAATTCATGTAACGCTTGTGTGAAATCTAAAAAGAAGCAGTGCATTGTAGCGTGTAGTTCTTGAATGGTAGAAGCAGTAACACACTCTGTTATGAAATTTTACCGGCATTACATTTGAAATTGTAGAACCCGAGTTATCAAAAGCCAGTGCACCGGTATGAAGTGGAAGCCACGCAGAGTGAAATGTTGTTTTCTTTTGAACTGCAATTCACACAACGTGAGCCTCTATTTTTGAGGTTTTGAATTTGCAGAAATAGCAGTGCATGCACCATGCCCGCGTCAAATGTCGAAATTTAAAAAGGCAGCGCACTGTCTTAAATTGCAAATCACGCAGCGTTAAATTGTTTTTCGTTTTAAAGTCTAATTCACGCAACATTAACCCTTGATTATGAGCTTTGAAATTTGAAAAGCAACAGTCTATTCACTGGCCTTGTGTCTGATTTTGAGATTTTAAGAAGTAATGCACTGCTCTGAAATGTAACCCACGCAACGTGTTTTGTTGTTCCTCTTTGACCTGTAATTCACGTAATAGTGTGAACCTTTGGTCTGTTGCAATTGTAATCCACGCAGCAGTGTCAGTCATTCCTCTATTCTCACAATCACAACTGAATACATGGTTAACAGCAGATCACACACCCCAGTCCACAGTGGATCTGAGTATGCGTGAACAGTCGGTTGATAGTAAATTAACGATCTCCTTTAGCTTTCTTTCTAATTCCTCCATTCTCACAATCACAATTAAATACATGGTCTGCTGCAATTATAATCGACGCAGCAGCGTCAACCATTCCTCTGTTCTCACAATCAAAACTAAATACATGGTTAACAACAGATCACGCACCCTCGTCCCCCGTGGACTTGGGTATGCATGAACAGTCGGTCGATAATAAATTAACGATCTCCTTTAGCTTTCTTTCTAATTCCTCCATTCTCACAATCACAACTAAATACATGGTCTACTGCAATTGTAATCAACGCAGCAGCGTCAACCATTCCTCTGCTCTCACAATCACAACTAAATACATGGTTAACAACAAATCACACACCTCATTCCATAGTGGACCTGGGTGTGCGTGAACAATCGGTCGACAGTAAATTAACGATCTCCTTTAGCTTTCTTTCTAATGTATCAATATTTTTTGCACTTTTTCAAAAATGAATTTTAAGTCTAAATTCCCATTTAGAAAGTGTGATAACTTAATAATAGAGGAGAATGTGTGCTCTAGATTTTACTTGAATAGGGAGTGATGTATCAATATTTTTGACACTTTTCAAAAATGAATTTTAAATCTAAATCGTCGTTTAGAAAGTGTGATAACTCAATAATAGATGAGAATATGTGTTCTAGGTTTTACTTGAAGAGGGAGTGATGTATCAATATTTTTGTCACTTTTTCAAAAATAAATTTTACATATAAATCTCCGTTTAGAAAATATGATGACTAGGGTTTTCTTTTCTTTTGCACCCCTTTTTATTATTATTTATAGTCAAAACAATTTGTCAATTTTCCTTTATCACTTTGATAGCTAGTAACCTAATTTCATTTTGGTAATTTTTTTCTTTGTTTCAGGTTTTACTCATTGATTTTGGTAGCTTAATTTCTTATTATTTTTTTGTATTATAATTTTTTTAAAAGACATCAACAATAAAAAATAGTAAAGAAAATATCAATATTGTCACGTGAATGGACAAAATGCATCAAAAGTATAATTTTGGATTTTTTTTGCTTTTTAGTTTTAGTTTTTTAGAAAATATTTTGGAAATTGGATACAAATTAAATTATGACAATTAGAATGAATCTTATTATTAACCTTCACTTTAAAGAGTTATTTTTTAATTATTTATGATGTGCATAAAACTTAATAATATAGAAAGAGTAAAGTTTTATTAACCTTTATTTTAATAAACATTTTTTATTAATTACAGTTTTAAAAAAAAAACAAATAGTACAAATTTTGTTAATCATGTTGTCCAAAGGAGTAAAAAGTAACATAACAATTAAAAAAAACACCCAATTAAAAAATAAGAATTCAATTTAATTTGATGAGATTTGATGTAGTTTTATTATTCAGATTTTAAAGCATATTTAGATTTTTAATATTGGTTTTATTTTCATCAATTAAGGAAGGTGTGAAACTACATTTTAATAGTACAGATATATTATAATGTTATTAAGTTAGTAGTATTACAAACACACTAAAGGGCGTGGGATTTTGCCCTGTAGCTGCTCTCACAATCCACTGTGGATTGTGGCAGTGCAGGGACAAAAATGGGTCTCAGCCTCAGGCGTTTTGTGTTTATTTAATGGGGGTGTTTTCGGTTTTTGGCTTTTTTTTTTCAAACAGCCGCAATGTGCACAGTGCACTGCCGAAATAAGCCCCCGATAACGACAAAATTGTGCACAGTAACCAGGGGCGCCGTCGACTTTTCCAAAAATTTTGCACAATACACTGACGAAATAAGCCTCCGATAACGACAAAATTGTGCACAGTGATCGGGGGCTTCGGCGTCCTTTCCCTCCCGGTATTTTCGTAAATACCAGTGGCGCCAGGGCTGTTTGGGTCATTTCTCGGGGGGACAGCTGGCGCGTCGTTTGGCCGCGCCAGCGGCGCTCAACGCCAACGCGCCATAGAAGCGGAGCGTGCGGCGCCATGCGGTAGTCAAAAATTCCGTTCCGCCGGTGAATACGGTGAGCCTCCTGGTCCTCTATCTCCCGTCGCGGCGCATGTGAGTCCCATATGTCAGGGTAAACGTAGGGGTCCGGTTTTGTGGCCGGTGCACGTTTTCTCTCTCCTGCGGGCCCAATGTCAGGTCCCGTCCCTCATGTATATAAGAAGTTAATTTTGGTCCCTGAGGTTTGGATTTCGATTGTATGCCTGATTTCGGTAATTCAAACTTTGATTGTTTGCAATTGTGCCCTTCAATGCAAACTAATTATATAATGAAATTTCAATTTCGGTCCCTAAACTTATGATTTTCGGTTTCTTTTTTGTTCCTGTAATTTGTTTGGTCCGGATGTTTTGATTTCTTTAATTTGGTCCTCCAATTAAAATTCTTAATATAAACAACATTTCATATCAGTCCCACTTCTTCTAATTTTTTCATATAATAACAGCAATTACCATAATTATTGTTTCATTATTTATTTTGGTCCCAAGATTTTATTTTTTTCTAGTTCTATCCTTGGATTGAAAGTAATTATATATGTTATTTTTCATTTTGACCCTTATTCTTTGAATATTTTATTTTTTTTGAATGAATTGTTTTCAGCTATTAATTTTTATTTCTGTTTTATCATCTATAATATTTTTTTATTTGCTCTATCTTTTAGCTTTTTATTATTATTATTATTAATAATAATAATAATAATAATAATAATAATAATAATTTAATTATTTTTCTTACTTACTCTTTTGTTAATATTTTTTTTCCCTCTGGATAATTTGATAATTTTTTATTGTTTTTACAATAATAGCAATGATAATTTTTACTTTTTCCTCATTTTTTCTCTTATCTTTTGTTAAAGTTTCTAGGATATTTTGAGTCTTTCATTTATTTTTTTCCTTTCATTACTAACATAATAATAATAATAATAATAATAATAATAATTATTATTATTATTATTATTATTATTATTATTATTATTATTATTATTATTTAATTATTTGCACACTAATGATTTTGTGATTAATTTTTTTTTCCTTATTAAAATATTTTGCTCTGGTTTTGAAAATATTAGTTTGCGCTCTTTTATGATCTTTCATAACATAATATCTACATTCTAAATGATGTAATCTATGCTTGTGCAATAAACTCTACTTAAATTTTTTTACATTTTATCTCCTGATGTATAACTTTTATTTACTTATATCATAGAAATTTATCGTTGTAAATTTAATTATGTTAAATTATATACAAAAAAATACCCGCGGCAACGCGCGGGCAATTATCTAGTTTTATATATAGTTTGTGGATATTTTCATGTACTTTTAAAAAATTTAAATAAAAGAGTTGCCATTTTAATAAAAAATAAAAACAATTATTGAGCAACTACATCCCAGCTTATTATGAAAACAGAACCGAAAGAAACTAGAATCTCTGCGACTGTCTGAAGATCCTTCCTGTCGTGTCCCCCCAAATCCTCGTATTTGTAATCCTTCCAACAACAACAATCGACTCACACAAACTTTAAGGTCTGCATTTTTGAAAGATCCCCCCCCCCCCCGCTTCTTTTTTAACTATCTGGGTTTACTTTGAATTCTTGAGTTTTTTTTACTTGCATTTTATTTTGTTGGTTAAACTTCAGTTGTTGAGCCGATTTTATTGGTTGGACTAGCAGATCAAGGTACATTAAATTCTCACTACCAATATCTTAGCTTAGGTTCATGTTTATTCAATTCAATGCGGGCCTCATCATTGGCTCTAAAGACTTTTCAATCACATGGGCATTGCAATTATCCGTATTTTAGTCCATTGTGATCCAGATTTTCTATATAATATTTTTTCTTGTTTATTTTGCATGTACTGTATACAAGATAAAGGTTTATTTTTTGGAGTATTGGACAAGTGACCAAAAAGTAGAAAGTCTGACCAAAACAATTGTTGGTAAGGACCAGGTGAAAAAAAAAATTCCCGGTGGATTAATGGCGGGCTTAAAAGAGGACCCAGTTCTTGGAATTGACGGTATCACAATAAAGGAGGAACTTAAGATTGTTAAGCCTGAGATTGACAAGCTGAGAGGGGACCACCCAGTTCTTGAAACTGTCGATGAAGTAATAAAAGGGGAGTCTTTGATCAACAACAGGTCTGTTATTGACAAGGTGAGAGAGGAGGGGAGCTGTGGCCAAGGTGAGAGAGACATGGTTCCTCTCACGAGCAATTCTATTCACAGGTCAGGTTCCAGACCACAGCTTGACCTTAGCAAGGCTGCAATTGAAGGGACTTTTGAGGAGAGAGATCCTACAATTCTGTTGCCTAATCAATCTGATGATATATCACATTTGGCTCTTGATATTGGAGGTAGAAGCTATTCATTATTCACTTGTGCACTTCTCTCTATGGGTTTTTTTCCTCCTCGTTTTGGTGGCTTAATGATGTATTTTTATTCTTATTCTTGCATTGGAGTTGTGTTTTTTCTTTAGTTGTTGTGAATTAGTGTCTCGTTCATTAAGTGTGAATTGGTTTTCTATGTTTGGCTCTTTGGGAGAATGGAGCTGAAATAAAAAAATCAGTATTTTAACTTGCTTCATGTTTCCACTTGCATGCTTGCTTTTTCTTGTTTATTTTCTTCCTTTTTTCCCCTGTTATTCCTTTCAGACAATGTTTTCTCAAACACCTCCCTTTATTCATTTCATCAACTGTACTGAGGAAGAAATTGCTTCCACACCTACATTTTGATGGTTTGTTTGCTGGAATTTGAATGAAATTCTAAAATTGAACTCGTATTACATTGTATTGCCTTTTAGCATGTTATGCACTGACAGGTGTCAAGGGAATCAATTATGTATTAATTAGGAAAGTAATTATAAGTTATAGATAGTAGTGTTTTAGTAGAACACTTATGCTTAGCCCTAATTTGTAGCTAGGTTTATTGTCTATTTAAGAGACAAGACACTCAAGAAGAATGGACATTCAGTTCCTATTCAATACAATTTGACATAGTATCAGAGCCAAAATCCTAAACACAAAGGAAACCCTAATTTTTTTTGTTTAAGGGGCTGCAGCAGCCAGCCCCCTTGGCAGCTGCAGCCCCCTCCCCGTGCTGTCCATGGCTCTCGGTATCTTTGACTGTATTTTTCCTAAATACATATGTTTCAACGCTTATGGCGTGATTCTTGGTTGTGGCTGGGTCGGAGAACAGCCCCTCGGCATCGTCTTGGTTTCTGGGCTGTATTTTTTAGAAACAAGGCTCTCGTGTGATTGTAGCGTCAGTTCTCTTTTGTTCTGGCGTGATCTTGGTTGTGGCTTGGTCGGAGAACAGCCCCTCGGCATCGTCTTGGTTTCTGGGCTGTATTTTTTAGAAACAAGGCTCTCGTGTGATTGTAGCGTCAGTTCTCTTATGTTCTGGCGTGATCTTGGTTGTGGCTAGGTCTGTTGACACACAACGATTTTTTTTAATCCTTGTGTGGCAGGACAATTTTTTTTTGGTGTGTTAGCACTGTCGGTGGTCATCGACTTCGTGGGTTTTCTGTTTCGGTGGTTGTCGTGGTGGCTGAGTGGTGTTTACTACTCTATTTCTGGTTTGCAGTGACACCTTCGGCTCTCTCCATTGTTTTTGGGCTTACTTCCTTTGGGCTATCTTAGCCGGACTGATATTATTATTTAGTTGACAAATTGATGCTTCTTGATCGACTAGCATCAATTTGAGGGGGGATGTCAAGGGAATCAATTATGTATTAATTAGGAAAGTAATTATAAGTTATAGATAGTAGTGTTTTAGTAGAACACTTATGCCTAGCCCTAATTTGTAGCTAGGTTTATTGTCTATTTAAGAGACAAGACACTCAAGAAGAATGGACATTCAGTTCCTATTCAATACAATTTGACAACAGGGACTTTCTTTCTTTTTTCTGTGATTTCATGTAAAGAATTTGTTCTGAAAGTTATTTACATGTATGTGAAATCTGTGAGTAATGTCCAGCATTCTGCTATGTTGTGAGAGATTCCAGAATATTTATTAATTCAGTTCATATCTTTTTCAATGTATATTTAGAGTAATAGTTACAGCTATTCTATCTTTAATTCACAACTGCTTAGAACTGTCATGGTTAGCCTTTCTTCACTGGGTGATTGTCAGTTTATAGGAAAGATGTATTTTCAACTTATTCAGGTTCTGATCAGAGTTCAGCTATGTTGAAGAGTGGTCTATGGTTCTTTGTTAGCAATGATGTCAATACCAGCTTGTGGCATGATATTTGGGTTGGGTCACTTTATCCGAGTGCGTCATATCCTGATTTATAGCAGAGTTGGTAGAGTGGAAGAGCTCTCTTTCGGAATGGAAGTTTATGGAGGAGGGCTCTTTGGGTTTGGGAGAAACAACTGGAGGGTAATTTGTTACTTGACACATCTGCTGTTCATTTATGTGACAATCTGAGAGTTAAATGTATTTGGATTCATGATGTCAAAGTTGATTACGCTGTTAGATCTTGCAGCTCCTTGGTATACCGTGTAACTCTTGGAGAGAATTCTCCAATACAATCCTTTGTCTGGAAATCTATTGCACCACCAAAAGTATTGTTTGGCTTGCTGCCATGGGGAAAGTGCAGACAAGCAATTTTTTCAGCAAATTGGAATTGTAGGCCAAGCTGCTAGCATGTGTCCTTTTGCTATTCTACATATGAAGCAGCCAATCATCTTCTTTTGCAGAAAAGAGTATGGCTGGTGTGATCTAAAGTTATGAATTGGTGCGGTTACTTGGTCAATTCCTAGCAGCGTGATGACTTTTCTCAGCAGTCGGATTTGTTTGTTCATGGTCATGTGCAAAGGAAAGTATGGTGCCTGGCAATTTAGGCAGTTTTATGGCTTATATGGTTGGCTAGAAATAATTTGGTGTTCAACAACGTCACTCCAATCTGGGACAATATCCTATGCTTAATGTTTCATAGGATTGCTTATCGGGTGAAATCCATTGATGAGACCTTTGTTTGCACGGGCATGACTTAATTTAAAGTTTAGAAGTAGTTTAGAAGTAGTCATATCCTATAAATACATGGCTACAATGATTTGGAAAAACCCGAGCTTGGGCACTTTCAGATGGAATGTCGATGGTTCTGCTTTTGGGAAGCCAGTAATTTCAGGCATTGGAGCTATCCTCAGATATCTCAAGGGGAGGTTCCTTCGCAAAATATTTCTATGCCTACAGGCATTAAGTAGTCCAATGAGGTTGAAGTGCTGTCAATTAAGAGGGTCATGGAGATCAGTACTGCTCACTTTCTTGCAAATCAGGTTCACTGGGTTTTCGAATCTGATTCCATGAATGCAACTCAATGGGTGAGGGTAAAGCAGAGGGCTGGCTTAAGAGACTACACTATGCTTCTCTTCTATTTCCTTCTCTAGTAGTGAACTTACTTCTATAAGCTCTAGCCGTGTAAATATAGAGGAGAATGCAGTAGCTGGTTCTGTCGCTTAGCAGAGCCTAAGTAGACAAGATGAACTTCTTGCCTGGATGTAATTCTGTCTCTTGTGTTAGCTTCTTGCTGTACATTCTTTCGAGCCACTTCCTTGCTGCTTTTCCATTTTATTACGATTGATTGATTTCCATCTGAAACAAAAAAAAATCACAACTGCTTTTACCTTGCTCTGTTTTCCTTCAGTAAGGAAATTCTTCATTAAGTAATGTTCTAAATTTTCATTTTGACATTGAACTGAATGTTGATAGATCACCTGTAGTATGCATGAAACATAGTTAATGGTGTTTATCTGCAGGTTCTCTAATCAAGTTGGTGTATTTTTCAAGACACCAAGATCGACTAACTAATGATAAGAGGAAGAAGACAGTGAAGGAGAGATTTGGAATTTCCAATGGTAATAGGAGAAGCTACCCCATTCTTGGAGGAAGACTTCATTTTGTCAAGTTTGAGACAAGCAAGATCAATGAATGCTTGGATTTTATTTCTTCCAAGCAGCTTCACTGTGGTGGTATGCTTTCTCTGACTTATTAATCTTTCTTCAATAAATATCTTTTGTCGGTGGAACCAGACTATCGCTTTAATGTTTCATTTGTTGGTTTGATTGCTTCCATGTTACCAACTTCATTTTCATTACCCGTTCTTTTCCTTTTTTTCTTGGTAACTTTGGTGATTTTCTTGTGGATAGGCATGGATTCACATTGTTGGCATTCTGAGATCTCACCCAATGGCAATGCTTTAATTAAGGTGAACTTTGTGTTCGTGTTTTCTTAGTAAATTCTGCTGGGGGTACTTTTGAATTACTTGTGGTTGAAATACCCCCTTTATTGAAATTAGGAGGTAATACATGTGTAATCCGTAAAGGAGATGTTAGTAACTGAGGGAAAGGAATTTCATAAGAAGTTTTTTTCATCTTTTTGTTAAGATATAGTTTAACCTAGTTTTAGCAATTTCCTTGTCAAAATATGTTGGAGAATTTGTTGCTGCTAAACATGACAATGCTACTTGCTCCTCTGGTTATGCAATTAGACTTTGTATTAAACCCACATTCTTATACCACGGTTCTACCAATTTGTGAGTACCTTTTCAAGACTTAAATTTGAAGCAAGGTAGAAAAAACGTGTGTTAAACACACCCTCTCTAGTTATTCTTTAATCATGTGTAAATTATGAGTTCCTTGCTTCTCAAGTCATGATTTTAATAGTACAGTCAGTAGTCAGAATACAATATGAAGGAGAAAACTGTATAATAAAGGTTCAAATAATCTAATCTATACCTATACTAGTCAATGTCTATTTATACTTGTTTGGCCCTAACAGATATTCCTGTTGATTTTCTAAGGCCACAGGTGGCGGGGCATACAAGTTTGCAGACCTCTTCAAGGAAAGGCTTGGGGTTAGTCTTGACAAAGAAGATGAGATGGATTGTCTTGTGGCAGGAGCGAACTTTTTGCTTAAGGTGGGATCTTGAATTCCTATGACCACATTTTTTCTAGTTCTTGTTTATTACTTTAATCCACTCATGCTTTTTTTAAGAGAATGATTTCTGATAAGTAATTGTTTGTGCATCTTTTCAAACTTGCTGATTTTAGAAATATTTGAACTTCTGTTATTCCTTTTCTTTTATGGTTAGAAGAAGAGAGTATTTCTTATTGGAAAAACATCATCAGCGTTGAGTTTAAGTCTTGCTCTTAACTTTTATAGGGTAGTAGATTGTTCCTATCTTTATTTGAATATGATGAAACTTCTGTTCTTGTTACAATTGGAATGATGGAACTGCTATTGGTTTGTCGGGCAACTTCATCATCAAATTTGTCATCTCTATCACAGTATTTTTTTCACATGCTAGCTTTGTAAGCATTTTTGACATGCTTTTGTATGATCCACAATTTATTAAGATGCTATTTTCAAATATATGTTAACCCCATAGCTCTTTGAACCAAATTTTGTGTAGGCTATTCGCCATGAAGCTTTCACACACATGGAGGGCCAGAAGGAGTTTGTGCAGATTGATCAGAATGATCTGTTCCCTTATCTTCTTGTTAACATTGGATCTGGTGTTAGTATGATCAAGGTAAATTAGTCTTTTTTCTCAGTTTGTTATTTTCACTTTAAGTATGGTAAAACTCAAAAAGAATAAACATGCCCTTGATTTTTGTAGGTTGATGGGGACGGGAAGTTTGAACGAGTCAGTGGCACAAATGTTGGTGGTGGTACTTACTGGGGCTTGGGAAGGCTGTTAACCAAGTGCAAGAGGTTATTATGATATCTTGTCTTTCCATATATTCACTATTTCAGAAATATGGGTAAGGTTTACTTTATTCATTTCCTTTTCAGTTTTGATGAGTTGCTAGAGCTGAGTCAAAGGGGTGATAATAGAACAATTGATATGCTGGTTGGTGATATTTATGGTGGTATGGATTATAATAAGGTATACTCTTAGTTTGTTCTTTCCTTTAAGTATAGCAGCAGGTAACACTTTGTGAAACTGCTAGGCACAATATGAATTGTCATTAAGATCCGTCTTTGGGAACTATGTTATTTAAAAAAAAAAAAAAAATATATATATATATATATATATATATATATATATATATACATATATTATGGTGATAATGTATAGTCATATCTTTATAGATTGGTCTCTCAGCAACAACCATCGCTTCTAGTTTTGGCAAGGCCATATCTGAAAAGAAGGAACTTGCAGACTACAGGCCTGAAGATATTTCCCTGTCCCTCTTGCGAATGATTTCATATAACATTGGGCAGGTGAGTTGCATAAATGGTTCTGTAATGCAAAATTTTCCATAGAAAGAATGCCTTGGAATGATGATAAACTCATGTGTGCTATAGATAGTTATTTATTTTGTCATTTGACATTAGTTTTGTAATTACCTTATCTTCTATATCATTGTGTTTTTACTTAACAGTAATAATAGTAATATTACAGCCTGTTTTAAGTTTTGAGAACCATTACAGGTTTGATGTGCCTGAAATGACCTCTTAGGAACAAAATGTTTTCCTTTTCCCCTTAATTGTAGAATGTGGTTGTGGACAAGTTTTGGCATATATGATAATTGTATAAAGTCTGAATTCTCTTTCAACCAATACTTTTGCTACTAGTATAATTATCGTCTTTGAATTTGAAATTGGAGCCTTTTACCGTTGCGTAGCGCTCTTCATGCACAACTTTGATTAGACAATTTATTTGCATGTATAGTGAATATTTTTCAATTCTCAAGTGGAAATTCAATAACTATGGATTGTGTGAGGCCTTTTTCAACTAATACCTTGCTAGTCATGACCTCTAGGGACATGTTAGATATCAGGGATCATGTGATGTTTGTTGGTAAGCAATTTTGATGTTTTGAGATGATTGTCTGGTATTATAATGTCAGGTAACTTACTAGCTAATTGACATGAATGTTGTGGCTGTCTTTCCTATATGCAGATTTCATACCTGAATGCACTTCGATTTGGGCTTAAACGAATATTCTTTGGAGGGTTTTTTATTAGGGGCCATGCATATACAATGGATACAATTTCCTTTGCTGTTCATTTCTGGTGAGTTTTGTTTTCCAAGGTTTAAACTTTTGTCTGATCAAAGTAAGGTTGATAATAGATAGTGATGTTGTTTACATGAATGCTACTACTCCCCTGCTATTTTTTGTTTCCAAAATCTGGCTCTCTTTATTTGCTATTTTTTTTTTCATATTCGTTGTCTAGGTCAAAAGGGGAGGCACAAGCAATGTTTTTGCGGCATGAAGGGTTTCTGGGAGCTTTAGGTGCATTTATGAGCTATGAAAAGCATGGTCTTGATGACTTGATGGTGCATCAGTTAGTTGAAAGGTTCCCTATGGGTGCACCCTATACTGGAGGAAAGATTCATGGTCCACCGCTCGGGAATTTGAATGAGAAGGCAAGTGCAGTTCAGTTTTGAAACATATGACCTATACTGGCAACTACCTCGAAATATTTGGGCTGGTTCATGATTTTTTGTTTGTTCAAAATGTAGGGTGGTCTTGCATTAAACATAATGGTACTTGGTCACCCTGACCTAATTCTTGAAAGCCTTTTGGTTTAAGCACTAGATACCCTTTTTTCTTGCGGAAACACACGCGCGCACACCTGTTTGAATTTGACCTTATACATGGTTCATTGTTGATTCAAATGCAGATTTCATGGATGGAAAAGTTTGTACAGAAGGGAACTGAGATTACTGCTCCTGTACCAATGGCTCCGCCTGGAACCACAGGGCTTGGTGGGTTCGAAGTTCCTTCATCCAAAGGTGGTACTCTACGTTCTGATGCCAGTGCATTAAATGTTGGTGTTCTGCATCTTGAACCCACGCTGGAGGTGTTTCCACTATTGGCAGACCCAAAAATGTATGCAAAATTGTAAATTATTTTTTCTAAATACTTCATTAGATAATCTCTTTTAAAATAATGTTCTGAGTGGTTTGATTCGATTATTAAATTAGTAACCTAGAATAATATTTTATACCATTGTGGTATTAACTTATCCCTCATTAACATGTAGTTGCCAACACATTGGTGAGCAAAAATATTGTACAGAGAATAAGTTGGCTGTTTTTTCTTTATTCTTAAAGAATTCGAGTATTTTAATAAGAGTATAGCTTGAATTTGCAAAAGAAAAAAGAAAAATTGTTTCTTTTTTTACTGTTGTGCAATGAATATGTGATTCATCAGTTATCTCACCATCTAACTTTGTGAAGCAAACTTATTTGATTCCAACAGGTATGAGCCTAACACTATCGACCTCTCAGATCACAATGAATTAGAGTGAGTGAACTCTGGGAATATGCTACATATTTTGATAATCCCTGATTAGAACTAGTTACTGTACAGTTTACCTCCTGCTTTCACATGTGCATTATAGGAAGGTTTCTTAGCTGATTTTGCATGCCAATGTAGGTATTGGTTCACTGTCCTGTCAGAGCATTTGTCAGATCTTGTTGACAAGGTAAACATCTATTTGTCATTAATCTCTCTCATTTGCTAACTCATGCACACACCCATGCATGTGTGCACATATACTTGTGTGTGCAGAGTCAGACATGCATCAGCCTATGAAACTTTTATACTCTGGTATTAACCACAACATTACAAATATGTAGCCCTTTATAATATAATAGGCATGGTTCTTGAAATTGAAGATCTCGTGTCAAGGAGGAAATAATTACTTTCTTGTTGATTGAAAGGCCAATAACAAGTCATGGACCCACATGAGGTCATGGGAGTGGAACTATGGGATAGCCCTATCCCACAACATTTTCGCATATAGTGACTGCTTTCAAGCCTCAAATCCAAGTGGTTATGGGCCCAAGACTGTTACCATCTTGACAGACAATGCCCTTTAATTTTATTTTATTTTTTATTATTTAGAAAAATAAGAAGTTTTATTGTCCCTCATGTCATTATTATTTTATTAAAAGCTTAATATGAAATATTGTAGGCAGTGGCTAGTGAAGGTGGAACAGACGATGCTAAAAGAAGAGGTGATGCTTTCGCTCATGCATTTTCTGCTCACTTGGCAAGGTAATTAGAATGATGGTAAACCTTCTAATATGTTATTTTTTACATTTATTGCTTAGTTTCTAAGTTCTAAAGTTGGAACTTCAAGTATGTTGGTTGACTTGTATGATATAATGATTTTAATATGGTACTGCAGTCACGGTCCCATCCTTGCATGTTCTACTGTTTTGTTGATATAGATAATTTACTAACGAACACCCCATGCCTTCAATTTTCAGCATACTCTTGTTTGATTCTTTCTGGACACAAAATTGCCTTGTTTCAAGTCATTGGCACAATAAGAAATTTTCAGCTTCATTTTTTTATCGTTTTGTTTTGTTGTTCAGATTGGATATCTTTCTTGATATTATTTTTATATTATGAAGGTCATTTTTCTTTGTTCACCAATTTCCAATCCACTATATAGGCTAATGGAGGAGCCTGCAGCATATGGGAAATTAGGATTGGCCAATCTTTTGGAACTAAGGGAAGAGTGTTTGAGAGAATTCCAATTCGTTGACGTCTACAGAAGCATAAAACAAAGGTAACCACATTCTTTCTCAAACAACCTGGGGAAATTATGTAAACTTAGTTTCTCTCAATTCTTTTGCAACATTGTTTATGTTTTACACATATCTGAAAAGGTATATGTATGAGGATAAAGAAGATGTAACATCATGGTTATAGTGTGTGCATACAAACTTTTTCTCTTCTGGTTCCTTTATTAATTCTTGGTTTTTGAATGCAAACAGGGAAAATGAGGCATCACTTGCTGTGTTACCTGACCTGTTGGCGGAGCTTGATAGCATGACAGAGGCATCCCCTTTTTTTCTTTTCCTGATTGGAATTAAGAGTTTCAACTATCTGAAATGATGTCTTGTATGAATGACAGAAATTTAGGGCTGTCATTCTAGCATAACAATGCTGACTTACCTTGTAACTGTCATATAAATTCCTCTCTATCTTGCAGGAGACAAGATTGCTTACATTAATTGAGGGTGCTCTAGCTGCAAACATATTTGATTGGGGATCTCGTGCTTGTGTGGAACTCTATCATAAAGGAACAATTATAGAAATCTATAGAATGAGTCGCAATAAAATGCAAAGACCTTGGCAGGTAAATGGAAATAAATATATATTTTGTCCAGGGAATACATGATTTGCTTTTAATGTTGAAGGAATTATTTGCCTGTATTGTTATCTAGGTGGATGACTTTGACGTATTCAAAGAAAGAATGTTGGGGTCTGAAGAAAAGAAGCCTCACCCCCATAAGCGAGCTTTACTTTTTGTGGACAACTCAGGTGCTGATGTTGTTTTAGGGATGCTTCCCCTAGCACGGGAGCTCCTCCGACGTGGAACTGAGGTGAGTTTGCTTTTCTATGATGGTAGTGAAAAAAGGCTTCTAAATGATTTGTGCACAACCCATCATTTTGTTTAATCAGGTTGTTTTGGTTGCGAACTCCCTTCCTGCACTAAATGATGTAACAGCCATGGAGCTTCCTGACATTGTAGCTGAGGCTGCAAAGGTTTGTAAACATTCTTGATGAATTGGAAACTTCTCATCTCACTCTTTTTTAATGTGTTTGTCTGTCTGAGTTTTTCCATTGTTTTTGTTCTTCATGTTCGCATGAATTATGCAGTCGTATTTCTGTTTTCTTTGTCAAATGTCCAGTCATTTGTTTACTCTCTTTCTGTGCATTTTATTGATGTATTCGTAAAATTCACCCTGAAAAATTAAAAATGTTCTAATTTATGTTAGTGCTCCTGCTTTATTTGAGTCAACTAAAGAACTGCACAATTATGACCATGGTTAAAGAAATTGATTACAGAATTTTGGGGGATTAATTCAAGAAGTAACTCATAGTCTTCATTGCATGAAGGTCTAATGAACTACTACTATATTAGTGCTGGAGATGTGGAACCCAATGCTGTTAGTAGCGTTTACTTGAACAATGCCATGAAATTATGCATTTAAACAAAAGTGAGGAAACTGACTCTCCTATTATACCACAGCACTGTGACATTCTACGCAAAGCTGCTGAAGCAGGTGGCCTACTCGTTGATGCAATGATAAACACTTCTGATGGTTCTAAAGAGAATTCCTCCTCGGTCCCCTTGATGGTTGTTGAGAATGGGTGCGGGAGTCCATGCATAGATTTGAGGCAGGTCAGCTCTGAGCTTGCTGCTGCTGCAAAAGATGCTGATCTGGTATGCCTCTGGTTGCTAGTATCTAAACCCTTGTCAGTGCTTAACTATGTAAAAGTCCCCTTGTCAAGTATATCTGTTTCCCTTGCCTTCACGTTTTCCTAACTTTCTAAAAAACATTTCAAGAATAAAATTAAACACTTATGAGTGAAACTGTAATCACATGTTGGAGTCTGTGCTCTGCAGATTATATTGGAAGGCATGGGTAGAGCTCTTCATACCAATTTCAATGCTCGGTTTAAATGTGAAGCTTTGAAGGTAATAAATACTTTATAGAGACATAAAGACATAAAATGGTGGTTTTCTTTTACCATTTCCCAGTGCTTCGTGCCTGATCTTGTGGTGGTTATTGAGGCTATATGGGCTCATCCAAAGAGACTTTGAGCTTTAAAAATGCCCTGCTTGATACTCACTAGTTTTACTTCTGCCATTCAGTTTTATGGGAAAATGGCATTCAAGACGCCTGCATCTGGCTTCTTTTGAAGTCTTGTCATCTCTATTTTGACTTTCGAGTATTTCTTTCAACACCATCTAATGTGTGTACGAACCTTATTCTACAGCTTGCAATGGTGAAGAATCAGAGGCTTGCAGAAAAATTGATCAAAGGAAACATATATGACTGTGTGTGCAGATACGAACCAGTCAGTTGAAATCTTCTCAAGTTCAGTCAGGATGTCATCATTTTGTAATTGAAGAAAAAAAGACAATTTCCTCGTAAGTTAACCCATGGAGAGATTGTCACCAGTCCAACGTTATTATGCAGGAAATGGGGTAGAAAAAATGGAAATAAACAACAGGGAGAAGAACTAGTCTCCTCCTTCCCCTGTTATTTGCACTGATCACTAACTCGTTAATGTTATGTGGTAGATGATCATTCGGTGTTGATTTAGCAGTGGAGCACCTTGGTCTTGAGCTACTGGCTCCACTCTTTTCCTGTGGCTGAAAGAACAATGAAAGCCTTGCCTGGTAGATATAAAGAGAACATAAATCAGAATCCCTGTCTTATATCTCATACTTAACGTCACCTTTTCGTGTCATTTGGTGTGAAAATAATGGAGGGGATTCAATTCAGGAACGGAATTGAAATCTGATACTCAGGGTTATGTTCTTATGCTCCTCGAACTAAAAATCCATTCCCTCGTCGTGGTTTTTTAGCAAGTTTTGCTAAACTAGCAGCTATATGTGAAGGATATTTGATTTCCTGCCTTTCACTTCAGTAATCAGTACGCGGTACGCCTTCATTGGTATTTACGATTCTAAAGCCTGCAGGAAGGAAACAGTTTGCTTCCTGCAGGAGGCTAAGGCAATCCATGGCTCTGTAGAGTTAATCTTTTCTTTTAACAGGATGGAAATACACTGCCAAGTTCGATCACTGACCTCTGTTTATTCTTCTTGGATGAACAAAATACGTTCCTGGAGTTGGAGGGGATGGAGCTATTCATCTGGTTCACCATCCTCTCTTGAAACAAAAACAAAGTATTTGATTAGTCAATTTTGATAATAAGGAAACCATCCAAGTTTTCTTGCTATCAACACGATTCTTGAATTATGCAGGAGATTCTCTTAATGCATAATTGCATTTAGATAAAATGGCAAAAAAAAAAAAAGTAAGCATATTTAAAGAGTAATCAACAGACATATCCGTTGTGCTATATTTATAACAAAATATTTGATTTTACTGTAGCTACAGATTCAAATCTATTATAATTGTAATTGTGGATTCATGATTTTGCTCGTACAACAGAAGACAATTGGGCTGATTGATGGAGTAGGAGGGAATTTTTCCCTTTTTTAATTAACAGGGAAAGAAAAAAAATACCCTTAAGCAAGAAAACTTAGACTTAACATGTAGAGATAATTTTGGAAATTTACTTTTTCAAGCACAAATTACTTATCTAGTTTTAACGTGAAAGAAACCCTTGCCCTTGACAAAGAATAGTTTCATCTTTTGGACTATAAATTTTTTTTTTTTTGTTAATATTAAGTAGCCTAGAATTATTTTTGTTAATATTTTATCATTAGACATTATTTTTTAAAATATATATCTTTGTGGTTTCTTTTGGTTTTTTCTCTGTTAAGTCATCTTGATCACATGAATTTAATCTTAAATTTGATAAGTTAACCCGGCTTGGCTTATAAATTTTATTGTCTAGGTATATGTTTATCATGCTATATGGGGTTGACTCAAATTAATTTGTCCTTTTTTATTAAAATTTTATCCTTTCAAGATTAGTTTTTTTAGGTAGTCGCGATTATTCATATTTTTTATATGTTTATTGACTTTTTTTTATCCTCTAGTTAAAATAAAATCAACTCATTAGATCTAGGGTCTATAACTCGATTCATTGATTATTTTTTTCTTTCATTAAAATACGATTATAGCACCTAAACATTGTTTTTTAAACAAAAAAAAAAAAAAAAAGGACTTGCGATGGCCACGTCTAGTAATAATCTATTCCATAGCTAAAAAATGGGGTTTTTTTTTATTTTCCTTTTTCTAAAGTTCTCAAACTCCTTATTGATCAGACACTTGTTCACTGGCAAAATCCTGAGCTTGGAGTGTTAAAATGCAATGTAAATGTAGCTTTAGCGCAAAGACTCCGGAAACGATGGAGCAATTTCGTAGCTGCCAAGGCTATGTTCTTTGATCCAGTAGCAGGTTCTAAAACTAAATCTCGCAGAAGGGTGTAAGATCATACTGCATAGAGCTTTATTTTTGAGATAGCACACTGGATTCTGCTGCTTGGGACTCAGCTCCTATTGTTTTTGACCTGCAAATGAGCGAAGATATGAATGAATGTTCCTTTCTTTAACTAGATATGATACAGTTTGTCTAGCACGTTGAAGAAAGAGGGCATTTGGTCTAGTGGTATGATTCTCGCTTTGGGTGCGAGAGGTCCCGAGTTCGATTCTCGGAATGCCCCGGCTGGCTTGGTTTATTTTTGACCAATTGACTGCTTTTAGTCCGTGTCACCTGCTACTGCGGGTGATGATAGTTTTTGAAGTACGAGGAAAATCTTGGGATGCAGGTTATAGATTGTGACCCGTGCGGCGTCGGGAATCTGATGTTTTTATTTCTTATAAAAAAATTATATATACAAATGTTTCAACTTATTTTTATAGTTTAAAAAATTTAACTCACTTACATATATACAAATGGTTTGCTCTCTGAACTCTGTTTTACAGCTGTGGATTGTCTGTTCCCGAACGAGAGTAAGAACTTCGACTTAGCTGAGTGGTTCTTTTCAAGGTTCAGAATGCCAGTGTATCATATGATGAATCCATACATGAAATGTGTTGCAAGAATGTGAATGGGAGCAATAATGATGCGTCACTGGGAAAAGATGTACGGGAAACAAATCAGACTCGGACTCTGCCAAATGCTGAAGCTGCGTGGAAGGCCCAGAGCATCAGGAACTCTAGAAACTCAGCCAGATCAAAAATTAAATCTCTTTCTGTTTTCAGATGTAAACGTAAACATAAAAATAGCTGCAGGTAGTGTATTTATTGGTAGAAAATTCACAAATTGGGGGCATGTTGTTTCTGGAGGTAAACCCACCATCTAAAAGCTTAAGTTGTTAGGTGAGATCTCAAAATATGATTTATATTATTCTCTAATATACCTTCTCAATTGAAATCTATTTGGACTTGAAACTTGTACACAGATTCATTCTATCTTGTACTTGATTTTTATTAAATAGAATAAGAGTGGTGAAATTCAAACTCGTGACCGCTAGATCAATAAAAATCTAATACAATATTAAAAAGTTATCTCACTTAAAAACTTAATCTCTCTCGTAAGATTTCCAGTGGCTGGCCCATTTTCAATAAATGCTACCACGAGCAAAGTAGCAGGGAGGGGGTTACTGCTAGCGTAAAAAACTTGCATGGAAACAGTACTATTCCAGTCATATTGCCACACTCCGCTGATGGTAAGACTGTGCCAAGAAAAAGAAGGAGAAGTCAACTTCTGAGCTGAGTAAGCTTGCTGCTGACATACCAGATTTAAATGCGACTGTAGATGAACCAGGCGCATTGGCCAAATCTTAAGAAGAGAAGAAGAAAAGGAGAAGGTATTGTGAAAACCACTGCCGGAAACATGGATTACATTAAAACGGGGACCAATGGGCAAGCTACAGCAACTGCTCTTCTCTTGACATTTTTTCCAGGAAACTCCATGCCTTCAAAAGAAATTCTGGTTGCAACATTCTGCTGGTTTGGGCCCTTGAAGGAATCACAGGCGCAGGTGATGAAAGATTCTTCTGCTGCCGAGGCTGTGTTCATGAAGAGCACCGATGCAGTTGAAACAGTAAGGAGTTTAGAGAAGGCTTGCCGAAGCACCGCCCATTGAGTTTATAAGGCAGAATCTAGAGATGATGGCATCAATGCTGGAGAAATCAGGAGATAATCTTTCTCCTGAGATGAGAGCCAAACTAGAGACTGAGATTAAAGGCCTCCTGAAAAAAGTGAGCTCATTGCCTAGTTCTTCCTCTTAATTGGAGCTGTAACTTAATAGAATTCTCTGGTTAGATTCTTCCGGACTCTCTGTCATCAACTGTTGCTTGTTTTGGCCTGTCCTCTTCCAGAATATTGATGTTTAGAAACGAGAAACTGCAGTCCCTTGCTGCAAGAGGGCATAAGCAGTGGCTAAGGCTAGGGACCTATTTTTATTCATATCACTCCTGGTTATTTCCACCAATTTGCTTTATCCTTTTGCATGTATTGTGAATGCCTCGTGAATCTTTCTAAAATGAAACCAGGTGGATCCTATTGAGCTCAACTCCACCTCCCCGCAAAAGTAGTAAAAAGAGGATAAGATAGAAGTAGCAGGCTGGCACACCAAACAGAACCAATCTTTGCCTAATACCACTCTAAGGAAAACCAAGTAGTCTAGATGAGGTTCTATTTTCACGTTGAAAATTGTTTTGATAGTGGGAAATTGTCTTTACTGGTATTGATATCTGGTTTTAGTAATTTTGTTAGGCCTATGCTGATGCATGGATTTGTGCTGCTGTATGCTTATGATGTTCTATGTTCTACGAGAAGCGGTTTACAAGGACCCGGTTAGTTTAAGCCCAAAACCAACTTTGTCTAGGGTCTTTCCTCTCTAAAAATCATGTGTTCCTTAATCCTAATTTTAACTTGTTAACTACACGTAAAGTTTTGTTTGTTTTTTGTATGGTAAAGTTCTTTTAGAAGGTTTTGAGTTTCACTAAAACATGCTACTAAAGGGTTCTTTAATATTTATTTATCATTCCTCATACTTTGTTTAAAGCATGTTAATGTTCCAAGTCAAAGAGTTTGTTGAAAATAAATTTCTATTTCATTTTAACCCCAAAAGTAAATGAACCTCACTTTTAATTTGATCTTAAATGTCTATTACCTATGTTTTAACAATTTTTTTAAATCATTCTCCAATTGAAGATTTGTTGAGAGATAATAATTTGATAAATCACTAGCTTTTACTCTGAACTTTTCTTTATAAAATACTATTGGATTTTATAATTTTATCCATTTCATTATTCACTCGCTAAATGATGAATATGGTGTCTTTTAACTATCCACTCGCTGCTGGCTTGGAGTTTGTTTCTATGGCTTGTAACTCTTAAATTCATATTAATCAAATAATCGATCCCCATCCCAAGAAAAAAATAAATCAAATGATGCATTGCAGAAACCGAGTTCAAACTAATTATTCATGCATGTCTATGAAAACGATTGCGATCCATCCACAAAACCAAATACCATACTGTTATGTGGTGAGTTGATATTCTGCTCCTAATTCCACGCAGCAACCCAAACTCTTCAAAGAGATTCAAGAAACAAAAGTACTCGAAACCTTAAGCTATCACTCCATAACTGCAACTCCTCCAGCAGCTTTTATCTTCTCTATTATTCCATTTGCTTCATCTTTAGTGACGCCTTGTTTAAGCACACAAGGAACCTTCTCAACCAGGTCTTTGGCCTCCTTCAATCCCAAATTAGTAAAAGCTCTGACTTCTTTAATCACCTTAATTTTTGCTGCTGCGTCGAACTTCTCCAACTTCACATCAAAGGCTGTTTTCTCTTTCTTTTCTTCAACCTTTGCAGCAGCAGCCTCTCCTCCCTGGGAACCCAAGTCCATGCCCTCTGTTGAAATCGGCTGCAGTTTTGGATGCTTTAGTTTGTACCCAAGAGCAGATCCAATTTGAGATCGCTCTTCAGGGGGTAAAGCAGCAATGCGCTCAGCAAGTTCAATGATCTTTTCTGAGGGTGGTGGTCTGGGTCCATATGGATCATAGTACAGCGGGTACTTGTACTTTATAGGCTTGGTCTTGGGATCCCTAGGAACAAAATCATGCTGGAAACAACGAACCTGCAAAGGTCCAGTTATTTCACGGAGAGAAGGATGATGGGCACAAACTGATCTGGCAAGCGCAATAAACTTCATGTTTTTTTGTGAATCAGTGGGAACAACAAATCATGCGCAAAGAAGGCCAGGCCTCAATCAAATATTTGCAGCATGGAATGCAGCTAAACTACTTCCTCTTTTTTCCCAAGGGAAGAACTGCACAGAGTTGGGTGCCAAGCCTGTTGCCTTCGAGGAAAAAAGTGATTACTGCATAAGGGAAGCCAAAACAGTTGCTAAGAAATGATGTGATGGTCACTCGATATTTGCAATATTTCAAGCAAATTATTATATCTCACATAACCAAAATTCAAAATAAAAGATTATTGACCATTATGTTTCACTAAAATAACAGATTCTTCATCAAATCATCATATAGCAAAAGTTACTTATTCACAAAGGGAACTTTCAGTAGCCCCACATAACCTTTACAAAGAGCCGAAGAATTTACCAGCTCCCCAACTCTGTAACTTACGTTCTTCTAAGATCTTGATATAAATTGAAACCTTGAATACTTTAGATTGATATATATACAAAAGCAAAAGTTCATAGTCAAACCTAGTAGACAAGGCCTTAACTAATACCTTAGAATTTGAAGGGAAAGCTTAAACATCACAAATTCGATATGGGTCTCAAAACTCTCAATCAAATTCAGCAAGATAAATAAAATAAGAAAGAGATTTTATAAGGGGCATTTAAGGAAACAGTTGGTGTGTGTAACCAAAATAGCAGAGGAATTACAGGAAAAAACTGGCAACGTATTGCAAATGTGATCCGAATGATCATTATAGGAGAGAAAGTTCAGTGTGAAAATACAAAGCATGGATACTTACAGCTAGAAATCGATATAGCTTTGAGCAACTGCAGAGAAGGAGAGAGTGAGAGTGAAGGAGCTGGAGCCCGAAATATTGCCAAGGGAAAGACAAAAAGGGTGCTGTGTTGCATTAAACTTGGAGAGATGCACATGAACTAAAAGGAGACCCACCAAAACCCTGATTAGAGTTAGGCCGGGTTTTATATTTTAACAACAAGGCCTTTAGAGGTTGAATGGCCCGGCCTTTAAATTTAGCAGTTGTAGTTTGGGTTTCTAGTAATTCACAATTTTCTTTTTTTGCACCACCCACCAAATTCCAGTTTAATTATTATAATAATTATTATTATTTGCGTAAACTAAAAGAGAGGAGGAATTCACACTAGAACAAACTAGTCAAATGCCCGCACTACGTTGCGGGCGTAGTGCGGGCGGAATAAATAATTTTTATAACTATTGAGATAAAAATATAATATTTCCACATATAAAGTTGAATATAAAAAAAAGATCAACAGCCTCTATCGTAATAACAGCTTTTTAAATTATCATCACTATCACTATTAAAACAATAAACATTATCCAACAAATGTGAGAAAAAACAAAAAAAAATAAAAATAAAAAAAGCACGTAAGAAAAAAAAAATAAATTATTATTATTATTTTTAATATTAATATTATTATTGCTTTAATAACAGGGAGAAAACGAAATAAAATCAAAAGCTTAAAAAAAGCCTAAAAACATTAACAAAAGATCAAAAGAAAAAATAGAATAAATGACAAAGAAATAAAAATTATTGACTGAGGAAACAATTATATGACTTGGACATTAAAAACAATTATTACACTATGCTGCGGGCCGAGTAAAAAGTTTAATATAATAAAAAAGACCATCATACCCTATTCTAAAAATAGCAACATCAAAGTTGTAACAACTAACAGTATCATTGTAGTTACTGGCAAAACAATAAAAAACATCAAATTATCCCTAGAGAAAAAAATTTAAAAACATTAATAAAAGAGTAAGTAAGAAAAATAACAAAAAAAATTCTTCTTCTTCTTCCTCTTATTATTATTATTATTATTATTATTATTATTATTATTATTATTATTATTATTATTATTATTATTTTATTGTGTGAATAATGAAAGAAAAAAAATAAAAGACTAAAAAATATCCTAAAAACTTCAACAAAACATCAAACAAAAAAATAAAAAAAAAATAAAAATTATCATTACTATAACTATTAAAACAATAAAAATTATCAAATTATCCCGAGAGGAAAAAACCTAAAAAATATTAACAAAAAGAGTAAGTAAGAAAAAATCATTAAATTAATATTAATATTATTATTATTATTATTATGTTAATAATAAAAAAATCAAATAAATGAAAAACTAAACAAACATAAAAGCTTTAACAAAAGATTAAACAAAAAAATAAAATAAAAATTATCAAGCAAAAAAAGTCATTATTATTATTATTATTATTATTATTATGCTAATAATGAAAAAAAAAAAAAGACTAAAAAAATCATAAAACTTTAACAAAAGATCAAACAAAAAAATAAAGTAAAATTTATCAGGTAAAAAAAG
Source organism: Salix purpurea (assembly GCA_027405865.1). Classification (NCBI taxonomy): domain Eukaryota; kingdom Viridiplantae; phylum Streptophyta; class Magnoliopsida; order Malpighiales; family Salicaceae; genus Salix; species Salix purpurea. Next base: position 2,645,115 of record JAOWLH010000015.1, on the reverse strand, counting down.
TCATATGACGTGAAAAAAAAGGGAAAGTGAAAAAAATCAATAAAAAATAAAAAAACAATCAAAATAAATAAATAAAAAAACATAAGTGAAAAAAAGGGGGAAAAAACGTCAAAATCAATAAAAAAACAAAAAAACAATCAAAATAAATAAAAATGAAAAAAAAAAAAAGCAAAGTGAAAAAAATAGGCGCTAGGCAGGGGTTCGACCCCTGCCCAGCGCCCTCTCCTGGTAAGACTCAAGCGTCTTACCAGTAAGACACAAGCTTTTCTTTGATTTTTTTTGTGAAAGAATATATAAATAGTATTATTACTGTTCAAATCCGGAAAAAAGAAAAAGGCGCACGAACTCGCGCGACACACGGACGAAAAATGTCCAATGAACAGTGAACTCTCTCTGGCGCTACAGTGCCGGTCTGAGCTGTTTTAAACTTTTAGTATATAGGATAATGTTTTTTTTTTGTTTTTTAAATTTAATCTCAACTTTAATTTTATTATTCAATATTATATTATTAGAGATTAAGTTTTAAAATTTATTTTTTATAGAATTATCTCATTGATATGACTTGTGTCATCAGTTATACCGGTTAATTTGGTTAACTTGATTTTTTTTGTTTTTTTAATTATTTTTTTTTATCTTTTAACATTATCTTGATTGAAATTGAGTTTTATAATTTGTTCTCATAACAATGATTTACAAAGTTAACTCAAGTTAACTTGGATTGTTTTCTTTTTTTTTAATTAATTTTGTTTTTAAATTTATCATTCAATATTGGGTTGATTATGAGTTGAGATTTATGACTTTTATTATTTACTTATTATGGGATTATCATTGTTTTATGACTTGGGTTGTAGGTTAATTCGATTGACAAGGTTTTTTTTTCATTTTTTTTTTTTGCAATTATGTTTTCAATTGCATCCTTCAACATTGGATTTATTGAGGATTGAAATTTATGATTTATTTCAATTTTCTTTTCATAGGGTTATTTCAACCCCATCACTCAACTTTGACATATTAATCCAAGTTGACACTAGTCATTTTTTTTTCTTTTTATTTAATTTTTTTTTTATCAATATTGGGTTTAAAAACTGGGCTTAATATTTTTTTTTTTGTATTTTATAGGATTATTATGGTCTCGTGACTTGGAATGTGAATTCAACAAATTAACTTGAGTTAATCTAGTTGATCTAATATGTTATTTTTTTAGTATTTAAAAATAAAGATGTTATCATAATTTTTTTTAATTAAACTATGTTTTTATAAATTCAGATTACATTTGGTTAATCATTGAACGGTTTAGTTTTTCCTCTTGGAGAATACATTAAAAATATATGGACATTATTTTATGCTTAAAGTTTTGGTATAACCTATAACGTAGAGCAAACCAATAATTTAGTGGAGTCTATAAACTAGTGGTTATATATTTAATAGTTTTTTCCTCTAGTAAACAAGTTCAATTCCCACACAAGTTCAATTTATTTAATTAAAAGTTTTTTCCTTGTAAAATCAGTTTTGTTGCCAACAAGTTAAATTTAGTTAGTTAGTGGTGACTAACTTGATTGCGCTATGTTGTGAATCGAGTAGAAAAACAATTTGAACGTAAAAGAATTGTTTAAGTCTTAGAGAACTATTGGAAATTGTTATGAAACTCAGTTCAAAGAGTCAATCTTGAGACATATCGACCGAACTCTTTATATGTCTGTTTGAGAGTATGAGAGTATGATTGTGGTTGTTTCTAAAAATATTTTTCATTCAGAAATACATCAAAATGATATTTTTTATTTTTAAAAAATTATTTTTGACATCAGCATATGAAAATGATCTAAGAACATCAAAAAAATTAATTTAAAATAAAAATATTTTCAAAAAATACTTTTAAAACGCAGTGTCAAATAATCTTTAAATAGCTCAAGTTTAAAATTAAACCATATGAAAATTATCTTGACATGACTTGATTGACTTTATGGATTTAAAATTATCTTGGATGACTGGTAAAAACATGATTTAATTTTTAAAAAATCAAGTTGACATTATTATTTGTAATATTAGATTGATTTGGTTTTTGTGATTTAACATTACAATTCAAATGATGGACTCCATTGGATTTAATAACTTCTTTTAAAAAACAAAACTATTTAAACTTAATTATAAATAACAAAAATAGGGTAAAATCAAGCACAAACTAAATATCAAGATGTTTGTTTGAGACTATGACAACCTCATAGAAAAAAAAATTAAAATAATTTATAAAGATAAATTTAAAATTAAGCAAATATTGAAGAATAAAAATTGAGAAAACACTATTAGAAAATTTGAAAAAAAGCAATGAAATTGCCAAATGAAAATATATCTTCGTTGTTTATCAATGAAAATTGCAATATATGATTTTCATTAGTAACTTCTAATTAATGACAACGACAATAGAATAATTTTTATCAACAATTCTGTTAGTATAGTTGACTTGTAAAATTGTGAAATAAATCTTCATTATTGATTGTACAAAGAATTAACTAAATTCCTACATTTCTCTCCTCCCTCCCTTATTTCTTCTTCTTCCACTCGATTCAAAAATTGAGCCCCATTTCTTCAAAATCTTGGGGATTCAAATAATAAAACATATATGTTCGAGAATCAATTAAGAATGAGTTTATGTACGAGGGACTAAATTGAGATATCTTCAATGAAATAAGGACCAACTTCAGTAAAAACCTTGGATTTGAGTTTGCTTTTCCACGGGGCAATCAATTCATTTTATTTGCCAAGCATATAATGTTGGGAAACCAAAATGCATCTGTAGAATGTTCACTTTTTACCGATTCCCAAGCATGCTTGCTAATTTCCCTAGGGATGATGAGACGACGCAAAGAGAGACTCGAGGGATGGACTGTCGGTTCTGGGCACAATCGGAGGACCCAAAAGATGTGGATTTTTATAGCATACAACAGTGCCTGTACAAGCCATTCCAGCTGGAGCTACAATGACAATGCATGCTAAGTAAAAGCAGAGGGAGACTATGCAGGGGATTAAGATCCTGTCCACCGTCCCAAAGATTTGTATATATTTTTTTTTATAAATATCAATATTCCAATTAATTTATGATTAATTTCACAACCATTCGAATATTATATATATGTGTGTTGGAAGAAATTCTGAAGCGAAGATAGCTAAATCCACTGCGCCGCAGTCAATGTTCAAGGTAGCGCGCGTGCGAGTCAGGGCAAATGCCAAATAATATTTTTAATTGAGACTTGGAATTTTGCCTCTGATTCGATCCCCACAGCTGTATTGTATCACTTATTTTTTCCGACTAATGACAAAGCCATGGAAGAGAAAATATACATATTATTTGTATGTGAGAAGTCCACGCAAAACCGACTAAGGGGTATTTTAGTATTTTTCACAATGATTTACTTTGAAATTCTTCTAAAATTGGGTAAGAAAAATATCAAAATCTCCATCCCTTTTTTCCTCTCATTTTGTTGAACATGAGAGAAAAGAGAGTAGTATTTATATCCCTCAATTTCTTTTATTTACACTTAGACTTCCATTTCATTTAAATATTTTCTTTTTACCCCATGTCTTCTCTTCTTATAATAAATCCTACTCTTTATATTTCTTTCAATTCCACCCCTCAACCTAATATATATATATATATATTTGTTATTTCTCTTTTATTTCTAATAACAAGGGCTCTATTGCCCCATCATTACAAGTAATCTTTCACATGCGTGATAACATACGTTATACGGGACAAGCTAGGGAATGTTCCCGGTGTTCATTGCTCCAAAATAAAATAAAATAAAACACGACGAAATCTTCTTATTGTCTTCGACCACCACTTCATAATGCCAGCCAAGCTGTTTATGCATGGCTATGGATGTAGCTCGAACCGTTGGATACTGTTGCCCGGCCGAGGATTTTAGAACATTTTCAATGGTCTCTGATTGCCTGCCAGGTTGGGGTTGATCCAATTCTATGTTATGATTACATAACATGTGCCTCCCTGAGGGTCATTGGGAAGAACTCATGGGTGGGGACCATGTCTAGGCCCAGATGAACCAGATTGACCGCGCCCATTACGAGGCCGAATTGTTTGACCATATCATGACACGGACCAGATCAGATTCCGTGGTGATGATGATGATGATCAGAAGCATATATGCTTAATTTAAAGCCGTGTGATTCTGCGCGTAAAGGCAACGATCCACGTTGTTCAAATTTGAACTGGCTGATATCTGATATGGAGGGATATATATAGATCATGGTGTGTGGAGTGGACCAACTTCAACGGTTCTGATCAATGATCATCGCACCAATCTTTGGCGTGTTCTCTTTTATCGATCAAGTGTGCTTTGTAAAGGTTACACACCCTTCTAAAATTAAAAAAAAAAAAGAAAAAAAGAAAAAGAAGGAAGCATACAGATTTCTTTGTGCATAAAAATAAACTTTTAAAATGTAGGAAATGGGCTAAGTGAACTTTCTTAAGCAATTTTTTTAGCTAAAAGAGTCAAAACTTGTAAAAGCAATAGGTTAATAAAGATACACACACCTTGAAACTCAAAAATATTTTGCAAAAAAAAAAAAAAGAAGCTAAAGACTATCCGTACCACGCATCTTCTAATTTCTAACTTGATCGTGAAAGCAATATTTGTTATAGTAAAGAATGAATATTAAATGAAAACAGTTTTATTTATAAAAAATAAAACCATTTATAGTTCATATAGATTAATGTAAAACCATTTTTAACCTTCATTTAAAAAATCAAGTTCCTAAATTAAAATGATTTTTTGATAATAAAATACATAAAAAAAACACGGGTGATAGTTTATTTATTTTTTAGTCTTAATACATCTTGGACTGCAAAAAAAAGGATAATTAACACCACTATTTAAATCTCATTTGTCTTTTTATTAGGCTTGAGTTAATTTAATTTCTTTTAATACAAATCTTAAACTTTAACGTTATTTTTAAATATTGTCTAAGTGTTATGTTTGACTGTGTTTCAAAAGTGATTTCGAGAAAATATATTTTTTTATTTTTATAAATATTTTGATGTGTTAATATCAAAAATATTTTTTTAAAAAATATTATTAAATCCATTAATGAGAGAAAACAAAACTTTGAAATAAATTCTCAATCATTCAGAAGCGTGTGAAGCATGTAGAAACTGTAAAATGTTGCCTTAAATGTTTAGCATTATGAATGAAATTATGAAACACGGGTAGTTTTTAAATATTATTCTTCAGCCTCGAATATGAAGGTTCCGTATGGCTGAAGTTAAAGCTCTTACATAGACCTTTGAATGCACAGTCAAACGTCAGGCATTCACTTTGTCACAATCACGATTGATAAAAGTTTGGGACACAAATCCATATAGGTCCCGTAGCATATTATTTTTGTAAGCATGTAGGTTGACAAAGTGTTCAAGATTAGTGCTCTCTTAGAGCTGCTGCGGCTCCTTGAGAGTTCAAACGAAGCAGCACCAACAACACCAGCAGAAAAAGAATTACGTTCACATTCCTATAAATTAATCAATAGCCATCTTCATTGAAAATCAATCAACTTGTAAAATCTTGATCAAATCCAACGACATCGGAAGATTTTTTTTTAATTTTTTTTTGAGATTATACATGTGTGAATGTAGTTGTTGTGGCGTTTACTATCTTCAGCTTAACACTTCTAAGATTTGACAATATCGATCACTGCTGGTGTCGAGGAAGTAGCTACGTGCACTCGAGGTCTTGATCTAGCTGGGAAAAGACATGTTTTTTTTTTGGCGTTTGAGCGAGTTGTTCTGTGCATGTCTATCATACTTATGATGTTTTACATGCTCACTAGATTTATAGGGTATTCAGTGGATCCGAGAATTAATTATGGTGTACATAAGCTGATCCGGACACTCTATTTAATAAAAAAAAGTAGCCACATTCTCCACATGGAAATTAATGATCATTGAAACCTAGCTAGCTTATGCTAGGGTTTCCAAAAGCTAAACGATGTTTGAGAATGCATTTGGAAAGTATATTTGAAAAAAATAAAAATATATTATTTAGTATTTCTAGATCATTTTCATGATACACTGATATGAAAAGTAATTTTTAAAAAATAAAAAATATTATTTTAATATATTTATGATTTTTTTTTTAAAAAAAAAACAATACGCTGATAATCTCATACAACCACCTATAGCCATGATGAGAAGCTATTTCCATTTGGAAGAGTCGTCAAAAGGAATGTGAGCTGGTCATTGAGCTGATCATTTTCCATGTGGAAGAGTCGTCAAAAGGAATGTGAGCTGGTCATTGAGCTGATCATTGAGCTGATCATTTTCCATGTACCCTAAAGAAACAAATAATGATTAGTGCTGATATGGTAAGTAATAGCAGTTAGGGATTGTATCTCCCCTGTTTCCTCCTTCTTTAATCGTTACAAGTACGTGGCAGTGAACCCCGTGAAACATGGGCACATGCACTTTAATGTGACAGTTTGTTCCCTGGGCCCTCTCCTCACTGGATCTAAGCTAGTGTGTTGCTCACGCTATCACTTGCCTTGGGAAACCTTGTTTCACCCATTGTGATTCTCATCACTCTGATGATCTGATCTGTTTTTTGTTTTTTGAAGAGGTTTTGTCATTTGAATTGGAACACGAGTAGAATTCTGATGGAGGGAGAAATGGAACATGGATTTTTGAACCTACTCTTTAAACATATTTTGTAAATTACTTTTTAAAAATATTTTTTATACAATATGATGAATGCGTAACTTGGAGGGTGTCCATAAAAATATATTTGTGGTTATTTTTTAAAAGTATTTTTTTATTTAGAAATATATTAAAATAATATTTTTAATATTATCGCATTAAAATAAACTAAAAATATTTAAGATATATATTTTAAAAAAAATAAAAATTTACCACACATCCCATTATACCAAGAAGTAATACAGTCACCAACAAGGGTTTGTCTCAGCGGTAAATGAGAGGTGCCTCCTTTTCTAATACCATGGTTCGTCTCTTGCCAAGTACGTCTGTCACCTTCACAGTGCCTTACATGCTCACTGGGCTTGCATGATATTCAATGAATTCGAAAAATAGTCGAGGTACGCGTAAGTTGACTCGGACATCTCAGTTATAGAAGAAAAAAATAATACAGTCACTGAGGGCATGCTGGTAAGGGAAAGGGGGAGGCACGTGAGAGGCGCATGGTAGGGAGAATCGATCCTTTGCTTGTGGAAGGAGGCGAGTGGGTCCACTCACTTGGCCCTACAAGTTAGAGTGCTACTTCGGTATGCCCTTTATCGAAAACCCCAAAATCCCATATTCTTTCTCTCTCTTAGCCTCTGCCATGTCACATAATTTGGACCTTTGTTAGGGTGACGGCCAAGCCGCTATCTCTGACGTTACCATCACCCCACTCACAATCCAACGTCCCGCATTCTCCCATCTCAACAAAACAAAGACAGTGACATCACAGCCGTGAGATTTGTGAGGGAGAGAGATTTTCGTCGTAGCTGAGTGGGCCCCTTTGTCATACATTGGACAGACAATGTAGGGGCCCACTGTTGTTTAAGCCCACCGACTGTTTATGGACCGTAGCTGCCTACACTCTCGTCCCAGAGAGTTTAGAGCAGTGGTAGCTGATCCCACTCAGCTCTCTCTCTCTCTCTCTCTCTACAGTACCAGTGAAGTGCCTTTTTCTGGCCTTCTTATTCACTGCCCCCCACCTCATTCTTCCCATATCCAAGCCAACCTGACAATCCAATTATCTCTCACCTCCTTTCTCTATCCCTCTCTTTGATCAGTAGTCTCTAGCTCTTACTGTAAACATCAAGGTTGGAAGAACAGTGAAATTAATGACCGAGTGATACTGAAGAGAAGGGTGTTGTTTGTGGCTAATACATACCTAAAACAACTGTGTGTTTGTGTTCTTGCTGGTGCTTGATTGGTTTGCGTTTGATGGGTCTTACTTCACTCCAAGTTTGCATGGATTCAAGTGATTGGCTGCAGGTATGCTGTGCTCTCCTTTTGAAAATTCGATATATACTCTCTATATATATCTTAGCAGCTGCATTTATATTCCCTTCACATGATGGCATTTTCGTAGTTATATATGTGAAAAATTAGCTTCATAAATAAAACTCAGTGTCATTGTGCTCCAAATAAAATGAGTGACATAATTAACTGGATAATTTCAAAGCAGAATATCCTGTAGTTATGTGGTTGTATGGTTCAAATTAGTGAAAATGGCGATGTATATGATGTTAATTATACTATATAATAAATAGTTATGGAATTCAACTCTTCTTTTAATGTAAAACACGACTACAGTGCTTGAAAGAGCATTTCCAAAGCTCAACAATGTAGAGCTATATTAGAATGATCGGTGCAGAAAAGGATATGTTATTCCAGGCTCCAAAATCGATCGTCATCTGTTTTTACTACACTGTCGGTGCATGTTTATAGAATTTCTTGGCTGTAGAGTATCTTTTACATTTTAGAATTTATGACATTCTACGTGGTATGTTCTTTATTTTATTTCCTTATGATTCTAATTGATATGTTCTAAAGCGACAAGAGAATGTCTGGTCCTAAAACCACACTTTATTGATATCTTGAACCTTTAAAGGACAAATAATGGCTTCCTTCTCGTCCTTTGCATTATTGCAGATGACAAAATTTTGACACATTCCCCGTTAAATTTCTTGTTTTCCGTGTGTCAGGGCACGATTAACGAGGACTCTGGCATGGATTCTTCTTCACCGTCCGGGGATATGATGACTTGTTCAAGGCCCTTGATTGAGAGGAGGCTTAGGCCCCCACTCGACCAAGCTCTCAAGTGTCCCAGGTGTGACTCAGCACACACCAAATTTTGTTACTACAACAACTACAGCCTATCTCAGCCGAGGTACTTTTGCAAGACTTGCAGGAGGTACTGGACCAAAGGAGGCACCCTCAGGAACATCCCGGTGGGTGGTGGGTGCAGAAAGAACAAGAAAGTGTCTAAGAAAACAAATGATCAATCAGTTAACCAGATTAACCCTGGATCATCCTCCTCTCATAATCCCACCGATCTTCACCTTTCATTTCCTGAGGTGCAACTTTCACACCTTCACAACATACTTGGCTCTCAAGAAACATTCGCAAACCCTAACTTCATGGAGAGCAAGTATAATATCGGCATGCTGGAAAACCCCAGGCCTGTAGATTTTATGGATAGTAAGTTAGAAGCTTTAGTGGGGAGCTCTAGGAATTATGATTTCATGGGGAATGGTGACCTGGGTATGGTTAGTGGGCTCGGAGATATGAGTCATCATCACGGATTAGCACCAAATTTTAGTGGCTTTTGCTCTTCATTTGGGATGTCCCTTGATGGAAATAGTGGCACTTTCATGGAAACTTGCCAAAGATTAATGCTTCCCTATGACCAGGGAAATGATCACGATCAAAACCCTATTGATGTGAAACCAAACACCAAGCTCTTGTCCCTTGACTGGCAAGACCAGGGTTGCTCTGATGTCGGGAAGGACTCATTTGGATACCTTAACAATCTGGGATCATGGACTGGCATGATGAACGGTTATGGATCATCCACGACCAATAATTTAGTGTAATCTAATCCGAAGATCGTTTATTGTTATCTCTGGTTGAGGGGCCATCTGCATTCTTCTAGATCATCCAGTAATCTCCAAGTAATTGCCTTTAATGGAAAGGGTTTTTTAGTGTTTTATTCTTTCAAGGCGTGGTCTCCAAATCTCATTGACTTGACGAGCGACAAGAGTGTGAATGAGAACAACGAGAGTCCAAAAATGACTGCTTAGTATCTTAATATTTGTTTTATGTTCTTATCCTGTTTCTATCTTTTCTTAATGGTGTCTGCAGATTCAAGCATGTAGGATTTTGATTTGTTGTTTAATCGAGGAAGATATAGCTGTGCCTTTTTTTTTTAGCTTAAAAAGAAGTTATGTCAAGTACTCTTAACTCTTCCTTTTATGATATTTCATGCCTGGTGACTGACTAAGTTATTATCGAAATGCTGGTTTAACAGCCTACGTTACGTTACGTTGCTGGGGTATTTATTTGCTAGAAAATAATATAAATTATATTTTAAAATTTTTATTAATAATTTAAATTTTTAAGTGAGATAGTTTTTTAATATGTTATTATAACTCTGTTAACCCAATGATCATGAGTTTAAATCTCATCACCCCATTCTATTTGATAAAAAAACAAATACAAGGTAGTCTGAGTTTATTCAAGTTTCAAGCCAAAAGAATTTTATTTAAGAGGGTTTGTTAGAGAATAATATAAATTATATTTGAAAATCTTAAGTAACAATTTAAATTTTTAGATGAGATAATTTCTTAACATTTCAAATAAAATATAGAAGTGGGAATTGTAGATTTCAATGGAGAGCATTAACTCTTATCGAGCGAATTCGTGATGAGTTTTTATTTATAACAAAATCAGATGTTATCGTTTTGCTAGGTGGGTGCAGGAGTGCCAGTTAATAGATTTGGGAAGTAAGGGCCCAAAATTCACATGGCGAGGAGGTTGTAGAAATGGTTATGGAAGAGTTTACGAAAGGCTGGATAGATGTTTTGGGAATGATCAATGGAGAAATTTATTCAGTAATGCAGATGTTTTGGTTCTTCCAAGGTATAAATCGGATCACCATCCAATCCTTGTAGACCTAAAAGAAATGGGAACAAGGACTTCTAATTCAGAAAGACCATTCCGTTTTGAGGCAGCTTGGATTCATCATAATGAATTTGCAGAGTTCTTGGAAGATAACTGGGAGACAGCCACAAAGATTCCCACCACTTTGAAAGTTTTGACAGACAAATTAAAGAAATGGAACAAGCTTGTGTTTGGCAACATTTTTCAAAGGAAGAAAAGGGTTCTGGCAAGACTGGGGGGTGTTCAGAAAGCGATAACAAGTAGAGGGAATCAGTTTCTCTATAGGTTGGAGGATGAATTATCTACTGAATATGGGCAAATTATCCAGCAGGAGGAGATACACTGGTACCAAAAATCGAGATGCCAATGGATTAATCATGGGGATAGGAACACTTCCTATTTCCACACAAAAACCATTATTCAAAGGCAACAGAATAAAATTAAAGCTTTGAAGAATGAGTCTCATGTTTGGATATGGGAGGAGTCTAGACTAAAAGAAATGGCTCGAGATTTCTTTCAAAAATTATTCATGGATGACACGGAGGAATATCAGGGAACTAGAAGAATGGAGGGGCAATTTCCTTTAATAGCACCGCATGATATGGAAAAATTAGTCATTCCTGTGCTAGATGAGGAGATAAAGACAGCTGTTTTTGACATGAAACCTTACAAGGCTCCAGGTCCGGATGGTTATCAACCAGTGTTTTATCAGTCGCAGTGGAGAGTGGTTGGCCAGTCAGTTTGCCGGTATGTAAAGGATATTTTTGAGGGAAAAAATGAAGTTGCTGAGATTAATCATTCCCACTTAGTTCTCATTCCAAAAATTCCAACACCGGAGTATTTACATCAGTTTAGACCAATTGGTCTATGTAATGTATTGTTTAAAATTGTGACTAAGGTGATAGTTGAGAGAATGAAACCTTTGATGCCGAATCTGATAAGTGAAGTTCAAAGCAGTTTTGTTCCAGGAAGACATGTCACAGACAATATCATCATAGCCTAGGAAATCATCCATTCAATGCGAAGATTGAAAGGCAGGAGAGGAATCATGGCTATAAAAGTAGATCTGGAAAAGGCATACGACAGGCTAAGTTGGAACTTTATCAGAGATACTCTAATTGATGCCAGATTTCCAAGTGATTTGATAAGACTAATCATGCAATGTATAGAAACTCCAACTCTTAGTGTGCTGTGGAATGGAAGTGCATCTCAGAAATTTACTCCATGCAGAGGTATAAGACAGGGGGATCCACTTTCGCCATACATATTTGTATTGTGTCTAGAAAGATTGTCCCAAATAATCAATAAGAGTGTGGAAGATGGGAGATGGAAGCCGTTCACAGTGAGAAGGAATGGACTGAAGATTTCTCATTTATGTTTTGCAGATGATATGTTATTATTTGCAGAAGCCAGTGTGGACCAAATGAACAAGATTCAACAGTGTTTTGATGAGTTCTGTGCAGCATCGGGTCAGAGAGTAAGTGTGGCAAAAACAAAAATTTTCTTTTCCAAGAATGTCTCGAGCGCCTTGGCGGAGAATATTAGTCGTAATAGTGGTTTCATGGTTACGAAAGATTTGGGAAAATACCTTGGGGTCCCTTTGTTGCATCAAAGAATTACGAAGCAAACATACAGCTATTTACTGGAAAAGTTGCAACAAAAGTTAACTGGATGGAAGGCAAAAAACTTATCTCTAGCTGGAAGGATTACTCTATGTAAGGCCGTGTTATCAACTATCCCTTTATATTCAATGCAAGCTGCGGTAATCCCAAAGCATACATGTAAGGAGATAGAGAAAATTTGTAGAAGATTCATATGGGGTCAACAAGATGGAAGAGACAAGATTCATCTCGTAAACTGGACAAGGCTGTGTCAACCAAAGGAAGAGGGAGGATTGGGGATAAAGAAAATGAAGACTATGAATAAGGCTTTTGTAATGAAATTAGCTTGGGGGATAGCTCAGGAGAACAACATGTGGGTTAGATTTCTAAAGGAGAAATACTTGAAGTCTAATAGAAGAGATGACCACCCGACTGCTACCACGAGGGATTCAGTTCTATGGAAAGAAATTTGCAGGGTATGGCATACAATGCAGCAGAATACCAGCTGGAATTTAGGAAATGGAAAGCAGATCTTGTTTTGGAAAGATAGCTGGTTGGCAAGCTATGGCCCTTTATACAGACACATAATTGGGGAGATTCCGGTGGATACAATTAATTACACAGTGGCTGATATGGTGGATGAGAGGGGTAAGTGGAAATGGGGAGAATTTGCTCACCTAATCCCCATGGCAATTGTGATGGGAGTTGCTGGTCACATCCCTCCTACTCAGGATATGGTTGCAGACACCATGATTTGGGACCAATCTTCAAATGGCAGATTCAAGACAAAAACAGCTTATAGCGTGCAAGAAGAAAGGAGATTAATGGATCATGATCCCATTTGGAAGGTTATATGGCAGTGGAAGGGAATGGAGCGAATCAAATTTTTTCTTTGGACAGTGGCGCACAATTCAATAATGACAAATGAATTGAGATGGAGAAGAAGGCTGACAGATAACCGATGCTGTAACCAATGCTTAAATGAAGTGGAAACAGTAATTCATGCTTTGAGAGACTGTCCCAAGGCCCGAAAGATTTGGGAGGTGTTTGTCAAGGTAGAGGAAAGAGATCTTTTTTTCAGCCAAAGTTGGTATTCTTGGATGATCTCCAATATGGCCATCAGAAAAAGAGTTGCTAGCAGTATGAATTGGCCTTTGGAATTTGGTATAATCTTATGGTACATCTGGAAAGAGAGATGCAACAACGTGTTTGGCTCTAATCAAGGTAATTGGTATGGAACTATTCTAGCAATAAAAAGAATGGTTTTAGATCATACAAATATTCCAGTGACTGGTATAGGAGAGAGGAGCCAGAGAAAGGAGATTCAACAGGTCGGTTGGACCTATCCAGCGAATGATTGGATTAAATTGAATGTGGATGGTTGCAGCAAGGGAAACCCAGGTGTTGCAAGTGCGGGAGGAGTTCTTCGGGATAATATGGGTTCTTGGATAGCAGGTTTTACAAGGAATAATGGGATATGTTCATCGGTTACCGCTGAATTATGGGCAGTTTACATAGGACTTCAACTTACATGGGAGAGAGGATATAGAAAGGTGATATTAGAGTCCGATTCTCGTGTGGTAATTGGGCTTATGCAGGGGGATACACCGAGCATGGACAGAAATTACACATTAACCATGCAGATTAGAGATATGCTGGAGAGAGATTGGGAGATTCAAACGGTTCATATTTATAGAGAGGCCAATTGTGTGGCTGATTAGTTAGCTAACTATGGGCTAAGTAGAGATGTGTTAGATAGTCAGACTGATGTATTAACGGATCCACCGTCCGGATTATACACTTTGTTGTACTATGACCTGATTGGGTCTACTATTCCAAGGTTAATCTAGTAGGGCTTTTAGCCCCGATTATTATCAAAAAAAAAAAAATCAGATTCGTTGGAATTAGATATATACTTTTTTTATCAAATTTTTTTCATTAAAAGTTATTGAACAAGGTTGGTTTAATGGTTCATATCGGGAGTTAAAAAGGTTGGTGCAAATATCATTATTTTTATATTATAAAACAAATATTAAAAATTATAATTTTGAGTTTTGTTTTAAAAGCCAAACTAATTGAGCAAGTCATGAGGGAGTCATATTAACTAACTCTTAAAGATTTTAATTTAAAGACCTTTACAACTAAGTATTGGGTAGAGATATTGTCTAAGGCTCCCTGGGTTTAATAAAAAGGTTCAAACTATTTCCATCACTACAAAACAAGGGTGCCGTTAGCAACGGAATTTTGCAACGGCAAAATTCCATTGCTAAATTTGCATCCGGAATTGTTTAGCAACGGATATTCCGTTGCTAAACCAATTCCAGAAAAAAAAAACATGGTTTGCAACGGATTAACCGTTGCAAATTTCATTTGCAACGGAAGATTTTGCAACGGCTTTTGCAACGGATTATCCGTTGCACAATTGTCCGTTGCAAATTACATTTGCAACGGCGAATCCGTTGCAAATGAAAATTCAAGAATAAAAAAAAACATGTTTTGCAACGGATTAGCCGTTGCACATTTAATTTGCAACGGACAATGTTGCAACGGATTTTGCAACGGCTTATCCGTTGCAAATTTGTCCGTTGCAAATTACATTTGCAACGGCGAATCCGTTGCAAAGAATAAAACTATTATTATTATTATTATTGCATCAATAATGAAAAAAAAATTAAATCAAAGAATAAAAAAGCCTAAAAACTATAACAAAATAGCAAACAAAATCAATGAAAAAAAAATATTAGCTGGAAAAAAATTATTTGACTTGAAAATAAAAAAAAAAAACTAAAAGAAAGAACAAACTAAAATCTAAGAACAAAATTTTTCAAAAAGTTACCACCTTAACAAATAAAAAAATAATAAAAATTAAAAATCAAAACTAAGAGCACACATATATAAATATAGACAAAAATAAGGTGTTCGTCAGGTCGAATATTGTCGGCGGGGGTGTCAGATGCGTACATAGTATTCACAGAAAAGAATAATAAAAAATGATAAATTAACATAGCACCCCTACATTCAACTCTTCAATTTTGTCTTATCATGGGTAAAAGAGTTATTTTACCATGCAATAGTATGTGAAATCACAATGACACCTCATCTGTTAACTCTTAGTTTTTATCTTATATCAGGATAGAATAGTTATTTTACTAAAAAAATATAAAAAAATCTCAAAAAAATTATATATTTTAATATAAAACATCAAAAAATTACTAAAACAATTGCAAGAAACAATTTTGAAGCATAAAATCAAATAATTCATCATCAGCGCATGCACGTTTGCGTGCTCTGTCAGGTTCTAAGCAATATATCTAACTTAAATCTCACGAGGATCAGCCACAAAAACATGTTTTCATTTTCATTTCAAAACCTTTAATTATGGATAATTCGACCCAATACGAACTCTCTAACCCAACTTCACCTCCTTCAACTACTCCGAATCTGGCTCAACCTCTTTGTAAGAGCACGTTCAATGGCAAGATCCGTTTTGAAGATTCAAATCTTGAAAATGGCTCTTTGAATAATGTATATTTGATTTTTTTATTGATATGTACTCCAATGATAAAAAATATTTTGAAGAGCTATTTTTTATATTATTTCAAATACCATGCAATTATTTTGAATTTAGTTTAATTATGCAATTAATAGGAGTAAATTATATAATTAAATAATTGCTTTTGAAAAACCTTCCAACAATAAAATTATTTTTTTAATCATGTTTAAATTAAAAAAATAAATTTAATTATAATTAAAAGATCCGCAATATTTGAAATTTGAAATTTAAGCTACTTATTGTATGTTTTTAAAATAATTTGTATGTTTTTTTTATGGTTGTTTTATTTGAAGTTAATTAATGTTACTTATTGTCTTTGAGTGCTAGAAAAACTTAAGAAAATGAACACATTAATAAATAACCAATAAGTTCAAACATAATTAATTAAAATACATTCCATTACATTCCTGATAATATAAATTAATAAATAAAATTATTATTTTTTTATTTATATTTAAATTAAAAAAATGAATTTAATTATTATTAAAAAATGAATTTTATTATAATTAATAATAATAATTGATATAAACTCAACAACATTAACAAAAGAGTAAGCACGAAGAAAAGCCTAAAATTATTATTAAATTATTTAACTTGAAATTAAATTTTTTTGTTAATAACTGTTAAAAAAATATGGTAAATAATTCACCGATTAATACTTATGTATTAATAATTGTTTCTTGTTTACTAATAAAATTCCCCGTCTAGAAAAGAAAAGAAAGCTCCCGCTCTAGACATGGGATGGGCGGGCTAAATGAAAATTAAGGTTGGATTTTTCAAGTTTTGCAACTGAACATCCGTTGCAAACGGAAATGCCGTTGCAAATGTAAAACGCACCGTTTTATTGAAAACAAATGAATATCCACTGTCTTCCTCTTTCCCGATCACATTTACTCCCATTTACAGCAAAACCAGACCTTTCCCTTCTTCTCTCTTCTTCCCGGCCTCAGCACTTTCCCTTCGAAAAACGGTGACCTTCACTCTTTAAAACCAGCTCTTTCCCTTCGGAATTCTTCTCTTTTTTCTCTTCTTTTTCGGTTCGGTGACCTTCACTCTCTAAAACCAGAAGACCTTCTCTCTCTCTCTCTCTCCTCTCTCTCTCTCCCTCTCGGTTCAGCAAAATCAACCATCAACTCCGAGCACCACCTCGTCGGGTTCCTCCCCTCTGCACCAGAAACCCAGCTGCAACGTCACCGTGGAACAACGAAGGTACGGTCACCATTTCAAAATTCAAATTTCTGCTCAGTTTTTTGTTTATTTTCTTAGTTTCTAAATTAGTTTAGGGTTTAGGGAGTTTTGGGGGAGCTTTCTATTAGATTTTCTTGCAATTTTTTAGCATAGCTAGGCACAAAAAATTTGCATTAAAAAATTTGGTCGAGGATGGTGTTAATTTTCTTGCAATTTTTAAGCATAGCTATTCTTATGTTTATCTCTATGGTTATTGGAACCCACAGTTTGATATCTGAGAATGTTGAGTTACTGAGGAGGTTTGAGCTGGCTGTGTAGAGTTTTGCATTAAAAAAATTGGTCGAGGATGGTGAATGATTCTGGAGATTTGTGGTTGCTTTGAATGGTCACAGAAACTGAATTTCAATGTTGGAAGCAAGTGGAGGTACTGAGGAGGTTTGAGCTGGCTGTGTAGAGTTTTTTATGCAAGTGTCATGCACAGCTTTGGTGCTTTTATGATGTGGATGATTTTTTAGTACAATGAGAAGGAAAGGGTTGTGTAATCTTTACTGAGTTGATGTGGCCTACGGGGGTCATTGCTTTCCAAACTTATTGATGATGGCAGAATATAACTATGCCAGGTGAAGAATGATTTTATATGAATTAGTGATGTAATGCCAAAATATTTAGACAAGAATTTCATGATGTGAATTGGTGATTTATAGATGAGAATTTTACAAATTAAAAAAATTTATAGGTTAGGTTAGTCTCGGATCTTGCCATACTTTAGATTGATTCTAGAAGTCAACCTTTTTGAATGTAACATCAGTTCATGTCCGTAATATAACTCAATTTCTACTAGACATTCCAGGGAGCTAAGGTTATTTCTTAGTTGATTTTAATTTATCTTTTGTCAGTAATATAACTCAACTTCTGAAAGTACTAACAACATCTCTCTACGCAGGGTTTTTTAAAGGAACATCAATCAAAATCAATATCTTTTGACTTCAAATTGTATTAAATTCGCTTGAAAGGTTAGTGTAATTTGTTGATTGTGTCATTTGAGTATGAATATCGATTTAATGCATATTGTTGTGTATGGTGTTGCTGTGTGTTGCCCCTATGTGTTTTGGTGTTGTGTGTTTGATGTTTTGTTAAGTATTTGTTGTTTTTTTTTTGTTTTTTTTTGTCTTGGCCATGAATAATCCATAAACTAGAGATATCGATAGAACTCAAGTGATACATAGTTGTCCCCTTTGCCTCGTAATTTAGTATTGAATTGCGTCAAATATTTACATTATGTGTAATACAAAATGTTTCAAGATTCTAAAATGTTTCTATGTTATAATGTTTACTAGATTAATATGGATGATCGAGAGTGGATGTATCGTCGTATGAGAAATGGTCGTATGAATCCTGAATATATTACGGGTGTTAGAAGATTTATCAATTTTGCATATTCAATTGGAAGAAATGTTTCATTGGGGAAAATTAGATGTCCTTGTGTGAAATGCAAAAATCAAAAGTTTCAGAAAGAAGATGATGTTTCTTATCACTTATTGAGAAAAGGGTTTTTACCTTATTATAAAAATTGGACTGTACACGGGGAGCCTTATGACACAGATAATATGGTCGGACCTTCATCAGGAGGGATTAGTCGTGTTGTGACTAGATGTTTTGCAAATGATTGGCACAAGATACTAGTTTTTTGTTAAATGATGAGGTTGTTTGAGATCTGTGTGTTTATGTTAACATTTATTAATTGTCATATGTATTTGATAGAAAAAATATGCCTTCCCCGAAGAAGATGAAGCAATTGTTCGTAAAATATAGGAAGATAGATCTCGAACTTGCTTGAACCAACAATTGGCAAGAGCTCGAAATAAAGCTATGTCAATAATAGGTACCAAAAATATCATTGATTGCCTGGATAAAGGACCTGTTTGGATCCAAAATGAAGATTGGAATACGATGATCAACGATGTTTGGTCTACCGATAGATTTTGCAAACGATCCAAAACATCAAAACAAAATCGATTGAAGCAAACAGATGGGAAAATAAGTACCCATTCTGCTGGCTCTGTGTCATTTGCATCATATCGAGCTAGTATGGTACGAAATGTTGTTGTTCAACACTTGTAATTTAATTTGTTTAATATTTTTGTTACTTACTTTTTTTTTCATGTTCGTAGCAAGAACAGGCCGAGGGGAAAGAACTTCCCTGGGTTGAGGTCTTTTCTGCTTTGCATCAAAAATCAAATGAGACCGGCATATTTGTAGATAACCGGTCTAAAATAGTGGTGGTAAGTACTTATATTTTATTTTATATATATATGAAATATCATTCATATTCAAATTAATATATTTTGACATGGACTTGTCTGTTTGCAGGAAAAATATAGAAATGAGATGGTTGCAAGATATGGACCTGATCAGGACAATCATCCCTCATTTGATGGAGCAGCTTGGTGTGAGGCTTCAGGGGGAGTAAGCAAGGGTCGAGTATATGGTGCACCCCGTATGCCTAAATCTAAAGTTGATGTGAGTTCTTCTTCACATACCTACTCAGTAAATTCATCATATCCAAGCACAACAACTACTAGACGGTATGAAGAGCAATTGCAAGAAAATCGTGAAGCTATTGATGATATAAGAAATGAAATGAGAAATGAAATGTCTTCCATTAAAGATTGTCTTAAGCTCTTGGTAGGACATATGGGTCTAAGTATGTCAACACCTATGGCTCCGTCGATGCCATCACCTGTGGCTCCGTCGATGCCATCACCTGTGGCTCCGTCGATGCCATCACCTACAATGGCACCAGGACATCGACCTCGACCTCGACCTCAAATGCCATATAATGGTCCATCTTCCTCTCATCAACAACATCGCCGATCATTTCCGCCTTAAACACTTTAAAATATTTATTTTTAAGTTTCATGTTTATTTACTTAGTCATGTAAATGTAATCGAATTAGTATTGTATTAAGACTTTTAATTAATCTTTTAAATTTTATTTCCACCATATTTATGTTATTTTCAATACTAATAATATTTAAATATTTGTTAGTGCTTTTAAAAGATTTAGTTGTAATTAATTAAAATTAAAATATATTAAAAATAGATTTTAAAAATCTAAATATTTAAATAATATTCTGACCGTTGCAATTGCAACGGTCTGTCTGTTGCAATTGCAACGGTCCAGCCGTTGCCATTGCAACAATCTGTCCGTTGCAATTGCAACGGCCGTTTCGTTGCAATTGCAACGGCACTGTCGTTGCAATGGCAACAGCAATGCCGTTGCAAATGCAACGGCATATCCGTTGCAAATTGTGTATTTGCAACGGGAGAAATTGCAACGGCTTAGCCGTTGCAAATTATTTTGCAACGGATAATCCGTTGCAAACTAAATTTGAATCGACTTATTTCTAACGGATTGTGTCCTTTGCAAATGCCGTTGCTAATTAATATTAGCAACGGCTTTCTTTGTTATTTGCAACGGATCAGTCCGTTGCAAATGGGCCTGTTTTTTAGTAGTGCATGCATTCAAATGAGCAAGTAACTAATTGTTCTTTAATTAGGTGTTTTTAAGTTTGGTCGCAGATGACAAAAAGAAGATAACATCTTTCAAATGGGAAAATGTACAAAATGAATTATAAGATAACCCAATATTAAATGATAAAAATGAAAAAAAAAAGAAGATGAAGATAAACTAACAAAATAAAGAGCACCAAGTCAGTTCGAGCTAACATGACAAACTCACAATTTAGATTGTGAGGCCGGGTCAAAGCAAGTAGGAAAATATAATGATAATAATTTCTTAACAATCCAAATATAGAAGAATGAAATAAATAAAAATAATCAATGATGAAAAAAAAATAACTCTTGCAAACTTGGGTTAGATCGCCAAACCTTGTAAGTAGGATCATACAAATGAGATAAACTAACATAAGAAAATGTAAGAAAAATCATGAATCTCAATTTAAAAAAAAAACAATTTTAAAGGATGAAACAAAAGAATATAAATATAAAAATAGTGATAAAAAATACTTATGTCAACCAGCCAAATATGTTGCTTAAGTTATAAGATCTTGATAATCTGATTGAAAAAACCCCAAAGAAAATCATTAAATCTATTTCACATAATCAACAACATTGAAAGAAAAATAAAAATAAGTGCAAAAGTAAAATGATATTTACCCGTGTTAACTTTTCAAACCTATTACTCGAGTCACTAAATAAGAAACACCTTATCTTAAAAAATCACAAAGTTTATTTTCCAACAAATCAAATATCGAAGGATAAAATTGAAAAAAAAATCATACAAAAAGATAAAGAAAAGGAGCAATTAAGAGAATGAATTCTAAATATAAAATAAAATATATTTAGGATTTTAAATTGAATGAGAGAATTTAAAAGAAAAACCAAATTCATGAAAGATAAAAAAAATCATAATCAAAAGAATAAAGACTAGATTTGAAAAAAATAACAATTATGAATTATGAAATCAATGATAAAATCCAAAACAAATCAAAATTTGATAAAAATAACAAAGACAATGACTAAAGTTGAAATATCAGTAAATAATAGGACAACTTTGATTTTTGGAATGACTAGTACTTGGGTTGAGGGCATGTGAGATAAAAAAAGAAAGGAAATAAAAGAGGAGAGAAAAAAAAAGTTTGTGGCTCTTAACTAAAAATAATATAACATGTAGAAATTTTCAATACAATTATAGCCCCATCAAAGAAAAACACTTTCAAATATTTTATATGGTCTCACACAGTACCTAAATATGACAACATCAACTACCATTTATTTTAAATTATATTTTATATTTAATAAAATATTTAATTTTCTCCTAGTCAACTTGATTATTACTAAAAATATAATAATAAATATATAACCCTTTAATACATAATTAAAAAAATATTTTTAAAAGTAATTTAGTCATTTAATTTGATTTTTTTCTATTAAAAATCTTGAAAGTATGTTTTTTTTTCACTTTTATTTAAAATGACCAAGTTTTTCTTTTGACTAGAAAATACTTTTCTTAAACCAACATTTTTAAAGTTAAATATTGATGAGAACTTATTGGGCTAGTAAGATTGATATTCACTTCGACGACTCTATTAGAGAGTATAATAAAGATTATTAAAATATTTTTTTTGGTCTAAAAATGGATAGAATAATAATTTTGTATTCGTTAAAAATATTTTTTATATTAGTACATGGAAACGATTAAAAAAATGTAAAAATAATATTTTTTTATTTTATTTAAGACGTAATCTGGAATTAACATGCTACCTTTGCCATAAAACCTATTCAGACATTAATGTGTATGTAATGTAAGTCTACTGGCAGCCTTTTGCTGCTGGGTTGATCATGCATAGGTGTTTTCTGTTTTATCCTGCAAGTCTAGCCCAAATAAAGCCCATACACCATCACAAGCCCATCAGCAAATCAATCTAGAAAAAGTAATTATCGGCAATGTTAGAGAAATGACTATAAAATTGCGAAGATGTCCCTCTCTCCTCCAACGTGTCCGTCCACCTTCGTATGAAATAAAATACGCCTTGGCGTCGTCTCTTTCTAATTGACCTCTCAGCGACCATAAGAACAAGAGCGAGTAAAAACTAAAAACACTTACTCCAAACCCAGGTTTTCCCTTACATAAAAAAAGAATAAGAAAAACCCTCACTTCATTTTCCCGCCATCCCTCACTCTGGAACCCTCCAAAATCATCGGCGATGGTTACTTCGAGAGACGTTCAAGAAGTCGTCTCTAAGCTCTCCTCCGATAAAGCCAAAGCTCGAGAAGTAATCGTCTCCCTCTCCACACTGTTTGCTTTCACAGAAAATGAAATAAAACTAAAAATAAAACTAAAACTAAAAATGAAGCTGTAACTTTGATTTTCTTCCATGCCGTTTTTTTTCTTCTCTCTGTTTTTTTTTTTAATTGAAATTAGGCGCGATGAAATTTATTTATTTTTCTCCTTATTGATAAAAAACAATGGCTTAGTTTGTAATTTGCTTAGTATATTGTTTGTAATTTCAGTCAACCGTTAATTGTTTTCTTAAGTGAATGATTTTATTATTTATTATTTTTAATCCAGTGTCAAATGGCGATAAATTATTTTTTGAATGCGCAGGAGGGAATAAAGTTGTTGAATACGTGGTTAGAGGGTGGCGAAAGATCGATAAAGTTCTGCAAGTACCTTGGACAGAATACGGAAAAGCTTAAACCGAACGAAATCCCCCACTGTAAGATTGAAGACTTATATGTGCAAGATTGGATGGGATTGTGTTGACTGTGTTTTGTATAAACTCATTGTTTGTTTAGAAGAGATTGAAATGTTGGATATTTTTTCTCAGCGGAAACATGGCCATTTTTAGTTACATTGCTTGTTCAATGTGTGTCATCTGAGATATCTTCCAGCAAACGGAGGTTGCCTAAGGCAAGTCTTGCAAAGACTATGCGAATTGTCATTCAACGAGCAAATGATGCCAAGTTTTCAGGTTAGGAATTTAAACCCACATTGTCTTTATGGGATTTTTGTGATTAATTATAGAAGAAAAAAAACTTTGCTTAGAGAAAGGCAAGATGGTGATGGAAACATTATTTGATTTTGTTTGCACCACAATTTTCTTCCAGGCAAGGCTTTGCCTCTGTTACCCGTGGTTAAAACACTCTTTAATCACATATCGGATGTCCTGAGCAATGTTCCAAGTTTTCAGTTGGAATATGGGATTATACTTCGGCATTTATTGGCAGTTGGAGATTATCGTTTTCACTTGAGGAGCCGGATTTATTGCAGTGAGTTCTTTGCATTGTGTAGACCCTACACATCTCTTCCTAATTGCTACAAGATGTTCCGCTGCTTGGTATTTTCTAATTTAGCTCACTTGATTTTGAAAAAGGCCTGGTGCTTCTATATATAGAGAAGGTGGTTACAAGCTTAGATGGGAATGATAGCTGTCAAGGTACTCCAAAAGAGGAGGTCTTTCGCTGCATACTCACACTCCATTCGCTTTTGGAAAATCCTCCTGGAGATTTCCCTGTTGATGTCCGGGAGGACATTGTTAAGGGGTTTGTTCAGATTTTCTCCTTTGTAAGGTACATAAACAATTGATCCATGCTTGTATCCTTTTTTTTTTTTCTCTCCTTTGGACCTGCTAATTCATACAATTCATTCGCTAAAGTAGTTGCTGGCCATAATGTATTTCAAGTTTTCTCATTTTGCTATAATATGTTCAGGGAGGAGGGAAAGATTTCACGCAAACTTATTGAGTGTATAAATACATACTTGCTAAAGGATGGTCCAAATTTGGGCTCCCAGTCTTTGGAGATTCATAATGCTGTGCAGCAATTTGTATTCCGTTGTTGGCTCACTACCCGTGACCGCAGCCTTAAGGTTTATACATCAACCGTGCTGTTGCAAGTTATGCTATCTATTCTGGATCTTCACAATCTGCCACATGCATATCTTTGTGCTTTCTTCCACAGGATGCTCTTATATTCTATGCAAGGCTGCAGCTAAATCTTTCAAGAGGTGCTGCTGATGGAAGCTCTCTGGTAGAACAACTTTTGGATCTGGTATGTAAGGAACTAGATCAAAGCAGTTTATCCTGTGGAAGTGCGCCTAGGTAAGTGCCTAAGAATGAATTGTCAATGGTTTTTCTTTATGGACCTAACTGGTTTGGTTAAAATGGGTTGCCTTGGATGATGTTTCCAGGTCGGATGCAACCAAGGATTGCAAGTTTGGAGCTTTGAGTGGTTCACAACGTGGTTTGATAGAACTTGCAGCCCTAGTGTTTTATAAGGTAGTTATTTTACTCAAGATGCAAGCACTTGGTGTTTTATTGTTTGAAATGATTTGCATGCTGCACCTTCTGCTGTAGGATTTTTCATTAGATATGAAATCTTGTAATTGTTTTGAGTATCACCAAACAATGCATGCTGCACATTACTGAAACTGATATATGTAAACTGGATGGTAGACAGTTTCTAATCTTGGAGAATTCTGTGGACAGTTTCTAATCCTGGGAAATCCTGTGGTTATGTAGCAGAAATTATGATTTGATTTTGATTTGTTGTTTAGTCTAGCAGTTTAAAATCTCTGTCGATGGTATCTACTTGTGTTTTGTGCATGAGTGTTGGAGAAGCAGAGGTATGGAATTTGGATCAATGTGTCACATATTTGCTCACTGCTATGAGCTAGAGATAAGCCAAGTTCACTGATGGAATTAATACTTTCTTAGGCATGTGTCTGGACAGCTAAAGCACCATCAACTGAAAAGCGGGTCAAGAAGGAGCCTGCAGCAGTCCTTTTAAAGGAGGCACTTATGAAAGGAAAATGGCTATGGTTAGTCTCAACCTGCAAATACTGTTTGAAATACTGCTTTCTTTTAGTGATTTAACATGTATGGAACCTAGAATTTATCTGTTCATGTAAATAGTAACTTTTATATTGTACAATTTTGCATCATTTGTCCTTGTACTCTTCAAACGGTTTTGATTGGGTCCCTCTACTGTTTTGGGTTCGATATCCCTGTGTATTATGCTATTTCTATAATGTGGTTCCTCTATTTGAGCTGACCACCGGTCAATAAAATCGAGTCAATATATGATTGACTCATGTCCTTTTCTGATTAAAAATACATTAGCAGTGAAGATAATTTTAACTTTAAATAAGAAAGTTCCAACAATCTCTTACAAGCAAGTGAACTTTGGTTTCTTTGAAATTCAGGTGACTTTGAGGGAGAGTCGAAGATTTGTGTTTTGTCTTTTGATTTTAGTTCCAGGGTCTCATTGTTTTGTGGGTATAAGTGTTGGTGTTGGTCTGGTTGGCTTAAAGAGAGTGGAGTTTCATAACAAAGATTAGATCTTTGGATTGGATTCATAAAAAAAAAGATCTTTGTAATGGGTTATTGGTGGCAGGTTGAAGGGGAGGACGGTAGTGTGGGATTAAGGCAGTGGTGGAGAGAAAGGTGCTAGGTGGAGGCAGAGGGAGGCTAGTGGTGTGACTAGGTGGTTTGGTTAGATCTAATTTCATATGAGGTAGAAACTTTATAGTCTTAAGAAAGATTGAGCATTTGAGCAACTGCAGCCAGGCCTTATTTTTTCTGCTTTGATTTTAAAGCATGCTAACTGTTATTGTGGGATGTGGTCACTTATTTTTTTGATTTTGTGGATTTTTAAGTAATCTATGACTAATTTCATTAAAAAAAAACTGTCAAGATTTTTTCTAATTTTATCAGCTTGTGGGATAACTGTTTATTTATTTTTTAATTAATTTATTTCACAAAATAAGAAAGTTTTTTTTGTCTTTTATTTAAATTAACATTATTTTTGTACTTTTAATTATAAATTGACACGTGTTGGCTCACTTTTGTTGACTAACGGTCAATTTGGATAGACAGAACACATTACTGGACAGTTCTGAGCTTCAAATATCTGCCAAACAGAAAAATATCTTCCATGTGATGCCTTACATTTGTGCTGGCTGTCAAACTTATTTTCCGAGTAGCACAGATGTTGCATTGAGTTTATTATGTTCCCATTTTTATGAAATCACAATCTTGAAGTCTTTTATATCTTTGCAAGTCTTCATAAATTATATTTGAAAGGAAGGCTTCTGCATCAACTTAATGTGTTTATCAAAATAACATGGACAAATGGAAGTGATATTAGCAATACTTGCTGACCACCTGTTTGTGTTCTTGATATATTCTGTAGCCACTGGCATACTTCAATAGTTGAATTAGATGTTATACTTTGTTCAACACATGCATTTTTAAAACCTCATGTCATATCATTTAGGCAAAGAATTAAGTATATTAGTTTGGAATTTAGGATGGCAGCTTGTTTTAAAAAATCCACTTTCAAGTTACATCCATGGTTCAGATTTCAATAAATAAGGTCCAAAACCTAATTGAAAATTAAAAAATAA
This sequence comes from Salix purpurea, assembly GCA_027405865.1. Classification (NCBI taxonomy): domain Eukaryota; kingdom Viridiplantae; phylum Streptophyta; class Magnoliopsida; order Malpighiales; family Salicaceae; genus Salix; species Salix purpurea. The sequence continues at coordinate 2,618,170 of JAOWLH010000015.1, read as the reverse complement.
TTATTAGATACACCTATAAAAGCTTAAACTCAAGGTTGAAATATTTGATTTGATAAAAATATATTTAAATTTTAATAATCATAACATATATTATGAAGATTTTATTGATAAATATCAAATATATTGTCTTACCTGAACAAGATTTTACATGTCAAAATTAAAAAAAAAAAGACCTTTACTTATAAAAGAATTTTTTTTTTATCTCAATACAAAATATATGCCAATAAATTCAACTATTTGTATTTTTTTAAAACAGTTTAATTGCCTTTATTCATTATATGCCTATTTTTAAATCACATAAAACCTTAAATAGTATAAAATAATATTCTCAAATCACTCCTAACCCATATAGTACCATATTGACACTTTATTTTGATTATTCAAACTCTAATAATGCTTAAAAATAGATAAAAAAACCAATAATTAAAATCTAAATAATACTAATAGTACATAAAATTTCTCAAATTATATTAAATTAGATCCTTGATTTTATCTTTTTTTGTTGTTTTTATATTATTTTTTACTCCTTTAGCTGAAAATGTTCATAAAACTTTTGTTCATGCCTATATTTTAATAATACATGTAAATAAAATAATAAAATAATAATATGCCTCTATGATCTCTGGTTTCTGCTACCAATTTTCAATTCCTATACTATCCCCAAAGGTTTTTGTGGCACATAATGCACAATGATTCTGCTTTTATTGAGACTTTTCTCCTTAATGAGGTGTCAGTTTATTTTTTTGTTGATGTGCTTTGAAGGAAATGATGCCATATTGGATCATTTAAATATAGCCATGCATCCAGAAGTGATATCAAGTTGATTTCTCATAATTGATGATTTTGATTGAGATATATCTAGTGCTTTTATCATCCACGCTTCACTCTTATAATTTTTTCTCTCTCAAATCCTCCCTCCTTCAAATCCTTTCTTTATCTTTGTTATTCTTGCATAATTACTATAACAGACTAACTTCCCATGATTCACATACTTCAGGAATGCTGCATTTTGCTGTCTCCTTCGTAACTACTACAATCGAATGAGCAAGGATCTTTTTGTGTACTGGCTTGAAGGCATTTCCACAAGCTTTGAGAGGTGATTGACATGTTCTGATGTAACTTCTGTTTGTCTTTAAATTTTTTTAGTGGAACTTGGTCTCATGAGTCTTCTATATTTCACTTCAGTAGCACAACATCCATGCATTCCTTGTAAAAGCTGTATGCATTGGGATTTAGGAATTCTTGGGTATCACCATTTTTCTTACATAGAACACCTGATATGTTGTATTACCTTCCTAACTAGTAAAGCCATTCTTTCTCTGTTCACTAATCAATAAATAAACCAGTGTTCAAAACCATATAATATCAATGAGCCAAGCTTACCCATTCATTTTCCAAGGTGATGGTCAGTCGAGCAAGGGATGAGATCATTATTGTGAGAGGTATTATGAACCAAGTTCTCGTAGAAACATTAATGCACTAGAGGTGAAAAGCAGCTACTAAGAATGGAAGATCCATAAAATTTGTAGCAAGATTTACAACAGATAAGAAGGCCGTTCAAAATTTTGTTATATCAACAAATGATAATTTGTGTAGCATTCTAAAAGATGATATTTGGTGGAAATCTTGCTCGCATCAGTAGCATAAAAGTTAGCAACAAACTTGTTTGATGATCGAAGTGTTGGTTGCTGCTTTCAATCTTGGTTTCATTTACAGTAAATTTAGCTGCAAAAATAAGTTTTGTATCTAAAAAGCTGCTGCAGTAGACAGCTAAGTTTTCTGTTTGGTGTCTTTTGATGTGACGATGGTTTGCAGCAAAGATAATTTTTGCTGGCTGAGCTTGATGGCAGAGTTTTTGGGTGTGGCCAATGCTTCAACAGCAGTCACTGACAGTAAACCAGGCCATTTGTGATTGAGTGTGAAGGCCAAAAACTGTGAATGGTTACCTGATAAGGCCTCCTTCCCCCCCCAAAAAAAAAGAAAATGAAGATGTTAATCTTAGTAGTTGGGGAGAGAGAACAATATAAGAGAGGAGGGTTTCAAGGCACAACACAGCCAGTGGAAAATTTGTAAGAACATAACGGAGGACCATATGCATATCAGATGCTTGAGTATGATTAGAAGCCTAGGAATTTTTTACATGTCTAACTGGTTAATAATCAAGGTTTATGCATTATTAAAAAAAAATCAGTGTGTGAATGAATGTACATCCATCTATGGGTATTTTATTCAGATTTTGAAATATATGTTTTTAATTTTTTTTATAATGTATAACTCACTATATGAACTTCTTGTTGTGATCATGATCTTACATTGAGAATACCTCAGTACATTGATCAATCTACCTATGGTATGAAAGGTTGCATAGTTGTCTGTATTTATCAACTAATTGAGGCGCATACATGTTTGGGCATAATTGTTTGATTAATTAAGTATTTTCACTATTTTTGCTGTTCTCTGACACTTGAATGGTAACTACTCTATACTATAAGTAAAAGTGCAAGCTGTTGAAATTTTGACGAGGTTATAATAACCCTACTATTTTGTTCTAATGTCTAATGTAGCATTTACTAATTAAAAGAAGCACACAATGAGTGAAGTTCTATCATTATTCCACCTTCTACTTTCCCATTTCTGAAAAAATATTGATATATCATTTACTTGATGTTCTAAAATATACAAAATCTATCTATACTACACAACAACAACAAAACATTAATCACTAAATAGTTGGTTTCAGCTTTACAGATCCTCTTGAAAAAGGATTGATACCTAAGATGTGACAAATAAAATCTTTCTATAATATGATACAAAATATTCTTTCTACTTTTAACTTCCTTATTCATCACTAATCCAATATACAGATTCTTTAAATTTAAAACTCTGAAAGTGCCTAAACTGTATCTATGTGATGATATAAAATTTATATTCAAATTGAGACAAAAATAAACAACCATAAATAAAATTAAATGGAAATATTTATTGCAATATTTTGATTTTATAGTTTACTAAGAAGTAATAAAATAAATATATTTGTAATGAAGGGGTACATATCATGTGCCTGTTTAACTAGTAGTAGATATCCCTATGTGCAACTGCAGTGTCAGTTTTTGTTCATGACTTGCTGTAACTGTTGGTATAGAGTTTTGGGAGCTTAAATTCTTTACAAGTGCTGAATTGCTGATTAGGAATATGTTGCAGAATATTAAGCGATGCAAATATGGGGCTTGCATATGATGGTTTGCTGTGGACTTTGCGGTATATTTTTCTCCTCAGTATTTGTATATCACCTTTCCTTTAACTGTATAATGCAGTGTTGTTTTTGAAATTATAAGAGAATTCTGTCCCTGTAATGGAGGATTGTTTTTATGATTTTATTCTATTGCATATTTCCATGTTAGTTAAAATTGTTTTATTTATTTAGGTGAAAATTGTTTAGATGTTTTACATTATCTCTCATTTGGTTTCCTTTCTCTTTGTGCTCATGCGTGTATCTATTTGCATTCAAAGGAGTTTGCAGGAACTCTCTATTTTTATGTTGCTTTCAGATGCCCAATTAGAAATTTTATCAAGGCCTTCTCTACCCTCTAAAGAGGTATTTGTTTCCCCAACTTTTTTGTCTCTTCATTTTTAGGTCATGCATATATTTGTGCTATATTTGTATTATGATACTTTCTTCTTTCATATTAAAAAAGTAACCTTTTAACATAGTGTATAACAAAGATAAAACTAGAATTCTCAAGCCCTAAGGTTACAGACCTAATTGCAGAAAGATCTGGAGAAAATTCTCTGGTACTTTTTTACTGAATCTAAATGATAGTCTTTGTCTCCATAAAATAAACTAGACATCCCTATTTATATTAGCTCTAAAATCCTTTCTAGTAAATGATTTCTACTTAAAACTAAAATTCTTTTATAGTAAAGGAATTGTAATTAAAACTTCCCTAGTTAATAGAATCGATCCAACATTAGGATTCCTAAATTGTAAAATTCTTATTAAATTAAATGTCCAAAGCTAAGTAGGAAACAAATAATGAAAATCCAAAATTAACTAGAAAATAATTAAAATAGGGAAACAATTACTTCATTCTTCATATGAGATGCATGCTTCATATGACACGCTTCCGGCTTTCTTTATGGATTTCTTTTCAGGTTTGGCCTTTTCAATTTGGTCTATAAGCTCTTGAGATAATTGCTCTACTTCAGTCTCCCCTATATGAGAACAAATCGTCCTCGACTTATTTGCCAGAAATTAAACTCTTCCACTCCAAAGGAACAAATACTTCAAATATAACAAACTTATTCACGAAGTCTCTTGTTTTCGACCCGTGAACTTCAAAATTTAAGTTATGGTACTTGTATAATAAGAAAAAAAATCATATCTTATGTTATACCTTTTGTTCCTTTGAAGTCCACATGTAGTTCCTTCCAATATTTTTCTACTTCAAACTTGAGTTCATCATCCATGTCGTCTAATATTTCAACTGTTGTATTTAAAGGAACACCAAAATAATCTTCCATAATATCCCTAGAAGACTTGTCAGAAATTACCAGGTCCTCCATGTCTTTACTTGTAAGATCTTTATCATCATATAGATCTTCATCATCCCCATCAGGTTCACATATAACATCCTCATGCTGAATGGTTCTTGCTCATGCTAACATTCAATTTTGGTGATCAATTTTTATCTCTTGAATTGTGGTTGTTTGTCTTGATTTAACAAGGTCCCATGACCTCCATCAAGTTCATCTTCACCAAAACCTTTCACATAGATAAGTGGTTGTCTTGGTGGAATTTCAAGATTAGGGCTAAGGTAAGGTGGGCCTAAGGCTCCAAGCACGTTCCTCTCCTATTTGAGATTCCTATTTGTGCCTCCCATCAGCCAAAGTAGATCTTCATCAGATGAAGTCCCTTAGTCATTTTGACCAAGAGGATTTGCATGAACTGGTCCAATGATACGTTGGCCACGAGCTTCATCCCTAACACGTGTCTTTCTTCCTCGGTTCATGTTTGTGCAACCCTAGTGCCTCAAAGACTTGTTGTAAGTTCATCAAATCTAGTGTTGATGTCACTAAACCCAGTTTGAACTCGCTCCTCTAAAGTTGCTATTGCTACCGAATGATGATCTAGTTGATCCCAAACAACCTGCATCCCTTGATCACTGTCACGGAGATGGTTGTGACCAACTGCCTCATGATTTTCTTCATGGTTCGTTATTAATTTGGATATTGACCCACATTGATACCACCTCACATAGCGTACAGAGAAGATAAAACTAGGATTCTCCAACTTTAAGGCTATATATCTAACTATAGAGAAATCTAGTGAAAATTCTATGATATCTTTTATTGAATCTGAACAAGTCTTTATCTTTAAAAAATAAACTAAACACCCTCATTTATATTAGTTCTTTTTTTTTTTATAGGATAGGATTCCTAATGAAAGCTTACCTAATTAATTGAATCCATCTAACATTAAGATTTGTAAATAGTAAAATACTAATTAAATTAAATGTCCTAAGCTAAGTAGGAAACAAATAATTAAAATCCAAATTAACTAGGAAAATAATTAAAACAAGAAAAAGCAACTTCATGCTTCATGTGAGATGCCTCTGGCTTTATTTGCGAATTTCTTTTCAGGTTTGGCCTTGTCAATTTGACCCATAAACTCTTGGGATAATTTCTCTACGTCACCTTTAAAGTCTTTAAATGGAATTATTTCATTTCCCATGGGTCTAGCTGAATCTGGATGCACCAAATCCATTTACTGGGACCATTCTGTCATCATAGCACATTAGTGGCCATTCCATTAATCCTGTTTGCACCAAAGCTTAATTTAAGCACTATTGTTCATGTTTAAATTCTGCATGGAATGTGAAATACAGAACTTGCCATTACTTGAAAATCTTACCTAAAAGCGTTCCAAAGCTGTTATAAACATCATTGAAATGAACATTGGGGTTTGGATTTAGGCCTGTGTAGGATCATAGACATTTTGTAGCTGTGCTTTATTTGCTGGTGTAAAAGAATTCTTAGGACTGCTCTACACCAGGACAACTTTTGTGGGCAAGGAGTAATTTTAGGCTCCATATGAGATGCTGCTTAAGTGGTGTTTAGACATGTTATCTTGGTTGATATTCATTGGGATTGGGTACCTCTTCTCTCAATTCTCTTGGTTCATTTTTTTCATTTTGGAGCATCGTTCATTCACAATGCTCTCAGTCACAAACACTCAAACTTCTAAAGAAACATTCTTAGTTTAATGAGGGAAACGTGTGCGTGGCATCTGTGGTGTTGGAATAAGATTTTGGTATTCAGGCGGCAATTGGATGAGGTGAAAACTGCTGAAAAGTTGGTCTTCTAGTGGAAATTTTGTTTTCTCCATCCAACAGAACAAAGCCATTGATATGCCATTTTAAGAGATGCTAAGATTTTGTTTCGACCTTTGTGAATCTTGTTGATTCGGGTACTGCACAATTTTTCAAAACTAGTTAAAATTCAGTTGTCTCTTATTGAGTTTTGAGAATTATTGGTCCTGTCTTTTTCTTTCATGTTTGTGGTGCTATTCTACAATGTCTGAGATTTGAAATGCTGTTTTTCTTTGTTCATCTAACCATCAATGCCATCACTGAACAAATATTTCTTTCTGCAATGCAGTTTACATTTTTTTACTTTTGAATTTCACTTCTTTTATTGAAGCCACCATTGTGTTGTTCATTGGCCAATAATGCAGTTGGACTCTGGCTGGGAATTGATATGGACTGGTCTCATTCGTGGATTGCCGACATTCAGTAATCTAAATTCTGTTGTAAGTTTCAGTGCATATCTTTTAAATATTTTTTATTAAAAGCTATTCAGTAACTTTGGTTCCAAAGTGGACTAGAGAAGAAATTTCCACATTCCATTTGATCAAAACATAGGATCTGAAACTGTTATGGATTTTGATGGTTGGTTTCCTAATGAAATGCCATTTTCTTCTAAAATTATGTATTTTGGAGAAAATGACTATTGTTTGAAATAATATTGCTGCCCCCCCCCCCCCCCTCCTTAAAATACTGCTTTTCATGGTCATTTGTATGAATTGATGCAGGCTGATGCTGCTTTAATGTTACTTGGAAACATCATATCAAGTGTGAGTAATCTATCATTTTAGAATATGTTTTTTACTCTTTCTGTTTATAAATGACCTTATTTACTACCTAGGGGATTCTTGAGTATCATGATTCAAGTGGACTGCAAATTTCTCTCCTACATTTCTTTTTCTAATTTTTTTATGTCCTAATTTCTTCCTTCAGGATCTAATGAGCACTTGTGCTGTGCCTCAAGATGTATGGGATCTTAAGTTATTTAAGCGGACGCCGTCAATGTAAGTGTATTTTTACTTTTAATTATATATGGTCACAAAGATGATTATTATGTTTTTTTCTTCATAAGGTCAACAAAGCTAGCCAAACCTTTTCATGATAGGACCTCACAGATAGGATCTGTATGAATATTTTAGAGGCAACACTGCACTAGGTGTACAAAATACTTGCTCCTCATTTCCATTTACTGATGTTATTTTTGTTAAGATATCTTCTCTGATTGTTTTGGTATCTTGCCAATCCAGGTCTGTTTTGTACTTCATTGCGTGCTATTTTTCTCATAAGGGTTCTCAAGTAAGTTTCTTAGGCTGGGATCTTTTGATTTTATTTTTTTGGAATTTCACTTCATCATCTCATTTCTGTATTTATGTGGTTGTTGACATAGTATCTTACCTGATATTTTTTTCTGCTCTTTTGATGTCTTGTTCTCTTTTTCATTGATATGTTTAAGAATGCTTGTATCAGTATCACTTACCCCATTTGTTATTTTGTCTGAGATGTTATTGATGCATGTAATATTGCATCACTAAATATGTCATTGAACAAATTTAAGCTCTACCTCCCCTTGCTTGCTACCTACCCTTTGTTGCTGGAGCTAACACAGTGTTTTTGCAATAAAATACTCTAGTTGATTGGGTGCATATTCTTTGCCAAGCATATGGGATCAGATTTACAGGAGCATCTACCTTAATTTAATCTTTTTTTTTTGTGGTTCAATATTTTAATGCATGGAACTTTGAATGAGGATTTATTGTCCAATGATGATACTGTCTCACATGTTGAACCGCTATATCTGCAGGGTGACCTTCGTGAATCTTTACATCTCCGGAAGAATCTTTTAAGAGCAATTTTAGGCTATTTTAACTGGAAGGTCCATTTCTTGTATAGCTCTCATTTGTGACAGCAGTATTGTCTTTTATTCCAATATTGCTCATGTGTTTTTTATTTTTCAAGTTTATATTCGTTTACAATTAATCATATAATCTTGTTTTTGAAGGTGGGCTTTTAGTGCCTATTTCAGAGTGTGGTTGAGGTTGTTTTTGAAAGTGATTTTCGTTCAGAAATGCATCAAAATGATCTAAAAACATCATTTTTTTAATTTAAAGTAAAAAATAAAAATAAAAATAAAAAATTTCAAAAATCTTTTCTAAATGCATTCCCAAACACCCCAATGTAATGATATATTTATATTGTAGTGTTAGTGACCACCGGATATCTGCTCCATTTTTCCTCCTTGAGGTGATAATAAATTAGGAAATTTTTATCCAGTGGAGGAAATGTCATACCACTGAAATCTGCTTCTTCAAAGCGAGGAAGCATGCGTTAAACTTAGAATCTGTCTCATAAGCTGTTCCTTTGCTCATATATCCACATATTGCCTTTTCTGAAGGTTATTATGCATTTAGATTACGTCTTTGTTTGGTCTAGTTCTGGTGATTCATTTTGTTGGATTTATCCACAAGCACAACTGAAATCTGTTAAGAGTCTCTATCGTACTAGAACATGGTGTGGAAGCTTCCAAGTATCTTGAGGTGCCTTGTTAGAATATTGTCACCACTGAAACACATCGAAATAATTTAAGTTGAATCATAATTAGCTCGTGTTAAGTTTATGCCTAATAAGGTTAACTTATGGGTCTGTAACCGACCTAGTAGTCTAAGCTTTTCACTTGCTTGCTTGAACATGGTACAGAATTCCATTGCTACTTTTTCAGATTTAGTTGTTTCACCACATTCCAGGCTCACACCACTTTCTTGGGATTTGATTTGGTTTATTTTGTTTCAACTGTTCTCTTGGGCTAGGACCTGAGTGAGGTTGTAAAATAATTTTCATTGGTTGTTTGTCAAAGGATACCTTCAAATAGTTACTAGAGGTTCCAACTAAAATACCTTCAATTGAAAGCTGTTTGGTTTAGGACTTACAATGGTCGACTACTTTGTGTTGAAACTTATTAATTTTTAAATAGAAGAGGGAATGAGGGTGGTAGAATTTGAACTCCTAACATCATGTCAAAGGACCACTCAACTTAAGAGCTTAAGCCTTTAAGAGAGGCCTCAATAATGGACTGTATAACAATTTGCAATATCTCTATTGAGGCAAAGGCTGGATAACTCTCTTAAGTTTTTTATTTTCTTAAAATAAAATGAAAAGAAGAGAAATTGTTTAAACCTTAGAACTTGGATACTTCCTAGAACAACCAGTTTTTTTAGAAAGTTAATGCACCATTTAGAGTCATTTCTCTTATACCTCATTGGTAGTTAATGTTGTTTCAGGCTGCAATAGAAGAAGGAATATTAACAGGATTATCACTCTAATGATTTAAAGCTGTTAAATTTTTTGTGCAACTTCAGTCTCTTTCATGGTTAATGATGGAATATTTATTTGATGTTTCGTATTTTCTTGACTGTTTGATATGATTTCTTAATAAAGTTGAATTCTTTTGTAGGAGTCTTCCATATTGAATGAGCATGTTGTGCTGTTGTTACCAGCAGCTGTCTATGCTCTTTGTGCTGGTTGTGCTCCTTTCACACATTCTTACAGAGGGTTTTCCCCATCAAACATTCTTGTAGATAGCTTTGAGGCTACAGATGATTGGTTTAAGGTTTCTGTTGCTGTTCATCTTTCCTGAATGCTCTTTAACTTTGGGACATCATTTATACAAGCTGGTTCCTTTGACATTGAGAGTTCAATATCTGATGTGTTTTTGCAGATAGATGAACATGAACAGGAAAGGCTTTGTGAGCTTTTTGAATGTTCTGTTGAAGTTCTTTCTAAAATTCATTTGGTTTCAAGAGTTGAGGTGATGGAATGTTTTCCATTTCTTTTCCTTGCCTTTTGCTTCCTGTTCTTCTTCTTTAATCTTCTATTTTGATAACATTCAGGCTTCTTCATCCCAAGGCCATCAAAGTGGCTGTCTTCCTCGAGAATTTAGAGATCTACTGTTGCATGAGATGGAGGGTTATATTCTTGGAGCTGTAGGAGATAAGGAGATGGAAAAAAGGCCTCTATCTGATGTCTTCTTTATATGCTCTTTATTATCAAATTTTATATATGGCTCAGTATTAACAAGGTCCGTGTTTTCTGTTTAACTTGACTTGATGTGTGGAAAACCTGTTTGTTACTTCTTTTCTTTGTTTGTGAGAAGTATTTTGATATTAACTCACTATCTGGTGCTGGATTCAGCTAGTTCAACATTGAGTATACTTTATTTCTTAAAATTAAAAGGTGAATTGAATAATCTCAGAAATTTTTGCTTCAGTAATATGGTTGACTTTAATTGCTATAAGGGTATTGTGCTGTTCTGCTGGACTAGTTTGTACTGTGCTATGAATTTTCTCCAGTTGCAATCTCTGGCTATACCTCGTCTGTCTTTATCAATTTTGTTCGACATCTATGATGCATTCTCAATCTTCATTATTTATTTTGAAAAATAAACTTATTTAATTTTCAATATGTCATGTCAATTACATGCCAGTTATGCTGCTCTTTTACTCTTTTTTTTTGTTCTGTCTTTGTTCGTTCTTTTCTTTTGAATCTGTACTATGATTTCTCTTTTAATGTGACAGTTTTCTATACCTAGCATTCATTTGAATTGGGCAGAGGGCATCGCTTATTTGCTTGTGTCTTTCAGATTATGCATTTGAACTGTACAATTGAAGATTTCTTAAGCACTGCCGTAAATTGTCACTGACATGTGCTTTCACCCCTGATATTTTTTTGTTCCTTGATATATAACCTATATAGTTTATGCTTGTTCAGGAAGGGAGAAGAGGCTTCACCATTTCTTTCAAAAATGAGTCAATACTTGTTGGAATTGCTGGATCATGCTGTTAATTTAATTCAAGGAAACAACAATGACCTTCAAGCTCTTGGTTGCTCAAGCTCTAGCTCTGACTATAATTTAAAAACCACTCTTATAGCTTCATTTAGAAGCTTTGTATTCTCTCTTATCTTTGTCAAAAGTAGAGATGAAACTGCTTTGGATGCTGTTCTATATGATGCAATAACAAAATCCATGGAGAGGCTCTTGAAGGAACTGGCTGAACTATACAATCAATCTTCTGAATGTGTAAGAAGTCCTCATTCAGATCCATCGCTGCCTGATTTACCTTCAACTGATTCTAAGTTAAAAATATGTGGTCCATCGGGTAGTAACTCTAGGATTATGGATTTGGAGTTAGATGTGACTGAGGATATGCAAGATGTGGATATTTTACCTGTTGGTGGGATTATTGGCACTGGTCTATCCTTTCCTGCAGTGAAGTGGAAGTTGGGAATGATATCACTTCTTTCAAGTTTTCATCCGTTTTTAGATTATGCTACATGGGATGTCCTGTTTGAGCTCATGGAAAATGAATGTGACATTAAGGTATTTTACAAACTTGGGCTGTTGTTTTAGTTCTCAGTAGTTCTTTCACTAACAGGGCTGTTATTTTTTGCTTGTAATTCACACTTTCAGGTGCGTGAGAATATTCTTTACCATCTCTGCCAACATTTGCTCTGGTCCGCTTCTGCAAAAATTATGGGCTTGGTAATGTCTGGTTGAAATTCATTAAGAGTTAGCAGTAACAGGCAACTCATTGCTTGAAGCATTTTATATTTCTTTTCATCATTTCTAATTATGTACTTTTTCTTTCTCTCTAAATGTAGGTGAAAACAATGAATAGCATGTTTGAGATGCAAACAAGTGCTAAGCTGGACTGTTTTGGTGTGGTAGTTGCTGCCTGTCAATTGCTAGCGACCTTATTATCCTCAAATGCTTCTGCAAAGGATGCTGCTCTAACTGCATGGAAAAGAGAATCTGAACTGGTATTCACAAAATGTAGTGCTATTTTGTATTGCAATATGATTGTATTTCATTAGAAAGATAGAAATCATGATAGCTGGTTTCCTTTATGATCTCTTAGAGTGGAGTTTACAGTAAATCAACTTTTTTTTCCCTTTCTTTTGATTGTCCTTCTCTTTCAAAATAATTCATGCACTGAACTTTGGGTCACAATTCTTCATTGAATCTTCTTGCCTTAATTATACTATATACTAAAAGAGGTTAGAGTCGGTTATTGTAGCATGTGAGGAGAATCACTGTGGATTACAATAGTATTGCTCAATTTTCGGTTCGGGTCATTTGATTCACATATTTACTGATATTTAATTATTTTTGCATATCAAGAAACGAAGAAGCGTCTGTAGCTCAGTGGCGATGCGCCTGTTTGTTAAGCAAGGAGGGCTGGGGTTTGAACCCCTACCTAGCGCGCCCGGTAGATTACGTTTTTTTTTTCTTCCTTGATTTTGTTTTTCATTTTTCTTTCTTTATTGTTTTTTATTAGTTTTGTTTAATAAATTTTGACGTCAAATTATTTTTTTTCTTATATTGTTTTTGCATGTTTTTGTTTGTTTTTTTTGTTAAAGTTATTGACTTTTTTTTCCTTTGATTCTTTCCCATTATTAATGCAATAAGAATAGTAATTTTTCTTTTCTTTTCTTGCTTCCTCTTTTTTTAATGTTTTCGATTTTTTTTGTAGGGTTAATTTAATAATTTTTATTGTTTTAGCGATAATAATAATGATATTTTTAGATATTAAGGCTTCGGTGTTCTTGTTGTTATAATAGGGTGTGTTAATGTGTTTCATTATATCAAACCTTGCATGTATAGATCTTATACTTTATTTGTTTTTTTCAATTTTTTCATTTGATTTAAATTGATAATATATTTGGTTTTCATTTCAATCCTTATACTTTTTATTTTTAATTTCCTTAATTTTTTATAGCTCTTAAATAGTCCATATTTTTGCCCATGTTTATATGTGTGTGCTCTTACTTTTGGTTTTTAATTATTATTATTTTTTCTTTGTTGAGATAACATTTTTTTTCAAAAAATTTGTTCTTAAATTTTAGTTTGTGTTTATGATTATTTGAAAATTGATATTTCCTTTTTTTTTCTTTTGGTTTTTTTTATTAGTTTTTTTTCATGTCAAATGATTTTTTTTAGCTAATAATTTTTTTTTTGTTTGCTATTTTGTTAAAGTTTTTGGGCTTTTTTATTCTTCTATTGAATTTATTTTTCCATTATTCTTGCAATAATAATAATAATAATAATAATAATAATAATAATAATTTTAGTCTTTTTTCTTGCTTCCTTTTTTATTAATGTTTTCGAGTTTTTTTCTCCTCGGAATAATTTAATAATTTTTATTGTTTTAGCAATAATAATAATAATATTTTTAGATGTTAAGCCTTCGATGTTGTTGTTGTTGTTATAATAAGGTGTGTTGATATGTTTCATAATATCAAACCTTGTATATATAAAAGTTATATTTTATTTTTGAACCAGCAAAATTTATTAATTGTTTTAATCTCAATAATTATAAAAAATATTTGCTCGGCCTGTAACGTAGTGCGGGCAATTAACTAGTTCTTTACTATAAATGTTCATTTGTGTTTGCTGTGGGTGTGATTGGTGGAAGAAGATGCATCTAATGTTTTGCCATATGCATGCTTGCTTTTATGCATCATGTCATCAACAATATCGTCATACAAACTGATAATGATTTGTGGGAGTTCTGTTTGTGATGGAGGGAAAGTTATATTAAGGAAAACAAGAATAAATGAAATTTTGAGTTCTATAGAGACAAGGACTTGTGAAGGAAGATTTATCTTTTGTTTCACCAAATTGTCACAACCTTTTACCCAAGTTATGCACCTTTCTACCTCTTTTCCTGATAGAGACGGAAACTTGTCTCTAAACCAATATAATCTATTGAGTTTTATCTGTTTGGATATTAAACCATAGTATTATTGGGACTTGAGGAATGGAGAAATGTGCTTATGTTTGAATCCTAGCTATTAACTATATTTTATCTTTAGTGTCCCTATCCTTTGGTCTGCATTTGGGACATAATGTGTATAATTACTCATGCTGCCTTACTGCTGTACCCTGCAGCCTATATGTGTGTGTTTGTCTCCATTATGTGCCTCTATAATATTTGTTGATGTCTCTTCCCCTAACATAGTGGTCTCAGTTATGACTTGATTTTTGATCATCTAGATAAAGTGTGTAAGGATTATCTTACTGAACTTCTATTCCTAGAATCCTGCTGTCTCACATGTTGGTTGGGGTCAATCTTATGCTAACACTGAAGTTGACATGATTGTTTTATTGCAGAGTCTTGTACATCTTGGAGAACTGGTTATCAAAATAGCAGAAACTGGGCATCTTGACTGGTCAGGACGTGTTAGGCTTATTGATTGCTTTTGTGATTTTGTCTTACTCAGTCCTCAAATTGGTCAGGTGATTACTGGCTGACACTGACAGGGATACCTTTCATGTAGAGATTGTATATGCATGACATGATGTTTGGTGGGCTGTAATTAAACTATGAAAGCATGAATGTGTTGATGCATAAAAACTCAGAATATGTAGCACCCCTGATCTCCCCAGTGGACACATGCCATACCTCCTAGGGTTTTGCTAGCTTTTTTGTATAATTTTGTAACTTGAAACAATGTCCTTTTTATTCTTTGTTGTATAATTGCCCTGTTGCAATTTTTATAGACAATGATAGAGAGGCTGTTCTTAATGCTTCAAGATCCTGACTATCGAGTTAGATTTTCACTGGCTCAGCGGATTGGTGTTTTATTCCAAACTTGGGATGGTCACGATGAGCTCTCCCAGGATATTTGGTAGGTTTCCTTTTAATATTTACTATATCCGCTTGATGATTTATTCAGGTTTCTTTTCCTTCCAATTGTAAAACATTTGTTTTCATAGTCGTTGTAACACTTATTTCTCAAGATATGTGCAAACTTCTTATTGCCATTGCATATTATGCATTAGCATCTCAAATTTTTCATTCTTCTCATAGCAAATGAAGTATTGCAGTATAGCACATTTCTCACTTTTTTCGACCATGTTCTGGTTGTTAAGTGATTTGACTATAGTAGTATCTTTGCTACACCTGTCAAACCATGCATCAATGTAATATGAACTTCCATTGATATCTTCTAATGGGATATTGTGGAATTGTTTGATTGTTCAGTGATTTATTTTTGTGGCATGGGAGAGTGATCATATATTCACGTTTTTTCCCTGTATATTATATGCAGTCACTGCAATCTATTTGAAATATTTGTGATTCTATCATACTTCTAACATTTCCTGAAGCAGCAAATGTTCATGTTAAAAAACATTACTTTTCTAGCCTTTTTTTTTCCTGCCCATTGCAATTTCTTGTCCGTTGATTGCTTTTGATATTCATTCCAAGCTTGCAGTACATGAACTACTATTCTATATAATTTACAATGCCTTTATAATCCATTTTTGCCTTAACTTCAAGTTAATTAACACAATCAATCTGAGTGGGAAATAATAGGATTCTATGGAGCTGTGCCATGTCAGTAGTGATATGAGTTTTTGAGCGGAGAAGAATTTTAGAGTTTCCAACAAGCAATTCATATCCAAACGGCTATTTAGGAATTGATTAGTTTTTGTTTTGCCTCCTTGTACTGTTCTGCTTCTGGAATTTTGAGTCCTCTTGTAACTATTTTTTATGGTGCTACTGTAGAGGTGAGGGGATGAGATTAGACTCCACTAGGAGTTGAATCCGACACCTCTTGTAAGCAAGAGGTGCCTACCACTAGATCACTAGGCCCTTAGGTATATTTCTTTCGTAACTGCTTGTTTAGAATTTTTCAAAAACTACTATTGCTTATGCAACTTGGGTGCCGGAGTTAGTGAATGATATTGATGCTGCAATCTTCCCGTTAGTGGGTTGTGGTCTCATGGGTACCATTGAAGTTAGTTGTGATGCGATTAGGGTGTGGGAAGTTATGGTGGCAGCTATCATCAACCAATCTGGACATCTGCACCTTATGTCTGCTTTGTGTTCATGGATGGTGAAACTTCAGTGAGCTAGCTTGCTGCTGAAGGCTGCTTTTTTATGCTTTGTGATGGCTGATTGTTTTCTAATCTTTCATATAGTTACTGGAACTCAAATTTATCCGAGTTGTTAGAGAATAATATAAATCATATTATGGGGCCTCACTTATAAGCTTAAGCTTTTAGGTGAGATGGTTCCTTAATATGATCAGAGCCTTGTTGACCCAGCGGTCACGAGTTCGAATCTCACCACCCCCATTCTATTTGATAAAAACCAAGCACAAGGTGATGTGAGCATGTGCAAGTTTCAAGCCCAAAGGGCTTTCACTTGAGGGGGTGTGTTAAAAAATAATATAAATCATATTATGGGGTCTCACTTACAAGCTTAAGCTTTTAGGTGAGATGGTTTCTTAACACGAGTCAGTTTTTCTTTTCGACCATTCATTAATAGATTTGTGGATGGTTTCCATTGATGTCTGTATTTTTGGAGATTCAAATAGTATAAAGTCAAAGGTGTCATGTTAATGGAGGACATGCTTAAACTCTATATGTTGCTTAATTTCATTTAGCAGGTGACTCATGTTTGGTCCAGAGTAGGATGACAAATTGGTTTGGAGGAAGGGTTGTAGGCATTGGGTGCTGTGTTGTTTCTGCAGTTATTGTGCTTTTGGATAGAGAAAACTGATACTTGAAGGCAATTGAGGTCATGAAAGATTTTTTGCATCCTTGTGGTGTTTGGCCTTGAGATCTTTAGGGGTGCTTCCCCTGCTAATTTTAAGTGGGATTGGAGTGCTCTTGTATATTGAATTTAGCTCAATTTCTTCACCTTTTGTATGGAATTCTTATTCTCCAAGTTTTGTATTCTACTTTCTCTAGTAATGCATTCTTCTTTTAATAATTTTTTAGCCCCCCCAATTTTGTTATCACTATCAACCTTTTTTCTCCATTTCTGTCATGACATTAATATTGATGATAGTTATTGGCTATTTTTATCCAGTTCAAACTTTGGTGTTGCAATGGTTATTCCCTTAAAAGGAAAAGTTGTTACTGCGAAGGACGTCTTAGCTTCTGGTCCTCAGCCCACACAAAAAATGGAAACTGTTATTGTCACACTTATGCATCTTGCTTTGCATAGTGAGAAAATAGAGTTAGAGGTAATCTTTTCTTCTGGCCAAGATTCCTAACATGTTTAAACTTCACTTGCTTGATAGGGTTTATAAGTCTGCATTTTAAAGGGCTGACTGATGTGACATGTGCAGGCTGTTTTCATGATGTGCGTGATTTCTGCCATTGACCCTGGTCATAGGTACATTATTTCACCTTATTTTGTTGTTTGTAACGAGGCATAATTAGTTTCGTGATGTCTTCACCTTTTGGTTTAGGGAATTGGTGCATGCTGCACTCGACAATCTGTCAAGGCAGCTCAACTACGCAACCAGGTTCAAGGTTATGATAGTAGTTCTCTCCTTTAATTTGATTTTTAATGTTGCATTTTTAGTGCTGATTAGGAGTCTCTTGGGATGATAATAATTTTACTGAGGGCAGTGTACATCAAAGTGATCCTTTGTTGCACTCCCCATTTTTCTTCCATACTAAGCTCACCTTGAGTAGGAATATACTGTCTGGTTAAGCGCTCTGATTTTTACAGCCTTTCCCCTCCAGAAGTCAACTGGATTTTTGAGTTCCATTACCTCGTAGTTTTTGAATGTTTGACATATCATCTATATTTGTATTTAGTTTATTTATTTATATATTTTCAGTACTTGGAGCAACTCATGGGATCAATACTCTTCTACTGGGTCACTTGCGATGTTAGTTTAGTGGCGCTTGTTGAGGTACTTTAAATTCAGTCACATAATTTCTTGTCAAATGTGTGTTAGCTACCCATAGATCATTTAGTTGCAGATATATTATGTATCTTTTGTATCATTAATGAACAAAGTCCACTGCAAGGTATTTTTTTTGTTTTTTTTATTTATTCTGGAGATGGAAATTTCTAGATCTATTTTTTTTTAGGGGTAAAGGGGATAATAAAAAAATGGTGTGAAAAGGAACAGCACTCATTAATTGTTTGCTCAAGTACAAGAGCTGGAATGCGCCCATACTAGTGGACACATCAAACTCAGGGAATGATATACCATGAATTTTGAAGTGAGATTTTCTCCTTTAACAATGAATAAATATGCAACCCTCTCGAGCTGTTATGGCATATGATTCTTCTGTCAAAATGTAGTGCTCATCTAAACTTATAGTTTTAAAATATCTTTCCATAGAATTGGAAATGATATAGGCTGGTCAACCCCATTGATGATCCCATAAAATGACCTCTGTTGCAAAAAGTGAATTGATGAGAACAACAAGAAACCATTCGTTTAAGATAGTTTTGATGCAAGTTTAAGGAATTCAATTCTGTATAATCAGATTTTATCAGGATATTATTCCATGAACTTTTGGAGTTCCATTTTTGGATTCTTTTCTTTTCAAGCTAACAGTAAGTACAATGTTGATTGGGAAAACTGAATCTCAGACCTGCTTATTTGTTTGATTTTATGACATTGTAGTTGCTATCTTGAGAAACTCTTTCCATGGCATTGACCCTTCTTATTTGTGGCTGAAATTCTTGAGCCCATATTAATTGAATGGAAGACTGCATCCAAGTTCTCTCCTATGATCTTAATTTGATGGAATAATTACTTGTCATGACATTTTTTTGCCCATATCCAAGGTCTACTATTATGTTTTAAAAAGTGCTTGTATAAATTTCTTAATTTTAATACCAAGTCAGATCTATTGCAAATTCAAAGTTTTTCTTTCTTAGTTTCCATCATAAAGGGCAGTGGTAAAGCCACTCACAAGAGAAGGCCTCCATAAGTTTTCATAAATACAAATAATAGTATCGATCATAAAAACATGTAATATAAAAAATGAAAGGCATCCTGTTATTGAAATTACCCCCATCTATTTCATATTTACTAAAAATTAAAACTAAAAGAAATAATAAAAATAGTTTAAATGTATTTATGCAAGTATCATGTTGGTAATTCATTTATCCCTGTATTTGTTTATTTGTTAATTATGCTCTTATGATTTTGTATGGACCAGCTTCAATTATTTTGAAGGTTGGATACTTATCTATTAATTCTTGTATAAGTTGGGGACTATTCTTTGACTAAAAAATAAAAGTCCAAATAGAACATTTTATTCTGTTAATTGATTAATGAGTAACATTTAATGTGACTTCATTAGTTTGAAGCTTCATATTTACACTTGTAGCTTATGTAATTGTAAAATATCATGATTGCGTATATGTGCGTGCGAGTGTATAATTTATATCTTCGAATAAAAATCCAAATTTCCTGGAGAGAATGATATCAAACATCATTTTAATTGAGTGCCAATTCTTATATTTGTTGCATTAGTATTTTATCTTGTATGATTTGTAAAGACAACACGACACTTAACAAATAGTCTTTAATTATCAATTACTCTTTTGATAATTTTATGTATGCTTGGCCATGAATTTAGTCAATATCATATGTTAAAAATGAAAAAGAAAAGAAAAGAAAAGAAAATGACAAGGTAGATTGCTCTTAATGTAGTTATTCATTAACTGACCAGTTCCTAACCTCCAAAATCTATCTATTTAGCATAATTGGCTTATTTTAATGCAATCATATAATATTGAGCTAAGTTGACTCAATAACACTGGCTGAAAATGAAGGATAGAAGATAACAAAGAGGGCACTAACAAAAGCATTTCCATAGAGAAGTGACCTTAAAATGTATATGTTATGACTAAATTTAATTCTAATAATTTACATGGAAAATAGACAAGTTCATTGTTGTATGGATTGTGTGTTTTAGTATGCTTGCGAGTCTTTTCAATTAGTTTGGTGTGCTGGAAAAATAGTCATTTAGTCAAAGAGTTCTGTTAATATTTCATGACAACCAGTGTTTTAAGGTTTCGATGATGGGACGGACCAGATTGAAGTGCCAAGTTTCAAATCTATGTTGCCAAAGTACAAGTTATCAAGTATAAATCATAGATTCTATTATATATATATATATATATATATATATATATATATATATATTTTGTCTTATTACATATATATGTATCTGGGTATGTATGAATGTATGTATATGTGTGTCTAGACTCTCACACACACACACAACTTAACTGTAGAGGTTTTTTCTTTTTGCCTCTCTTAGTTATAATTTCCGCTGTCACCAGTAAGGTGTAAACATCATACCATTAGATGATCATTTGGAGGAGTAGATGTTTTATTTTATAATTAGGCGAGTAAACTACAAACGTTTGGGATGTCACTGGAGAATATTCATGATATTTACTTTATCAAGATATCAGTCTTGTAAACAGTGAAAATATTGAGAGGGTAACCATGTATGAGGACTGCTTATATAGATAATTTCATGTTTTACAGTAATGGAAAATGAGGGGGTTCTAACCTGTGAGTTGAGTTTTGTTGCTTTGGATTTGACCACACTTTTTAAAATCTCATGGACATCAGAAGATTCTATTCAACAACTCTGGATAGGAAGGTTTTGGGCTTGTTTTGAGTCATTCCCTGTCTCTTTGCATGCTATTCATATTTAGGTTGCATTGTGAATAATTGTTTAATAGGTATTTATTCTATGCAAATGTTATACATGTATAGCCATATATACTGCTATGCGGTGTAACCTAAATTAACTATTTGAAAACAAATGCTGTAATTACAATATATTTGTATATTATATACAATTTGAAGTATTTACTTCAACTGGCCATTTAATAATTGTGCTTTGTAGATACGACAGCTTTTTGTATCAGATGCTGAACCTAGTTATTTCATGCAATACTGCTGCCACTGGCTTCTTCCAGCTTTGGTTCTGAATGAAGATAGCTCCAACATGAATTGGGTCGCTAGGGTAGGAGAATAATGTCTGCTATTCTGTAATTGCTACTTTGTATTAGCACTAGTGTTTGTTATATCTGCTGACAAATGTGTTTTGTTGCAGGTTGCTTGTCAGCCTTTGGCAGTTCTAGTTAAAATTCACTTTGTGCCAATATTCTCAGTTTGTATTGGGTTGCATTGTAGTAAGAGATCTGGTTGGGAAAGAGGAGCTATGGTGCTTCAGAGTTCAATTCTGTGTTTGACAGAGCTATCTGAGAGGGAAAGAGACAAGCTCATAAAGAAACACATGGTGTGCTCCTTTTACTTGGATTATAAAGCTCTTGGTGGAGAGCAAAATATTTCAGTGGGATAAAAATGTTCAAATTGGCTGTTTCAGCTTATTGTGTGTGCTATGTTAGTGGCATGAGAAAAAATAAAGTGAATCTAATATGGAACTTATTTACATCTTTTGTTGGTTTAAGGCTCAGCTATTCTTTTCCACTGTTAGGTATTAAGGTTCAGCTAGCTCCTTGAAAGTGCACCGTGTGTTTAAAAATTGCTTCTTCCTTTCCTGTCTTTATATGGATTGTTACTTGTCAGTAATTGTTTTGTACATCTCCAACTTATATGTTGTCCCTGAAAAGAAAACATTTTTGTCCAGCAGTTATGTGTATTCATAACGAGGGAACAATTTCCATTTCTTTAATCAAAGGCCTGTTTTCGTGTGCCATGTAGCATTGACTTGTGAATAGGATATGATCAATGTATGAATAACATCAGGCATCAATCTGAATTGTAACAATACCATCATTTAGTTTAATCACACAAGCACCCTTATTTTTTAAGCAAAATAAAAAAAATAGCTCTGTTTAGATAAAGAACTAAATTAAATACAACAATTGTAATACTGTTTCACTTCATCCTCATGTTAGACATTGATTACCATCACCATCATCTTCCTTTTCTTCTGAAATATACATGGCTTTGTACCTTTTAATAACTTGCATGTTATCTTGACTCACGTTTCTCATGTGAGTATGGGTTCCTTACAAATTTCTTATTGTATTTACATATTAAAGTTTTAATTTGTTTGAGAAATGATTAATGCATATTGGGAGTGTTGGATATGTGCTAGTTTCTGATATGAAAAAGCATGGAAATGCTTTCTGTAGTATGTGGAGAAATTCTTAAATTACTCATGCCAATTAGATCATGCCTTTTGTCATAAGAGTCTGAATTCAGCAAATCTCTCTCCATTAATATATCAAGTTATCAACTTCATATTTTTGCAGGTATTTATATCGTCATGTTTCCTTCAATATTTGCAGGTATCTATTGTGAGCCATGTTCTGTCCCTTGCCTCTTGTGCACTGGATCCTGCAATCCCTTTCTTTTCCAGAGAAACAGTGGCACGTGCAATTCAAACAGTTGTGGATGGTTTTTTGGAAATGTGCATTACCTTCTTATCTAGTGACTTCTTTTATGTTATTTTTTTGGTTCCTCCTCTTTCTTTCTTTTTTTTTTTATATTTTTCTTGACATAAATTTTACATATTGTATGTAGGGAGGATTATCCTACAAGTGTTGCTGTGCTTGATAAGATTAACATTTTTCGCTCAGATAGAGTTTTCATGGTGAGCATGTGCCTTGCATGTATTTTTGAACATTATCTTTGTTTGTTGCTGATACTTTTCATGTTTTGATTTGCAGTTTCTTGTGGAAATGCATTACAAAATTGAAGCAGCAGTTCATCATAGGCACAAATGCCATAGGTTGGCTGGAATTGAGGTGCTTGTAGATATCATTGGGCATAGAGCTTCTGTTTCAAGCACGTTCAAGTATGTCTATAGTTGGTCAAATGGAGCCTTTTAAAGTAAACCAGGTTATCAGAACCTTGTTTTAAGCAAATATAATCTTGGAAGCTATATGGTGCTTAAGATTTTGTTTGTTCATTTTTTTCATGGGGTTTTTGGATTAATTATACAAACTTATTGAAACATTGTTTCCAGTGCATTTGTTCATTGACTGGTAAAAGTCATGTATATATTACTTGCATGAATAATGAAGTATATTTTTTTACTCTATTAAGGTAGTTAGGGGTTTTACTTTTATCGACTTTGGTTTCAAATCTTGGAACTCTCTGCTTTCTACTATCTTCTCTTCTGTTTGAAACATTCTTTCCACTTATTTCTCTGTTTACTTATTTGATGAACCCTACTTATCTGACTTCACTACAATATAATGCACCCTCTCTCAACTTCAGTTTTCCTCAAAACTCTTTTGTGATGGGTGATCTAGAAGCAGTGTGAAGCTACAAATTTTGATGTAGGGCTACATCCATATATCCACAAAATACAAAAGAGTTATTAACCATCTATCTGGTTTTACATAACGTCTTCTTTTAGAATCAATTCATCATCCCAAATGGTATGATGGATGTGATTCTGGAAAGGGTTTCCTTCCCTTGGACATTATTTTTGGTGCTTTTGCCTTTTCCATGCTTCCATGTTTACTTTGTTTGTCTTTTTTCATTAAAATTTCACTAACTGAATTGAGTGTTTTACTTTACCTATTGAAATATTTGGGCAATCTGTAATTGTAGCAAATATGTCTTTTATCTTAGAGTCATTTTCACTCTTTTTTCTTTTGAGTAACAGGTATCTTATCAATTTGATTGGACAATTCATTGGTTGTCATGCTTTACAAGATCAATGTTGTCGTATTATTTCTGCTTTGCTCAACACATTCAAAGGCAACTCGTCGAAAGACATTGCCAATGTGCTTGGTGAACAGCTTCAGGTACTCGTATTCCAGACCTAGCATTATCTTTAACCAAAGGATTCCAAATGTTCTTTGTTCATTTTTTGTGGGTTGTGTAGTTTTTAGTCTCGAAGTTGGTAGCATGTTGCATTCCCTCTGAAACTTCTAGGGAAATTGACACCAGAACATATGAAGTCTTATCTTTGCTCCGCCAGCTAACTGTGGGCTCTGATCCATCTCTTCATGATTATGTTAGAGTAAGTTTTGACTTTCAATTGTGGCTTAAATTGGTATTGTGCTTATGATATTGGCTTATAGGATCTCATCTTGTAAACCTTATGTCATGTGAAGCAGTAGAAAGTTAGCCCTATAAGTCATGCTATTACTTTTGTAGGAACTGGATCCCTTCCCTGAAACGGATATCTTTGATGAGATACGAGAGTTTCATCACCAGTTATGCCAAGATTACTCTCCAAGGGCCCACTTATTGAAGGTCAGCAGTTAAACTTAATGGTTAACCTGATAGGTATTTGTTGTAGTGGCATCACTTTACTCTGACTCTTTTTTTTACCCTTACATTTTGTATCACTTATTTTCAGTTTGTCAAGAGATCTCTCTACCTCCCGCCAAGATTACTTTTATGCAGGTGATTGACCTTTCTGAGCTGTTTTCCTGAGCTTATTATTGGTTCCAATTTATGGTCATAGAGTACTGGTATTTATGGTCAGACTGTATTGAAATCTGTAAATTAAATCAATTAATTTTAATTGATTTCACCTTATTCTCCTTTTTACATTCTTTCACTTAATATTTTTTCTAACTTTTCATTATATCTAAGGAAACTATTTGGTTTATATGGTGATATCTAGCCATGCAATCTGAAATTTGTGCCTTGTAATTGTGACTGAGATGCTAAATATTCTTGCAGTGTTCAAGCACTGCATAAGAAGTTATTGATGGGGGAAAGTTTTCAGAGGGGAAGGAAGGTGAAAGATGTTATGGACGATGTGTATTGGCACTGTGACCCTGAAATTGTCCAATCAATCTGGACACTTGTCCGCCTGTGTGGTTCTGATGATGCAAGTAGTATCAGGCCATTGGTGTCTGATTTTGTGTCCAAGGTATCAATTTATACAAGTTCAGGCCTTTGAACTTATTACATTTTGTTTGTTTACTGAGAACAAGAAGCTAAGGTTTTTATATTCTATTGATTGTGACTTCAGGTTGGCATTGGGGACCCACATTCCGTTGTTTTCCATCTACCTGTAGACTATGGTCAAATGAAAGTTTGTCAACAATTGAGGATCACCAACCCAATTGAAGTGAATTTTAACATGGATACTGGCGTGTCTGAAGAACTGCTGATTGCACTCTTGAAACTTCTGATGAAGTATCTGATGGATGATTCTGTTAGAATTGTTGATTTGACCTCACAATCACTTCGGGTAAGCATGGGGAAATTTAGATGGTTTTACCTGCTGATTGTTTTTATCCGACTCATGCTATTTCTGTGTTTGATTGAATCCTCCTCCTAAACATCTGAGATCCTGATCAATGTTGTACTCAATAAGTTTGGAAATGCCAATTAGCCAATTTATTGCAATGTCTATTACACTTTTGTGCAATCTCATGGTTGAAATTTTTATTTGGGATTGGTATGGGTTGCCTAGAGCTGGAAAAATGTACCAACAGAAGCATTAAAATATGCTTAGAGCACTGGTAAAAACTGTTTATATAAAACTTAAAAAACTAGAAATGCATTAAAGGTCAATACATGAAAAATTTGTAAAATAGTGTTTTTCCCTTGGTTTAGTGGATGCAATAATTGGTGTGTTTGTGTGGATTGGTATTTGTTTGATTCTGGCATTTTTTTTTTTGATAAGTAGTTCAAACACTAATATGTTATGTACAGTGTAAAGGTTGGGTACCTTAATTGAGATTATCATAAATCATGCTGTTATTTGCATTTGAATGTGAACCATCAAAATTTGATTCTTCTATTAAATGTGTTTAATCTTTTTCCCAGAACCTATCTTCTGAATATTCTTTTTTCTATTAAAATTAAGAAACAAAATGGAGATAATCGTTTGTAAAGACATTGTAACTAGCTTGTAATTGAAGCACACCTGACCTGAGTTGACAAAAATTCTTGCTTTACTATTCCCCTTCTCAATTTTTTAATTCTTATTTTGAGTAACCATTCAACTTCATGTAATCATTCTTGTTTTTATTTTTATGAAGTCATTGATGTAGAGTCTGTTTGGCCTTGCTCAAAGTCACATCAAAACAACTGTGCTTTAATTTTCATCTCAACGTGATTGTTTGGAAAAAGTAATTACAGTATACCCTTAAAAAGCGGAATATGCTCCCACAACTAGCCATTAATTTTTATTTTTTATCTGACAAAATATCCCTCATCCTTCTAAATAAGTACATTTTTATTATTATATGTATGCAGGTCTTTGTTTCACCAAAAACAAGCTGAAACACATAAATAGTACATTTTTTTTAAAAAAAATTGTTTTACTTAATCTTACATGTTTCCTTTGTTTTTTTCTTTCAGATCCTCCCAATAGATGAAGAAAGACTTGTGTTCGTATTTATCATTTTGATTCCCTACACCACTTTTAGTATTAGTTTAACCAAACACTTGTTGCTTGCTTTCAAACTCAGTAGCACATAAATAACTAAACATCCGTAAACCTTTATTAATTCACATTTCATTTTTAGTGCTTGTGCCTATAGCAACACCTGTTTAATTTACAAGGACAACAAGGCAAAACAAATCCATAACAATTCAACTTTATGTTTGAGGATATTTAATCCCCTTCTCTTCCTTAAATCAGTTATGCCCTTGGTGAACATTTTTTTCAGATTTGTTTCTGTTTCTTTTAATTTCATGTTTTATATGGAAGTTTCATAAGAAATGAAATTTATTGTAAATGCCAGAAAGCTCTATACCCTTAGGTATGCATTCTACTAAAGGAAATGAAGAACATTCTCATACATTTTCCCCTCGAACAGGGAATACTCTCAACTGAAAGAGGTCAAAGAGCTCTACTGTCATTTGGTTCTTACGAAAGGTCTCTTATTGAGGTACACATATTCTGGTGGACAGTTTGTTTATTATAAATAGTTGTTTGTACTGATAAGGTCCTTAATATTATTTACTGACAATAAGGGGAAATGTTTTTCATTTTGGCATAGTAGGCATGGATTTTACTCTGGTCTGGTGCTTTTACCCGAGTACCACATGCATTGTTGCTGATGTTGAACTTACTATCTTAAAGATGGTTTAAGTATTTTTTTGAGATAAAAATTCAAAGTATTGTGGGCTTACTAATGTAAGTGGGATGCATGTCTAGCTTTGGAAGTGCTTTCAGAATGGTGTAAATGTAAAAAGTGATGAAAGAACAAAAGATATGGTGATCTGACAGGACATCAATAGCTCATATCTTCACCTTTTTCACCACTCATTTTGAAGTTGTAATTCAACTGTGATAGAGCTAGAGCATTATTGCTGGCATTTGTACTTGTATTCTTACCATCCTTGCTTGTGATATCGTTTTCTATATCCTGATTTATGGATGAAGGTCGACTTAATGAGGGAATCATTATGTAATTCTGTCTTGTAGATTCACTCAAAGGGTGTAAATATTGAGCTGGTGGAGAAATTAGTGTTGGATATTGAAAAGAGGTATAGAGGTAAAGTGCTACTAACTTTTTTCCTTAAAAGATTTCGGCACTTCTTTCAATACCAAATTGTTTCAGGTTTCTCATCATAAGTACTTCTATGTATCAAAAATTTTTGAGTTTCTGATATCAGCCCTACCATCATAATTATTATAGTTACTTTCTGATAAGTGGAGTTTAGGTTGTTTTGACTGCTGATTAAATTTATTTTCAATAGCATGTCATTATCTAATTTCCATTTCCATTATTTTATTATTTATTTATATTATGTTCCGTTCAGACCCCACATATAGGTCACATCCTGTGGCATATCAATCAGTTGTTGAATACCAGTTGTTCTATCTATGGGAACCAGGATGACCATGATGAAATGGTCTGCAACTAACAAATTAGAGTGGGTTTATGTATAGATAAGTTGTGCTCTGAGTTATGAATTTGAGTGAAAGTTGCATTCACTGAAAACTTTAAGGTAACGGGTTTAAGAAGAGATTTCTATTTCACGCCCCTCACTTCCCTGTGAGAGCCCAGTTCTGCAGGAGGTTGTTTGCTTGATTTATAGAGTTAATCTTTTCTTACTCTAATTTATTTAGAGTAGAGATTCTATTTCATGCTCTATATCGGATTTGCATTCTAAGGCTAAGCTGCAATGAGGTTAATGCTCATGTTTAATCACGCATATGAACATGAATTTCATTTTTATATTGTTCTAATAAATTACTAAACAATAAGCACACTACTTTCTGTTACAGTCTCACTTTTTCTGTATGATTTGCTTGCAAAATATCTGATGGTTTCATTTTTCCTGTCATTTTCAGCTGAAGCAATTTCACTAGAGGAGTCCATGTTATGGGAGACTCGAAATAAGACCTTCCAAATGTGGATTTGTCCACTCGTGTATTCATTGGTTAACTACTGCAATGATGTTATTCTAAGGTATATTTTTCATAACTTTAGTAACTTGTTTCAAGTATCTATATATCTAGGTGCTTATATTGCGTCGTATGATTAATTCATGTCTGTTAAAGTAACTGTTTTGCTAATTATGCTGCTTTTAGATTATGCCAAGATATTGTGCTATTGAAAGCTGAAGTTGCTGAGCTTCTGTTTCCAAGTGTTATCATAGATCTAGCTTTTCAGAAGCATATTGATGTTGATCTTCATAAATTAATCTCTCTGCAGGTAATTTTTTTTTTCCTGCAAATTTTCATTTTGCTGTCATGCTGGATTTTATTATTTTACAGATTTTCAATTTCTGCTTTGTTGCTAATGTCTATATAATTGAGTTCTTAGATGATTCATGGCTCTTTGTTTGGTTTACCTGGATGTGTGGCTTTAGATTCAATCTGGTTAAAGTGAACGTGTAATAGTTCTCAGGTAGTTGGCTAATAGAGCTTTGCTATTGCATTGTCTACCCTTCACATATCAGTGAGATGAATCCTTTTTTGTTTTGTTATATTCCATTTTAGTTTATATATTTTATGTCAAGTAGAAATATATGTGTGTGTGTGTTTTAAAAGATATGTAAGTGCATTTTCTATGTTTTTATTTATTGTCTTACTGTAGCGTCATGTTATTGGTATTCTTATCTTGTATGACATAAGTCAATAGGTTAGGAAACAGTAAAATTAGTATCGGTTAGATGTGACTTGGGTGTGAGACAAGTTACTTGTTTATGCTGCTACTTGTGAAGTTGGAATGCTACTCTCATTATCCACTGCTGTGTATTTTGCATGGTTACTCCTGATGTTTTTTTTTTACATGCAGGTGCAGGAACACATACTAACAGAGTCTAATGAGTTGATTAAATCAGTTCAAGTCTTCTTGAATGCCCTAAATGAACTCCGGTTATGTCATGTCATGGAAAAATCTTCTTTACGACAATCAAAGAGAGAAAGTACGAAGGCAAGTGCATAAAACTGGAGCATCTTTATGATGCATTTTAAATATGAAATTTGATTTCTTCAGTTTCACATGCTCTCTTTTCTCTTTACTCTTTTTGTTCACATTTCTGCACCATTTTGCACAAAGCGAGATATTTCCTTTACTATTGCCATGACAGATTACTGTACTCCTGGTATCAACTCTGGCTTTCCAAATTGAATGGGGATCAGTAATAGCTAAGATTGGTGAAAAGGGGAGAGAAAAGTAATTCTCTAACTATACATTTAGTGGTTCTTTTATTGAGAAATCCTCTTGCACAAATAAGTTTTGGCATATTGGTAAAACAATTTGTGTTCTTTCCCTTACATTGATCATCATGATTTAAGTTAAAAGAAAAATAAAGTAAATGGTTTTTATTTTTAATTTACTTAACTTATTTAGATCATAAGTTGGATACAGCTGATGCCATATGGTGAGGATAAGGCTGTTGATTCCAGTTCAGTGCAGAATAATTAAGAGATAAAAAAACTGAAGTATTGATTACTAAGCATGCAGCAACTGTAACCATTTGCTTATTCTACCTAGCCATTAGTTGGGGGTGGGGAAATCTTAATATTTCTGGATATACGCCATGTTTTGAGGACCTGATCCCTTGTAGCATTGCCTAAAAAGCTGTCAGTAGAATATAGGGTTTCCTTCTACCAAAAATAATTTACATCTGATGAAAATTGATGACCTATGTCTGTAATTACCACTATGTGCTGAACTTGTTGAATTTTTGTTTTGTTTTGTCCACTGGTTTTTGTAGAATGCTAAGCCTTCTAGCTATGACTCAATATCCCGTTCCACCTCTGTAAAGGCTAGAGACTCAGTAGCTGCATCAAGTTCAATGGTGATGACAACATCTTCCTGGGACAAGGTATTGATTTTTTTAGACATGCTCATAAACTAGCTGCTGCAATTTTATGTCACATGTTCTTTTGAAACATTGTTAATAAAATAATTTTACCACATGAAGGGACCTGTGCATCCAGATACAAAATTATGCCATGTGTCCCTAGTACATGTATTGTCCAAATTTTGTATATGATGGGCCACAGAATGTTTCCTATTTTGATTACTTTCAAGCATGTGGAAATTTTGATCCTTTTGCTTGAGTTCCAGAGCTGATCCTGTAAGGCTAAAACTTGTTGGAAATGAGGACTTGCGATAATATGTAAATAATTGTTTTAATCTTTAATGAAATTACCTTTGTGGGAATAGTGATAAATATCTGTGTGTGCAAACTAGGATATTATATGTTAACTTTGAATTCTGTAGTTTTAACATCAAACATGTTAACTTTGAATTATAATCTCTCTTCCTTTCTTCCCCTACAGACACACACCCATGTGTTTGAAAGAAATTTTGGTGCTCTATTTTATACCTTATTAGTGCATTGGTGGTGCCTCATCTTTATTGCTAGTAAATTGTCAATATCATCCCAATTTCAGAACAAAGGGATTAAAAAGGATGGAAATTGATTTCCATGTGGAAAATAGATATTAATTGCTGACTCTAAATAGATGGGTAGACTTTGTTAAATTTATCATCAGATATATCTTACATTCTTGCTGCTTTTTTTTTTTCCTCTTAATTGACAATCCCCATATTTGGCAGGTTTATTGGCTGACAATTGATTATCTTGTTGTTGCCAAATCAGCAGTTGTGAGTATTAAAATCTAACGGTTTGTTGTATATTTTATTGAGTTTTCAAGTCCTAATCAAATTCCTTATTTACTTATTAATTCGAGAATGTATTCTATAATATGTACATGACAATTTATTTACCTCTTCTTTTTTTCACATGGATGCATCTCCATTATAGATTTGTGGCTCATACTTCACTGCTATGATGTATGTGGAGCATTGGTGTGAAGAGCATTTCAATGGCCTTACGCTAGGGAGCCCAGATTTCTCCCATCTTGATGTGGTAAGTTTTGTGGAGTTTTTTGTGTTGTATCAATTAACAATGTTCCTCAAATCAGGAAGATAATTTTATTATTTCTTAATCAATTGTGGTATCATTTGTAGGACATCATAGATAACTGTGAACAAGAAAGCTTTAAGTTTGTTTTTCCAGCATTGAATTCTCTGTTTTCACGAGGAAAATAATTATTCTAACTATATCTCTCTCTTTTGCTCTCTTTCAGTTGCCGAATCACATTGAAATACTTATGTCAGCAGTCACTCATATTAATGAACCTGACAGCTTATATGGAATTATCCAATCACACAAGGTCTGTGATTTTTTGTAGGTACTTGATAGTTATTGTGCTCACTACAACATCTTTTTTCCCCATTGAATAGTCTGTGACTAATTGTACTGTAGACATCATGCTCTAAGAGTCAATCAAATTCTCTTACCTGAAGGCTTTATTGTATCTGAATGCAGCCCCTCTCCCCCTCCCATAAAGTCAAAATGCAGTGCAATTCTGTTTCACTTTCTGACATGATAGCTACAATGAGCTTGTGCTTATGTTGTTTTTCCTCTACCTCTATGCTCTTTGATTTAATAACCTTTTTATTTGACTTTATTATATTAGTGAAATGTTTTGGTACTCTTATGGAAAGTATATGCATTTTCTAAATAGATAAGCTAACAACTGGGTTTTTATAGATTAAATGTTAACTCTTTTTGCTTGTTTCTAATTGTTAATGCTGAATGGTAACATTAAATTGGACCGGTAGTTGTGGTCTTAAAGGAAACTAATGACAGCAGTCCACTGCATGCATCCCTCTTTAGATCTATGAGAGTAATTCATGTTTAGCTTTAGTTTTTTTCTTTTACTTTTGTTATATGCACAGGGTATTTAAAATTGTAGCCTCACAATTTTTCTTGTGTTTTGTTGATTTTATACGGAAGTTAACCTCTCAAGCTGTTACCTTTGAGCATGAGGGGAACTGGAGTAAGGCACTTGAATATTATGACTTGCAAATACGTTCAAATCCCCTGCTACAAATGGATGGTGGATCAAGTACATTGTCAGCAGGGCATACTCAACTTGGAACCCATCTTTCACTTTCGGCATCAGAAGAAGAGATGAGGCAGAGAAAACCTTACAAAGGTCTGATTAGATCTCTGCAGCAGATGGGTTGCACACATGTGCTGGATTTATATTGCCAGGGATTGACATATAGAAAGGACCAGTTTCATTATGATTTGGAGTTCAATGAATTGCAGGTGTCCTATCTGCTCATCTAAACTGTATTGGTTTCATTGACAGTGAAACTCTGTCTTGTATCTGATTAGATATCCTAATCATTTCCAAAATCTTTTGGACATCTGTTTGCAGTATGAGGCTGCTTGGCGTGCAGGAAACTGGGATTTATCCTTACATTTTGTAGGTGTTAATTCGCCTTCACGCCCAGATGTTAAATCTGATCATTTCAATGAAAAATTGCATGGGTAAGTTGCTAGGAAAAAGTATTCTTTTGGTGGTTTGTATTTTATAACTCTTATCAAACCCTCTTGGTATTTTAATTCTGGATATCTGATATATATGGATGATAGAGACTTGTCTTTATAAGAAATCTTATCATGTAAACTCTTATTATAAATGTTAGTACAATAATTGATAGTACCTTAGGTCTTAATAGCAACATTTATTAGTAAAGAACTGAATTGTATGCAAGAACAAAGCAATGGCAATGGTTCTTATCATCAGGATTTTGATGTAAGGAGATTTTATTCTCTATAAAGACAAGAAAACAATAGGCTTAATTTTCTAGTATTACAATCAACAGTCTTGAGGTTTATCGAGTTTAATATACCTTGAATGTTACAGTTTTACCTTCACAGCATTTAGTTTTGCACTATGATAATAATTGTATTGTCACTTTAGACTATAGATATACTAACTATGGATAGAGGCACAGTAGAATTTTACTGTTGTGATGGTACTTTGAGAACCAATGATCTGGTTTTCTTGGGCATAACAAGAGATGAGCACGGGTTTCTTTTAATACATTTGCCATTTTGTTTCACTGGATGGAATATTCAGTTGCTTGAGGGCATTTCAAGAGGGAGACTTTGATGAATTTCACAGTAAACTGAGAGGCTCAAAGCAGGTTTTTTTTTTCATATTCATTTTACTGGCAGATTCCTCCTGTAATAACAATAACAATAGTAATGTGATTCCTTTTTTTATTAACATCAGGAGCTCGTGCACTCTGTCTCTTGTGCAAGTGAGGAGAGCACTGAATACATATACTCAACAGTAATTAAACTTCAGGTATCTATAATGTTCTTTAACATGAATTGCTTGTCTATTTTGATGAAGTGTATGTGGGTTCTTTCTCCATGGAGTGTATATATATAAACGAAATTCTTTTCATTGCTGTCTGATTATTATTTTTTTATGAAAAATAGCTCAATCTTTCCCAATATTTTAACAGCTTCAATTATAACGCTAAGTTAATACCATGTTTTCAATAAGGCGTCATAAAACGTGTCATTCAAATTAACAGAAATGTGCAAGTGAATTGAAAAAACTGCCAGATTTATTTTTAGGCTCAAACTACCATCTCGTGAAACCTTGAAAGTGATAATCACATGATTACATTCTTTTGTGTTTAGTAAACATGATATAAATTATATTCAGCATTAACAATTATTAAAGATAAATATTAATATGTTTTTTTTTTTTACAATTAAGGATAATCGTGTCAGAAAATATATCTGTCTCTTGTAAATCAGGTGCTAAATTTTATTAATTTGGACGACATGTTCCAATAGAAGAGCCTATTGCGATAATTTAATGACATAATACATGCAATTAAACATATAGAGACATGTTGGAGACAAGGTTTGCAATACAAGGATAGATGGAACTATTTTCCCTTATTTTTTTAATCAATGAAAGTTTTTAGTTTTTGTCCTCGTAGGCGAGTCCACTGCTACCACAATGGTTTTGCCAATTTTACCTCTTTTTTTTTTTGCATGGTTAAAAATCAATCCAAGTAGCTATTATTCTGGAAGGCCTCCTCTTCTCTTCCTAAAAGGGAAAGAAAAAGTGAAGTTAAAATCATTTACATATTGCCCATTAACAAAATAATATAATCATTTACATATTGTGAATTGCTGATCATATGGCTAGAATACAACATAAAGCTAGAATACTTTTATATTGTAAATTTTATGGCCCAGATATGAAAGTTCAAAACTATAAGCCAACTTTATAGTTCCTTGTAAACCCATGGAGCGAAAAACATGTTAAGGAACCATCTCACCTAAAAAGTTAAGTTGTTATGTGAGACCCCAATATATATTTTATATTATTCTTTAACACACCCTCTCAAGTGGAAACCTTTTGAGCTTGAAACTTGAACAAACTCCTTGTGCTTAATTTTTATCAAATAAAATAAGGGTGGTGAAATTTGAACTCATGACCGCTGGGTTAACAAGACTTTGATACCATGTCAAGGAACCATCTCATCTAAAAGCTTAGGCTGTTAAGTGAGACCTCAAGATATGATTTATATTATTCTCTAACAAAACCAATATTGCCATTTCATGTTTTCTCAATACTCAATTTTACCTAAAGGAAACATGCATGTTGTCATTGCCTTTTTTTATTTTAGTTATTTTAATTATCATGAATTGATACCTTTTACAGATTCTTTATCATCTTGGCATGGCATGGCATATCCGATGGGAAACATCTCAATTTGAAAGGGCAGAATTCTATCCAGGGAAAAGACAAAGCTTTTCAGAACCTGTAATCCCTACCAAGGAGCAGGTTTTCATCTACGTTTCTGATTCTAATGAAGGGTCTTTGTTTGTAGTATATTTCTTTCTGCTTATCTGTCTCATATGTGAGGAAAGCATAAAAGTAATTGAGGTTACCATTTTTGGTTGCTTGGCATGTTTTGTCTGTCAATATAGTTGTCATGGTTGAATGTGGATTGGAACTCTATTTTGGAACGATCACAGCTGCATATGAATTTGTTGGAACCATTCATAGCATTCAGGCGAGTTCTGCTTCAGATCTTGAGATGTAACGAGTGTATGACAGAACATCTTTTGCAATCTGCATCCACTCTTCGTAAGGTACTTTTAACAGTTTTCAACACCAGGATACCTTGGCGGCTCCCCTCCCCAACTGATATATTGCTCCATCGTTGGCAGGGCTCTAGGTTTTCTCAATCCACTGCATTTCTGCATGAGTTTAAGCTCGCTAGTGCTGGAACTGGAAAGCAGTACTCAACTTTGTATTGGCTTGGCAGGGTAAAAACTATTTGCTGATCTGCATTTTATTCTAAATTATTAATCGATGTGCTGTGATACTATATACCATGGAGCTTTTATATATATATATGTATAGTATTGTCCTTGTATTATCAATTGCTTCTCAAATAACGATTTTCTAATTCAAGAATAATGGAATATTTTCAATCCAGAATTTTCAGTTACATGAATGATATGCTTTGCATTGATTATTTTGAATCCCTGATTGATCTTGTTGGAGTTTATATATACTTTTGTTTTGTAGAAAGCTCAAATGAAATCCTTGAAGTTGTTTGTGAACCTTGTTGTTTCCCATCAATTGGTGAACTTTCATTATATATCATGCCTTCAGTCAACAAGCCCTTGAATCTCATGCCTATGTTTGTTTCCAGTTTACACAAGTTGCTCTGATAGATAGTTTACTTATCATTAAATTTCACACATTGATGTACCTCACACTCAACAATTTTGCATACCTGTATAAGATGTTACACACAGAAAAACACTTTAACTTTAGTATTATACTTGAAATAATGGCAGCTTGAAGAAGCAAAGCTTTTGCGTGCTCAAGGTCAACATGAGATGGCTATCAGCCTTGCAAAATACATATCCCAAAATTGTCACTCAAATGAAGAAAGTTCAGATGTATATCGCTTGGTTGGAAAGTGGCTGGCAGAAACTAGATCTAGCAAGTTATATCTCTTTATCTTTAACTTGGCAAAACTATCATTATCGTTATCTTTATGTAGTGAAAATGCTAATTTTTCTCTCATGCAACTTCTGATTTTATATGCAGCTCAAGAACTATTTTAGAGAACTATCTAAAACCTGCAGTTTCAGTAGCTGAAGCTCACAATATTAATAACAAGAAGTCCATAGAAAGACAAAGCCAAGCTCATTTTCATCTTGCACACTATGCAGATGCTCTGTTTAAGTCATGCGAGGAAAGACTAACCTCTAGTGAATGGCAAGCAGCAATGCGTTTAAGGAAACACAAGGTATAAATTGAGAAGAGAGGGTGTATGTGCGCGCGCGCGCGTGTGTGTGGGGTGGGGGGGATCACAACCTCATCATTTTCATAAGAATCTTACTTTGCAGGCAGCTGAGTTGGAGGCGCTTGTTAAGCGGCTAAGAAGTTCAACAAAGGTTTCTATTAAAACCTAATCCAAGTCTTTTCTTTCTTCTTCTTTGCTGCTGATAGTGCACTGTGGGACTCAGTGCCAAGTTGTTTGATCCTAGTAATAAAGCTCTGATTCATGGTATTTTAGGGAGAGAAGAATGACTATTCCGCAAAAATACTTGAGTTGCAAAAGCAACTTGCAATGGACAAGGAAGAGGCTGAAAAATTGAAGGTACTATCGTGCACTCACTCCATTTTAGGAACTGAGGCACAACATGAGACTATCTTGTTATTTAATATGCGGAGACTTGTTATGATCCTGAAGAGCTCTGATTTTCCAGTCCATATGAACCAATATATTTGCTATTAGCCATTGAAATCTGAGTTGTTAGATATGCTGTTGAATGACTTATCTGGGTCAGATTTCATGTATTGTGAAGAGACTGCATGTTGCGACACAAGAGCTTCTATTTGTACTTGTTATTAAACATTGAAATATAAGAACCGGTAGATATATCGTGGAATGATTTCTCAATCAGAACATGCATGGAGTTTAGTGAGGTACTTTGGTAATTAGTGTTTTGCTTTGTTGAATCCATCATTCCACTTGTGATTGTCATTGGCATGGCTAAAGTGTACTGTCTGTTATACATAACAAATCCAACTTTAATTGTTTATGGAAAATTTTCTACAACAAGAACAGTCATACATAAAAAAATTGTTAACTGATGTGGTTGGTGATGAATGATGTTTAATAATTATTATAAAATCTTTGCATTGAATGTTATGTGTTGGTAAGATTTTTTGGACTCTCTGTTTGTGTAGCCTTACTCTTTGTTTAATTGCTTACTTCAACTCCTCAGGGTGACAGGGACAATTTTCTCTGCCTAGCTCTGGAAGGATACAAGCGTTGCTTGGTGATAGGTGACAAATATGATGTGAGAGTGGTATGCACATTTTATCCCAGTCTTCTGTTTCTTAGAAAGAACAAAAATTGGATAGGGAGTAAACTGGGATCATTATTGAATCATGTTTTTGCACAAATTATA
Source organism: Salix purpurea (assembly GCA_027405865.1). Lineage (NCBI taxonomy): Eukaryota > Viridiplantae > Streptophyta > Magnoliopsida > Malpighiales > Salicaceae > Salix > Salix purpurea. Next base: position 2,580,263 of record JAOWLH010000015.1, on the reverse strand, counting down.
GAAATGCGGTCATTGGGTTGTAGAATTAAGTACACAGTATTGTATATTTCATTCTGCGACGTGTTATATATCAGCAAGGGATTTTTAACATGGTAAATAATGGATATTATGCTGATATGATTTGTGGAATCCATTATCTTGTGATCATCAAGTGTATTATGCTTTCAGGTGTTTCGACTTGTTTCCCTGTGGTTCAGTCTTTCTTCGAGACAAAATGTTATAAATAACATGCTCAACACAATTGATGAGGTAATGATTGATGGGGGCACTAAATGTTATTTGCTACCTTAGAATAAAATAAAATATTTTCATAATATATGCAAAATAAAACATTTGCAACTTTTAAATTTTCTATTTTTTATCTCTTCCAATATTGATACTCTTGATTTTGTTTTGTTCCTCCAACTTTGTTTGCAGGCTCAATCCTATAAATTTGTACCATTAGTTTATCAAATTGCTTCAAGAATGGGAAGCTCGAAGGACAGTTTGGGACCTCATAATTTTCAGGTCTTGGCTGTCTTCCATGTTTATTTCTTTCTCTTGTATCACTTGCCAAAGTGTGGTTTTGTTTTAACATCTGTGGTGGGATTACACAGTTTGCTTTGGCTTCTCTTGTGAAGAAAATGGCTATAGACCATCCATACCATACCATTTTTCAGGTATCTAAGATCTGTTTTTCAGCTGACCTAATTTAGCAAAATTAAACTGCATGGAAGAATTTTCTTAGTGGTGCAAATTTGAATGCGTGAAAAAGTTAACTTGCTTGTGATCCTGCAACCAAGTGAAATGGAGAATACTTGAAGTCATTTCAATGTCATAGCAGAAATTGTGATGAAAGTTCTTTTGCAATACCTTTTCTGATGCACTTATGTATGCAAGACTGGTTGTGTGCTAATGTACTTGGTTGAAATTCATTCTACATTTTATACTTTTCTCTCTCTTTTGGTGCTAGCTTCTAGCTTTGGCAAATGGTGACCGAATCAAGGACAAACAGCGTAGTAGAAACTCATTTGTGGTGGATATGGATAAAATAACTGCAGCAAAAAGGCTTCTAGAAGAGTTGGCCTCATATCATGGGGCCATTATTGGACAAGTATTTTCCAACATTGATCTTCATTTCATAATCTTTATAATTTTCTTTGTGCTGTTAATTTTTTAATGGAAATCTTCGCATTTGTTACTAATGTAGATGAAACAAATGGTTGAGATCTATATCAAATTGGCTGAGCTGGAAACAAAGAAAGAGGTTAGTGCACCAGTTTCATCCATCTAAACTTTTACCTTTCTGAAGATGTGTAAGATCCTACAAGGTTTAATTTCACACTTGAAGAGGGGGTGGGTGACAGGTAACAGTTTTAACAATCCACGACCTTTTCTACTTGTTTATGTTTCTTGCAGGATACCAATAAAAGGGTTTCACTTCCAAGGGAAATCCGCAGTGTTCGTCAGCTGGAACTTGTAAGTTCACCATCATAGCATGGTCATCTGATTTACTTTCTTATTTTAAAAGTTTGGAACTTGTTCTGACAACATTATATTCTTAGAAACACTGGCACATGTCTCTTGTATCTTGTATCTTGGTACCTTGAAGCTTTTGCTCTTTGTTGGATCTGCAGGTACCTGTTGTGACTGCTACCTTCCCAGTTGACCGTGATTGTCATTATCATGAGGGTTCCTTCCCCCACTTCAAGGGATTAGCTGATTCCGTTAGGTACGTCAGCCAGATGAAAGTTGTAATACTTTTTATTTTTCACTTATTGCCACAATTGGCCATGCTTGAACTGATTAAGAAAGGACCACGCTTGATGCTTCATTCTAATGCAATTTAGTTCAATATACAGGATAATGAATGGTATAAATGCCCCCAAAGTGGTTGAATGCCATGGTTCTGATGGTCAAAAGTACCGGCAGCTGGCTAAATCTGGAAATGATGATCTAAGACAAGATGCTGTAAGAATTGCATGTGGTTTCTTCTTTACTTATTATTAGTTTCAGGAAAGCATTTGAATTTCCAGTCTTTCTTTTTGGAAGTGAATGGGTTAGAAAAAGTGAAGGGAATGGGTGACTTGACCAAAGTGGAAAAAGCGAAGAAAACGGGTGACTTTTTTTAACTTTGGAAACAATGTTCATCGTAATCCTTTCACTTTTCAAATTATAAATACTCTCCAATTTTTAAAATTTCAAAACAAAGTCAAATATATTCCAAAATATTTTATTTATTTTTAAGTCTATGGTTTGATAGATGAGAAAGAGTTGATAGATTCCGGAGGTAGAGAGAGAAAATCAGCATTGACACTGATTTCGGTTATTAAAATGGTTGACTTGTTTGTCAACAGATTCTATTGGGTGAAGGGAGTTCTATTTAGGGTTTTTTCACCTTGAAATTGCCTAAAAGACTAGATCTAAGCTCGGAAAATTTTTTGGTTTAAGGTTTTTGTATTTTTCTGTGCTTTTTCAAGGCCTTTGATGGGTTTGTCAAGGCGTGCAGTGTGTTTTCTAGATGTTTTATGTCAAAAATTGATTGAAAAAAAGGTTTCTGGGTGAAAAAACCATCAGCCTTGGTTTTCTGGTGATAAGCAGACAATTCATTGTCTAACTTTATTTTTTAAAGAACATTGGAGTGGATGATTAGCGATAAAAAAAATGAGGGCTTGAGCTCGCAAGCCCTTTCTAAATGGGCTTGGCACACTGGCCTCGCTTGCCAGGCTTAGCAGTGTTGTTTTTTTGTTTTTTTTAATTGATGTCATTTTTTAATGTATATTTTTTTATTTATATTAAAATTAATATCCTTTATTTCTGATTTTTATTTTTTTATTTAGCTGTTTTTATACAACAATCGTTTTTTAATTATTTTGTATGTATTTAATTTTTGAAAATATTATTATGATTTATCTATAATCTTTTTATAATATTTTATATAAATGAAGTTTATTTTTAAAAATAAAAAATATTTGTTTTTGAATAATAGTTTTAATATTTGTAATTATGCATAATATTTTTTCCCTTTGATTTTATTTAATTAATTTCATGTGTATGTTTATTTCTGTTATCATTTCATTAAACAAAAAATTGATTTTGATAAACAAAGTCATTAAACATAATAGGGTAAATGATCCGTGTTGCGAGGTCAAATATCTTGATCTACATTTGTCTTTTATTTTTTCAATTTTGTATTTAGTTATCATTACTAATATATATTTTTTGTCATTTATTAATACAAATGGTTCTTGATTTATTTAAATAGATACATGGATAAACTATTCTATTTTTTTTTTTTTTGTCAAAAAATGCTTTGGAAAAAACAACATATTTAATATTTTTTGCTTGAAAAAAAAATCTGACTTGTGGCAGAGTACAAGATAAATAGCTAGTTAAACTCTACTAGCAGAATGAACTTTTTCTTGCTACTAACAGAATACTGGTTAACAAATTATCTTTATCATCTAGAGTTGTTTATGAAAGTGGTTCCTTTGTGTCTTGAAATATTATATTTTGTTTTAAAATTGCACAAGTTCATATTCCATGTCTTTTATGATGATGATAGATCTTGTAAATGCTTTGCAGGTTATGGAACAATTTTTTGGTCTGGTTAACACTTTTCTACAAAATAACAGAGATACATGGAAAAGACGATTAGGTGTACGTACATACAAGGTACCTACTCTCAAAATATTGTGTAATTTTTATAGTCATTACTTTTCTATCATTGAAAAGTTAATGTCTGTCATTAGGTTTGTGTTGTGTATCTATTAGGTTTTAGTTTCTTTTGTCTTGGATTGAGCTTCTCATGCCATGTACTAATTATGTTTGACTAGTGACCTCTTAGTATGTATGTATGTATGTATCAACTGTTTGATGAGTTGTGCTCTTTTGCTGCAGTATCATGTGCACATTGTTTTTCAAAATGATTTTATAATATGATTTATACTTATTTTGCTGTACTATACTATGTGTTCATTTTTTCCCAATTGATATTATATCATTATGAAAATGATGATTCCACCACTTTGACTTAATGCTTTTTATTTGACTTATTTTAACAGCTGAAGTGTTTGCTAGTACTGTTTGTAAAATGAGAATTAATTAGTAGGTTATTATTCCAGACTTGACCATGATCATTGTAATAGCTTTGCAAACAAAAAATAGCCCCATACCTGACTCACCTCTTTACCTCTACTTGTACCAAGATAGGGCCTTCTTATTATCCTGTCTATCAAGTTCTATTTCATAATATTAAATAGTTTGCTGTCAATGTGGATCATTACTGTTCACCTTTCTTCATGAATGGGATCAGGTCTTTTTGAGGTTTGTCTTGGGAATCTGATTTATTGGTTTTTGGATAGAGTTTAAACTGGCCGAGTCAATTGATGGTTTTGTTTCTCTAATTTCGTGTAAAGAGTTCATCATTGTGGGTGCAGGCATTTCAAATTGCTCCTTAATCCGGAATTCAATTGTGTTTAAAGACGGTTCCTGTTGCCAATATGTGCGTGTATTTAGTGATGTCAGCAGTGAGTACAGTTTTGAGTTTTGTGGGTCTAAAATGTTGTAGTGACGTGTGGTTAAATGAATTAAGATCAGGTGGTTAATTTGGTGAGAATTTTACTAACCCCGAGAATGTCAACAATCTTTAATTACTCACCTCTAATCATAGAACAAAAAAAATTATGATTTCTATCCAAATTTAGTGTCAATGCTGATTTTAACAAGTACATTGCTATTGATGGGATAGGTTGTTCCTTTCACTCCAAGTGCTGGTGTTCTTGAATGGGTTAATGGCACTTTTCCCCTTGGAGAATATCTTATAGGAAGGTTAGTTAATTCACAAAGGTTATAACAGGACAGCTGGTTTGGCAACATGCTTGAATGATATCATCATCTCATCTTACTTTTCAGCGCGAGAAATGGTGGTGCACATGGTCGCTATGGAGTGGGAGACTGGTCATTTCTCAAATGCCGAGAGCACATGTCAAATGCAAGTACCATTTCTATTTTGATTTCTAAGTAATTTTACTGTTGCCTATGTCTCTTTAATGTCTTTTGAGTTTGAGGTATGTTACAAACATTATAGATATCATTTATTCAACTGATTCACATTCTCAAAGGTGGTTATAGGATGTACTGGGTAATATAGAGATAAAGTGATAACTATATATGGTCAATATGTTCTCAAATACAAGTTTACTGACTCGTTACACCATTGCTGCATACTTTACTGATTTGTTTTTATTTCCATATTTGATGGAGTAATTATATACTGTTTAGCAACATGGGAGGACTGTTGAATTAAATAAAAAAGCGTAGGAGGGTTTATTCATGAAGTCATGGACAAATCCCTTGACATTGAGGTCCTTGGTCAAATCAGAAAAGATTTTGTTACTTGTTTGGGAGTGAACCAGTTCAGATGTTTGGTTAAATCTACCATAAAAGCAGCTTAGGCTGTCTAGTGTCTGCTCTTCTTAGCTTTAATGCTTGAACAAGATCCTTCTGTGATAGTACAATTTGTCAGAATTGATCCCAACTGGTGGCTCTTGACTGCTTTTCACTAATTGAGAGCCATTATAGACTGGAAAATGCTTCCTTCTATATAATGGTTTAGAAGATTAAATTTAGTTTCTGTTGGAAATATGTTGCTGCTCCTTTAATTCCCAAAATCATGATTTTGGGTGAAAATGAGTGGTTTGGTTGTGCTTAAATGTCTTGCTTCCTCTCTGGGATGCAATGTGCTATCAGATAAAACGTGTAAAAAATTCCAGTATACCTTGTAAACCCACACTATTCTCCAAAACCAATTAGAAGTTTTAGGGAAAGGAAAAGGCTGTGGTAAATTGTCCTTGTGGTATTGCTGAGCAAACACAAATTTATAAATTCTAAAACATGGTGGATCAAACTATTTTTTTTTTATTTTAGTTTTCTTTTCCTTTTCTAGGTTTTGTTTTTCTATGAAAAATTAGAAAACATGTTATTTGTTGAAAACAAAGACAATTGTTTTTTCATAAAAAAAAAAGAACAAATACATCAAAATTACAAAAAGAAAAAAAAAAGTATAAAAATCTAAACCATAATTTATTGTAGTCATCTTAATATTTTGCATTTTTTTAAAATGTAATAGTAGAATATTAATTTTATTTCATTTAAATTAAAAATTATTAAGAAAAAGTTATTTTAAGAAAAAAATATATAGAATTATAATAAAAATTAAATTTATGACACTAACTAAATATATAAAAAAAAATATATATTTTACATTGCTAAAAAAGGCTTGTATATATATATATATATATATATATATAAAGAAAAAATATGGAGAACTTCTAAAATGTGTTTTCAAAACTCATTATAAATTAAAAAAACTGAAAAACTTGTTCTCCAATTTTTTTGGATGGAAAATATTGCATCTAATTTAGTTTTTCTTTTTCTGCCTCCAGTTTTCTAGAAAAATGGAGCATTAATTTGTTTCTGTAGAACCCCCAATGTTTTTATTTTCCTTCTTGGAAAAGCACGAGTATAAGTTTCATGATTCCAAGTCACCAAGTGTCTTTCAGTTTCTTACGCTAACTTCACAAAGCGTTTAGGGCTCTAATTTGAAATATTGGACTGAGTTAATTTTATCATTCATTTATTTTTGCAAAGCATTCTTTTCCATCCACCTTTGACAAAATGCAGAAGTCATTGTGACAATTTAACAGGAAATGGACAAGGGCAAAGCATTCCGTGAAGTTTGTCAGAACTTCAGGTTTGTTCTTCTTTTCGTTATAAAAGACACTCAATTACAAAAGATTGAAGCTCACATGATCAAAACCAGATAGATAACTCCTGCAGGCCTGTCATGCATCACTTTTTCTTGGAGAGGTTTTTGCAACCAGCTGACTGGTTTGAGAAGAGACTTGCATACACACGTAGTGTGGCTGCCAGTTCAATGGTCAGTATATTCTATTTTTTTGTGACATTGATATAAGTTCTTATTCTTTGACAAAGCATACCTCTTATTTGTTCAATTTAGCATGCATCTTCCTCTCCCAGACTCTTTTTCCATTTATTTTCTGTGGAATCACTTTGAATTGTATAGCACAAAATACTATGGTACCTTAACATGAAATATACCATGGTGCCTGTTTCAAAGGGAAGAACAAATGAAATTTTGATTTTCAAGTTATGGCTTTTTAGAGAGGTGACTTAAACATCAAAGATATTCCATTGCAATAGTTGGTAAATTTGATATAATTCTCAGGTGGGTTACATTGTTGGACTAGGAGATAGACATGCCATGAATATCCTAATTGATCAAGCTACTGCAGAAGTTGTTCATATAGATCTTGGTGTTGCTTTTGAACAAGGCTTGATGCTGAAGACACCAGAGAGGGTTGGTTTGTTTCAATCCTGACATTTTTCACTTTTCACCTTTAGTTGTTTATTAATTTCTCTTTAATACAGCCTTGTTTTGTTTATCTTCTTGGATAAAATTTCAGGTTCCATTCAGACTGACAAAAGACATCGTTGATGGTATGGGTGTTACTGGAGTGGAAGGGGTTTTTAGAAGATGTTGTGAGGAGACTCTCTCTGTTATGCGAACAAATAAAGAAGCATTGCTCACCATTGTTGAGGTATGATTTCGTTGACAAGTAACTTTCAGGATTGAAGTTTATTGTTTAATAACTACTTCATTATATGCGAAAATTTCCTGCAGGTTTTTATCCATGACCCACTGTATAAATGGGCTTTATCCCCTCTCAAGGCTTTGCAGCGTCAAAAGGTATTTCTGGGTGTCAAATGCTTCTCCAATCATAACCATGTACTGTTTGGACTCGCCAGAGGAAAATATGTACTGTTGTTATTTGGGTCAATTAAAGATCTGGCCTTCACTGAAATCTTCCTTTGGTTTTTAACCATAACTATAGCTGTACAGAAATAGATATTCAATATGAAGGAGGTTCCTGGAAAGTTTCACAGTGCTTGCATATTTTGCCATCATATCTCAAGGGTGGTCTTTGCTAGTGTTGTTACGGTTGTTTTTAGGTTAAAATGAAAAGAAGAGAGAAATGTTATCATAGTATGGAAGGCTTATAGTTACTGAGTGCAAGCACTACCTCTACAATATAAGCATGTGGTTTACACACCTTCATAGTATGGAAGGCTTATAGTTAATGCTTTGACCTGGTGAATAGACAACTGCTCCTTGACCTGGAAGATTCTAACCATGTTTGGCAGCTGTTTTGTACGTTATGATATCAGTATGCTTGTGTCAATATGTATTCACTAAGTTTTGACATTTGAAAGGACTGTGCATGTCTTGTATATTCAGTGTTAGCTTCATTTTACTTTCATTGGGGGTTTGAATGTCTCTTAATAGTCGTTCATTCTTGTGGCTTCTGAGTCTTTCCTCGTTTGCTTCAAATTGGGCATAGTGAAAATATATGCTGTGTCTCCTTATTGTCCATGTTCTGCTCATGTTTATCTATTTATTATTTGCTTTCCCTACTGTTATTGATAGGAAACAGATGATGATTTGGAGACTAGCCTGGAAGACTCACAAGATCAACATGAAGGTAACAAGGATGCTGCCCGTGCACTGATGCGTGTAAGGCAAAAACTTGATGGATATGAAGAAGGCGAATTAAGAAGTGTAAATGGACAGGTAATCCTTCCAGCATCACTAGTAAACCACTTGAATGTTCACACTATTCACATACAAAGGAATGCTAGGCATGAAGTGTCCTTTTTCCTCTGGAGGGATGATTTGGTATTTGGCATATTTCAAACAAAAATCTGTATCAGCAAACAAGTTGTGGAGATCCCTGTTTTAACCATCAAATTTCTGTGTTTTCCCTTTTATTTAAGCGGTTGCTTTATAATCAATCATGTTTCGTAGTGGAGATGGGATCAGGAATGACCATGTGTTGTGATATCTTTTCTATTCTATTCATTGCTTTATAAGAATGGCACATAGTTATTTGCTGGGATTAGGAATCAAGTGATCTTCCAAAACACTAGTTTAATTGTGGATCTGATTCAAGGTATGTAGATTGTTATGCAACCAAGTGTGTTGAATGGTTTCGGAAAGCAGAGTTTAGTACAGCTAACAAATCGTATCCTGCTACTCCCATTTATTTTTGCTACTTTGGGACAAAGGCAGATCCTAGAAGTTCTTTAGGTTTAGGTTTTAATTCGGACCATTGGGGCCCAATTTAACACTCATTTTTACTCTGTTCGTGTAGTGTTGGTTTGTCTTCATCAGTGATATAACCTCTTCTCTCTCTCTTTTTTTTTTTCCCGTTAACAGGTTCAACAACTTATACAAGATGCCATTGATCCTGAGCGTTTATCTCAGATGTTTGCTGGATGGGGAGCTTGGATGTAAGATATAAATATTAGTTTCAGCCTCAAAAATACCCACCCAGCTGTATAGGCGGCATTTCATGCGTTAATCACCACAACAGTGAGGCCCTTGTTTTTATTATGTAATCTAGGGTTGGGTTTTGGGTATAAATGGTGCGTGTACAGCAACATTTTTGTTCAAGGACATTGAAAGTAGCCATTTCTAGTCCGTTTTCTCTACCATGTAATCAATCATAGCTTTTGGATTTTAGCTTCATGAAAATGCTTGGATTGATTCTATATGCTTCTCAGCTCATCTCCAACATGTAGTTCAAGAACAATCGAGATGAAGATGGAAGATATCATACAACTTTGACAAATATTTCACCCTCGCCCCAAATTAAGGAGATAGGGAGTCGTGCAATGCCAGCTAATATATATATATATATATATATATAATGGTGGACTGGGTGGTAAATGCCATCAGAACACCCACCACTGCCGCGAGTCATTTTTAACCAAACGCTTTAGACATTTTTTTTGTTTAACACCAATTTTAAATATCAACCAAATATATTTTTATCAAACCAATCACCATTACAAATAATTTTTATAAACTTATTTTTACATGATCATAAGAGCTACCATAATACTAAATATATATTGTTATCTCTCATGGCCATGGGCTTCTTTCGATTTTTTTGTCGCCTCATTATTTTATTTGCTACACTTGCTATCGCAAAACTCTAAACGTTATAATAGGAGGATTTTATTTTAAAAAAATATATTTTAAATAAGAAATAAAAAAAATACAATTATGGTAGAGAAATTTGTGGGTCATATTTTTTTTTGTCAGTCTCTGCCTATCATTTAATATTTTTTTCTACAAGTGGTGGTATTTCTAAAGACAATATCAATTAGAGTAATGGACAGAAAAGAAAAAAAAAGTGATTCCTGATGTGATAAAGGAGCGTGAAACTAATAATGTACAGTTGATGCCTTCTGTATGCCTTAAGATAAAGAAAAAGAAAAATTGCTTGTAGCGCATTCGACTATATATTTCACTATCTGATTAAAGATGCGTGTATAGAGAATTATATATTGGGTTTTATCAAAAAAAAAACTTAAGCTTTGGACTAAGATGTTATTTATGAACCAAGTAGCCACTAGTTTTAAATCACCACCTGTATTTTGTTAGTAATTTTTTGATAAAAAATCCAAAGAACTTTCCTGAGAATATAAATTATATATACAATCTTATGTGTATCATCTATCTGCTGTTCAAGCAGTCTTTGGAAGATTTTATTAGCTACTCCAATCAAATCTCTATTTTTCACTAGCCAATAGAGATGAGGATTAATAATTGTCATGAAAATAAAATAAAAGACTCGGATCTAAATTTACCTGTGGGTAGACTTGATCGAGGAGACCTAGTAGCCCACAAGATGGGCAGGCCGGCAGTATCTTTTGTATACGTTGGGAGCTAAAGGTTTCCTCACATCATCGTCCCATTTCCTCCATCCAGACTTTTGTGAGACTTCAACTTTCAACATTCAATTTGTCAGCTGACCCCCACAATAAAGTTGGGCCTTTTGTATGACATCACTAGATTTTAGTGAAGCATTCATTTCTGAGTATATTATTTTTTTATTTTTTCAGATTTCATCCCTTGTTTTATATTTAAATATTAAAAGAAATGGGTATTTTTAAAGCCCTTGTTCTTTTTATAATGGATGATTTGAAAATGACCTTTTTTATGTTTTCAGTTTCTTAAGAATTTACAACAAAAAAAATATGTATCAAAATTGTAAATTTATCAAAATAGTATTTCTTATTTCCCAAAAACCTTCAAAATTATTAATGGCTGGCATTGTAGAAATGTCTTTACCTGTTTCTTGAAATGAATTTTTAGTGGTGAGTATTTTCCAAAAAACTTATTTTGCTATAAATATTTTAAAACTTTGTCCAAAATGTTAAATTGTAGTCGTCTCATGATATGATGCAATTATGTAAAATTAGATTTAATTGACTTCAATTTTGTAAACAAAGGATAAATTTTGACCGAATCATTTTTATCAAAGGTTATTTTGACCGGTTATATTAATAGAAGAAAGATGCCTTGCCTTTCTTTCCTTTTCTACTGCCTTTTACACCATTTTATGCAAACACATGAGTGATTTTGAGGGGGGTTTCAAATATTTTTCTCTATTTTTTTTTTCGCAAATCGTTTTTTTATTTTTTTATATGGAAATAAATACAAAACCAATGATTTTGAAATTATATTAGAATTTATTTTTTAAATTGATTTTTGTTTGGAAATGTATTAAAATAATATTTTTATATTTTTTAAAATTTATTTTTAAAATCAAAACATCATAAACTTTAAAAATAAAAATAATAATTTAAAACTAAAAAACAAAAAACATTTTCAAATTTACAATTAGACTACACTATTAAATACCTTATTTTAATTATTGGTTTTTAGCAATTGTAGTGTATACAGTGGTTAGTATTTTGAAAGTGATTATTTTTTAAATTTTTATTTATTTAAAAGTATGTTATAATATTTTTTTATTTTTTAAAATTTATTTTAATACTAACACATCAAAATGATATGAAAAAACCAAAAAATTATTGTTTTTTCAAAAAATATTTTAAAATACAAAAATTAATTAATGGATAATAGATATTTATCATTTAAATACATTAATAATATTTATCATTTAAAATGTATACACAGTTCGATTATATATATATATATATATATATATATATATATATATATATCGTTATTTCATTAATTAATAAATAATAGCGAATAATAGATACTTATTGGATACCCGAAATTATGAATATTTAAATTTTATACCCAATAAATAGTAAATAGAGTACGAATATCAAAGATACTCAGCTTATAGATACTTTTGGCATCCTTAATTGAAGCTAAATCAAGAAAAAATAAATATTTAAATTGAATAGGCATTGAGAACATATAATATATTATACAATTTGATTTTTTTATTCATTTTAATTAAAAAAACAATAATATAAATATTTAACCGAGTTTGGGTTGAATAATATTTTTTTACTAAGGGTATGTTTGGAATTGCGGTTGCTGTTGTGGTTGAGGTTTAAGAAAACAGTTTCATGAAAAACACTTTTGGTTGTGGTTCATAACTGAAATTGAAGTGTTTGGTTAAAACTATGGTTGAGTTTGAGGTTTAATGTAAAATAGTTTCGTGTGTTTAGTTACCATGCTTTTCATATTGCTGTCAATTTGTGAAATTATTTTAAATGACACACACACACATCACATATATGTGTGTGTGTTTTAAATATTGTAGATTTAATAATCATAATAATAAAATGTAAAATAATTCAAGTAAATTAGACATTTGTCTTTATTCTGTCAATAAGTACGTGCAATTCCATCACAAATTAAATTGATACGTGAAGGTCTCTATGATTCTTTACTATTTGATCAAGGAACAATATCTGGTAAAATATTATTAGGAATAACATCTGTGATCTTTACTGAGCAACGGGGTTGCAGAGTGAAACGAAGTTACACGTCTTTCCCTTTCATTAGGGCTGATCTCTATCTATATATATATTTTTTTATTTTTTTAAAATATGATTTAAAAAAAATTAGACTGGGTCTGTCCCACCTAAATGGGTCGACCAAGCCAAGTTGTTACGAACAGCCCTACCCAGCCCAAGGGTTTTTTAAAAAATAAAATGGTGCGCTGCACTGTTCTCGTCTTGCGTGAACAGTAGCAGGTGATTGGCTAACGGTGACGAGAGATTCACCTGTCAATACCGACGGGTAGAGGAGACCGAGGCGGTTCTTTCTGCGGTGGTGACATCGAAAATGATAGTCTGTGATAGTCATGAGAAGCGTCGAAAGATTGTTAATGTTGCTGCTGCCGAGACTTATTGTTGCTGTTGGAGGTCACGACGAAGCTATCGGTGCTTCTACTATTGCTAGTTATTCTCTTGTACATCATGAGGATGCAAGGAGAAGCCTAGTCTTCTGACTCTACACCGTGAGGAGAAGCTTGGTCTTCCATGGAGGTTTGCCAGTGAGAGAGAGAAACCAGTAGTGAGAGAGAGACCGCAATTTGGTGCCAACGTGAGAAGCATCCTCAAGCTGCTTCTCCAAAACTGAGGTTCGAGCTCGGTTTTTGTGGGTCAATGACAATTGAAACTGCTGTAAAACCATAACCAAACAATTGTAAAACTAATTTTCCTTAAACGTAGTTTGCACACCGCAATACCAAACGACCACTGTGTAAATACAGATAAAAGATTAGAAGGGTCATAAATGGTCATGCTTAAAACTCAACCTCCTTATTAATATCATATTTATTCATTGTATTGACTTTTCATATATATATAAATAATATCAAAGCTTTAATGTCATTTTTATATCGAACCTTTCCACAACGATGATTTCAACCTTTAAAATTTTCATCCAAAACTTTCCAAAAAAGTTTAAGCTTTCTTGATTGAATTATACACACATCTTATTGTGTAATGTTTAATCTAATCGAAATGTAAGTTTTACACATGAAATTACTATGATTCTATACATTCCAAGTTACCATAATAATGAAATAGAATTTATTATTTAACAACTCTAGCTCTTTTGTTTCTAAGGGGCATGACATAATGGCAGAGAGCTTACGATCTGCATAACAGGTCTCAAATTCGAATAAGGACGTGCACCCCCTGTATGAGCATGTGACAACCAGTGTTTTGCTCACTCATCTGGACCCATAAAAATGTGTTTTCCAGAGAGTGAGGTTTTCTCACATCAAAAAAAAAAATCTAGCTCTTTTGTCTACAAGAACTTAACCAAGTTCATACAAATCAACATTTTATGTCTTCACCACTTAGAGTTCAATCCATTAAACATTTTGGGTTTCTCATTATCCATCATAAAAGGTGATGCCATAATCTTGACTATCGAAGTAATACTTGATTTAATAATAATGGTTGGAAAACCGGTTATTCAGTAAAACCATGATATAATTATAAAAATGATAGTCAAAACTATTTATAAACAAATTTCACTCCACAACAAGCAAGTAAAATAAAATACAACTTGAAAAATAGCAACTTGATCAACAAAAACATTTAAATTATTAATGGTAAATAATAATAATAATAATAATAATAATTACTATTATTTTAGTTCAAATTAAACCTGCATTATGTCAAAACAATATGTTTAAATAAGAGAGAGAAAATGCATGATTATACCTGTAAAGTGTAAACCATAGGAAAACATGTAAGGTACAGGGTAGAGAGAGATGTTAGCAATGTGGGTAGAGAGAGAAATAATAGTTCATTTTAATAAAATATAAAATATAAAATAAAGTTCCATCACAATTCTGATCTATCCACTCGGTTGTCGTGTTAATAATTCACACAGTAGTGGATTGAGGTAGACGAAGGACAATAGCCCACGTATTTCGTGTTTTGGGGGGATCAAACTTGCGATATTAATGAATATTTTATATAATATTCTGTCCGCCACGTGACATGCCTCTCCAGTTTTACATGGTGGGGCCAGTTTGATTATTGTCTCTCACGTGCCAGTTTTATTTTAATTTTTATATCTATTATCACAAAATTTAAGAGTTAACCCGATTTAACTGTTTTTTATTTCTAGTAACAACCTCTCAAAATTAAATTTTTATACTTCATATGTGCTCATGTTAGTTTTTTTTTTGTTTTTATTTATTCCTTATTCCTTATTCTATTTAAATTATTTAAATTACAACTTGTTTTTTAATCTAAATTTATTTTTCCTTGGAATTTTTATGTTAAAAAAAACCCTAACCGGCTCACAGAACAACGCGATGCACAACCAGACTGTCTGTCCCTTCCTTTGCAATTAACACTCCAACATCAGACGAACCATACATTACACTGACTGAGTCCATTTTTTACTAAACACGTTTCTAATTTATTTTATTTTCTTATAGACTATTAATAAAAAATAAATTTTCAATTATAACTCTTAAGCTAAAAGTTAGTTTTTTCATCTATTTTGAAAAAAGTTATAATTTTATGATATTTCTTATTTTGTGCGGAACCGTAGGAGAGAAAAAAAAAACACACACACACAAAAAATCCACATGACATCATACAGCTCAAATTCGCTTGCTTCTACTTTACGGTATTTTATAATAAAATAATATTATATATGTAGATGGTAAATATCTTATAAAAAAAAGGGACTATTTTTGTGCTTAATTTCTCTCCAGGTGTAATTTTAGTAAAAAACAAAAAAACAGTCAAACTCATCCTTCGCTTGCGTTTTGCTATATGAATTGAAAGTGAATCTATTTTTCTTTTTTTGTGATGATTTATTTATTTAAATTTTAAATTATATTTTTAGTGATTTGATGTATCAATAATAAAAAATATTTTAAAAAACCAAAAAATCATTGCTGATCAAATCATAACTGAAGCTCACTGGGCCCGTGTGAAATTAGAAAAGCGTGAAAATATCAATTTGCTTTCATGATCCGTCCCTCTACGTGGCGCATTTAAATGCTGACACCCAAGCCACGTCATCTTTCCTGAAAGCTTTCAAAGTTGTTTTCGTGATATTCTAGAGCTAGAAAAAAATATCTCTAAGACAACAACATGTCGCATGACGTCACCTTCTCCACGTGGCATGACTTCCTGAATCAAATAATAAATATTTTAACAAGAGCCCGTCTCGTAATCTGATTTTGTCTTTAAAAATAGGTGCCGACCAAAACGACAGGCAGGCTATTCCTTGAATGGCAAGGAGGAAAAGGTGAACCAAAACAGTTTGCGCCGCCACTGGACACACCGCCAAACGGAAACCAAAGCGAAAAGGCGGTTCCATTATATTTATAACTCCTTTTTAAATCTTATCTCCCTCTCCTCCAAGTAACCCCCAGCTACACGAAGCAAGAACAGCCGCTCTTCAATTTGCTCTTTCACACGCAGAAGCCTCACGCTATATATACCGACCTGCACACCTTTATATCTCTCTTTGAATTCCCTTTTTCCTCCGTTTTCTTTTCAAATCACTTTTCCAACCCTTCCTTGAGCCTGTAATCTCTTCTTGTTCTTGATTTATTTGTTTCCTAACTTTATATGTTGTGATTTTGGAGCAGTTTTCTTCCGGTGCAAGTTTGCTTACAAAATGCATTATTAGTTTGTTTCTGGCACGGTTTCGTTGGCCTTTCCATGCAATTCGTCCATCAAATCCCACTTTTCAATTCAGTATCTGATCTTTAATTTCCGGGTCTCAAACGGAATTGAAGTTTGTCTTCTATAGGCGTAGGCAAGTTGCTTTTTAGTTTTAGCAATACTTTCAAGAAAAAAAGAAAGAAGCTCCGTTATTTCTTAGGCTAGTTAAATTGTAAAACCTCTGCTCAAACCGATTTCATCATTTAGAGATGGAGTATTCACCGATTCAAGTCAGAAATACCAATGAAATCAAACATGGGTTTAAAGATTTTACTTCTCAACACGCACCAGAACATTCCTTACATAATCCTTCAAATTACCAAAGCACTCATAGCAGACACTCGCATGATCAAGAATCAGCTGTTTCCGATAGCGAAAGTTTTAGTTCGGGTGTCAGTTATGATCAATTTCAATCATTTAATGATGGGATGACTCGACTTTTCGAAGGAGATAGAGTTCATGATCTCATTAAGCAAAGACTCGTTTCGGGTTTGGGTTTACTAGGCAAGAAAGCAACAGTTGTTGCCATTCATAGGAATACTTACTCTGGTGTTCTGCAGCAAGCTAGGGTGCAATCCTTTCAGATTACTGCCAAAGCAATGGAGAAGAAGTGTGGTGGCGATGCCAATCTCAAGTTTGGTTGGTATGGTGGTACAAGAGATGAGATATGTGAGATTATGAAGCATGGTTTCAGTGCCCCGATGATTGATAGCAGTTGTCGATTGTATGGTTCTGGCATTTACCTTTCTCCAGATAATTCTCCTGTTGAATGGTAAGCAAATGATTTCTCTCCATTGAATACTTCTGTTATGTTCTGCTTTGATGTTATATAATGTGAGCAATATTTCTTAAAGGATTTTACTAGCTATGGTGTCAATCTTATGCTTCTTAATTATCATCCTTTTCTTTTTTCTTTTTTGCAGTGTGAAGAAATTGAATGTTGGTAAAGATGGTCTGCGGCATATGATGCTTTGCCGTGTTATTCTGGGGAAGGCAGAGGTTGTGCATCCGGGTTCTGATCAGTATCATCCGAGCTCCGATGAGTTTGATTCAGGAATGGACAATTTGTCATCTCCTAAGAAGTATATTGTGTGGAGTGCCCATATGAACACTCATATTTTGCCAGAGTATGTGATAAGTTTCAGGGCTCCTTCTAACTTGAAAGGTGGGTCATCCACAAAATTAGTTTTTGATGATGTGCATAGCTTGGGAAGTTGTTTATTGGCAGTTTTTGAATTGCAATCATATGGTTTTGGTTGTCTGATTGTGCAGGGTACTTTAGAACTCCCGAGTCTACGAGGACGCCCACTTCTCCTTGGATGCCATTTCCTTCTCTTATTTCTGCTCTCTCAAAGTTCTTACCTCCTACTACGACCAAGTTGATTATCAAGTATTATAGAGATCACAGAGTGAGTAATTCAATTAGATTTGTTGCAGGAACTAGTATTTGAAAGTCGTTCGACTTGTAGTGTCGTATGATCTGACATTGTTGAACTTGTGCCCCAGGCAAAGAAGATTTCTAGACAAGAACTGATACAGCGAGTGAGAAAGATTATAGGGGACAAGTTGCTGATTTCAGTCATCAAATCATTTAGAACCAAGGAATGGCACTTCCTGTAATTAAGTAGTTGTCTCCATCATTCTTAGTATGCTGAATTCAAAGTTGTGATCCATCCTGTGAGCATGGTTTGATCTGAGAATTTATCTAATACCCCTTAAGCTCTTAAGCTTTTAAATGTGATGTTTTACTGACAATCTGAAAGGAATGGCTATTTTGCGTTTAGACGAATCTTCATAAACTTTTATTTGTACTGCTATGTCTAATAAGAAAAGAAGCAATTGGCATGAATTTGACTCCTAGTTTATTGCTAATTGCTGAGTGTAACAAGTTGGGAAATATTCTGCGCATCCTCGCTGGGGAAAGGCGTAGAGGAGCTTCCTTTTCCAGGAGGAATCCCTTTGCTAGAAAATATGCTTCAAGCGAAGTGATGCTGCCTGCTTTCGTTGCCTATATTCCCTATTCATATGAAAAGATGCTTTAATGGAATAAAATTACAAATATGATTGTGGAATGTTTTGCCGAGGAACAAAGTGCTTTGGTTCAGGCGATACTTTGCTTTAATTCCCATATTCCAGGACATGATTCTTAATGGCTTGCGCTGGCAGCAGTCATTTGCTGCTACATGATTTTTACTGATCAAAATTTTAGCTTTGCTTCTGTTTTGGTAGTGGAGTGAAGTACCACTGAATTGATAATTTTGCCTGTGTTCGATGGAAAAGATTAACTGGACACGAATCCTCCATTTTTACTCTGCAGATGCTAGTTACATCAAGCAATTTGGAGCAAAAACAATGGTTCAAAAAGGAGCCAGTTCTGGAATGAATCATGAGATGTGAAGAATGGAAAAGACAGATGACACTGACATGAACGAGTAGCTAATCCAAAATGACATGTACAAATCGAGTGTTTAGTTGCTGGGAGGTCTTCTTCTTGCAGTGGCAGAGTAGTCAGTAGGCATTTTACATGATGGGTGCGAAACCACACGATTGCTGCGCAAGTGCAAACATTTGTCAGCAGCAGATTGTCACAGCAAATGTAACTTTTGACTCTCCCTTGAAAAATAAAATGTGAACTGTTGCCTGACCACTGCCGGATTGCTTGCAGCATCTGCAACTTTCCGGTTTGTTTTTGTAGTTATCAATTCCGTTTCGCTAGTGTTTTATTTTTTTCATTCGATATATATATATATATATATATATATATATATATATATATATATATATAATTAAATATATTAATTAAAAAAAACTTAGTTAAAATCCAAAAGTACAATTATCTAAAATTGTATAATTTAATCTAAAACAAACAATAAAATGATTTTTCTGAATAAAATTATGAACATGTATAATATTACGAGAATACTATCATGAATCGTACAACGTCATTATATTCTCTTATTATTTTGAAATTTTAATATAATATATATAAATATATCAAGAAATTCCTCGTAAATTTTTGTCTCAATCTAATAATAGAATTTAGAAATATTATTGATATTGTAAAATTATTTATTATTTTCAAAAAAATATTATTAGATCGAAACAAAATGAGTAGAATGAAACCAAAACATTCCGGTCAAAATTTAAATGAAATTTATGAAACAAATTAAAATTTCAAGCAAAGTAAAAATTACACTATTTTATCATAGCTTTGTCTTCCTTGGGGCAGGTTCAAGGTTGTGGTTGCAGTGTTTTCTGTTTTAAAATATATTAAAATAATATATTTTTTTAATTTTTAAAAATTAATAATTTTACAATACTAAATAAAATTAATTGAAAATATTGAATTTTCTTTCAAAAACACCTCCATTAAAACGAGATTACTGATGCCCTAATACCTTACGGGCTCGTCTTAAGTGTGCTCACTGAGGCTAGGCCCAGAAGGCCAGCCTCTGCTTGGTTGGATTTGCGAGGTCCACACTTGAGACAAAAATAACAAAACCATCATAGATTTAATGCTCAGCAAACCAAAGATTTTTCTTCAACCTCCCCAAATCGATCTTGTTTTGTTATTTACATATCCTAACTGTGAGTATATTTTATAATTTTAATTATTAAAATGTTGTATTATCTAAGTGTTTAAGAATTATTTTATGTGTGTGTATTTATTTTAATTAGAGCTGTTATATAAGAGAAATGATTCAAGTTTCGCTGAAATTATAATTTTTAATTCTCCAAAATGATTAATTAAATTAAATTAAATATCAGATTTGAAAACAATATTACTAGAATTTTTATTGAATGATTAAAATAGTTATTAAAACTTAATTGAATTACAGAATTATAATTGTGCAGCTAAATATTTAAATTTAATTTTAATGAACATGATTTATTATATGATGAAAATATTAATAATTTAATTCATTATTTTATTTATTTCACCCAATTCAATTCAGATTCAATAAACATGACTGATCATGTTCTTATTATACATAAGAAAATCAAAACCCAGATATAATTATTGCCACTATTTGTATTTTACACAAAATATTATATATTTTATTAAGACATAAATCATGAATTACTTACTAATTATGAATTATGCACTCGAGATGACTTGTACTCAAAGTCTAATTATTTGTGAAAAAGATTAGATATGAAACGCAAGTTGGATCTTTTTCTTAGATGCCTTTTTGCATGATAGCAAATACATTAGCTCCTTAATTAATCATTGCAGTCAACACATGATTCTAGAGAATCACAGAGAGTATATATACAATAATCATTTTAGTGTGAATTGTTTTTTAATTAAGTGTCATAGTTATCATACAAACTGAATTTGTAAGAGGTGAAGTTTGGTAGAATCATGAAAAACAAGCTGAAAAATGATTTTCGTTGTTTGATTATATATCATGGAAAATAAATTAAAAAATAATTTATTAGTATTTTAATATTTTTTAAAGTTTATTCAATAAATGGGTACCGAGTTCTTAAGATTAAAAAAATTGAAGGAGGATGAATTTAAAAAGATTATATTTTAAAAATTATTTTAAATAAAACAAATAGTAAATAAAAGAATAGAGATCAAATCTGATATATAAAAGAATAAAAGAGAATAATTTTTTATAAAAAAAATAAATTTCTCAAATTAAATAAAAAGAAATTAAAATAATAAGGATACAACTTAATAGATAAAAAAAGATAAGAGAAAAAAATAACAATAAAAAATGAGGACCATAATTGATTTAGAAATTAAATTTTAAGAGATGAAATTGAAAAGAAAAAATAAAATTAAAATATATAGTAATGACAAGATTAAGGACCAAACTTGATATAATTAATAAATAACAAAATATATTTGAGTTTTTTGCAACTTCTAGAAACAGTTTTATTATTGATAAAGATTTTTCATGATTAACAAATATAAGAGAATTTACGAAGTAATTTATAGGAAATCACTTTTAGCCTAAATTAACGAGAATAAATTTATTTTATCAACATTTGATTGGATTTGAATATATTACATCATAAATTAATAATGTACATAGCGAGTAAACTTTTCCCTTGTGTGATCAAACATCCTCCAAAATAATTTGTTCACTACAAGGGAGCTGGTTAAAATAAAAGATTACCATATTTTCAAAGACATTAGCACCATTTTCTCTACTCCTACCGAACCAAAACTTTATGATAAAAAAAGCTTTAATGTTAACGCTAATTTATTGTTTTTAGTCTCCAAAAAACATTACGTGATTATAGAAAATTTGCATTCTACATAGCAGCAGGTTTCGAGTTAGAATTAAGGTCTACATTTCTTATAAAAGAACCTAAAAAAATGAAGTTTTACTCGTTAACGTAAGCTTATAAAACACACTTTCCAGAAATGTGATTCTTTTTATTTTATTTTTTTCGAAAACAAAATCATATTTGAGAATCTAAGAAAAAAGAAGAACCTTGACTTAGAAATCTTGTCATCCAGATTTTTAAACACGAGCAAGTGAAGGTATAGGAAATTAACTCGAGTGAGTTGACGTGATGATTAAATTAAAGAGGTGTAATTTCAAATCGAGCAATAAAAAATAAGATTCACAAGATTTTTCTAGTCTTGCAGTGTGCAACATCCCTTTGACAACACTGAAGATGTTCCTTACGCTGAAATTGCCAAAAAACATTATAGGATTCATCTAGCCATAGCTTTACCTCAAAAACCTCTAAACAATTATAAAAAACAACACAATAAAATAATCAATACTAAGTTAAATTACTTATTATTATTCTCAATTCCAACATATCAAGGCACTATTTGGTATTATGTTTCAAAAATATTTTTGAAACAAATTGGGTTTTTTTAAAATGTTTTACTTTAATTTGTTTTTGATATTTTAAGATATTTTCATGTGTTAATGTCAAAAATAATTTTAAAAAAATAAAAAAAATATCATTATAATATATTTCTGAAATAAAAATATTTTTAAAAATAATCTCAATCACATTTCCAAACAGAGACTAAATTACAAAATAACATACATTATATGCATTAATCATCTAGTATTGCGCTCAAGCATTGGTCAAATTTTAGAGTAGGATTGTCTGAAATTTAAAGAAATGGGGTTAAACAAATTCAAAAAATTTAAGCATCAAGACGAAAAAATATATAAAAAGGGAGCCAATTTCACTGCGTGAATCGTGGTGGAATTGAGAGGTGGTCACGAGAGATGCAGCAGGAAATTGGCTATCTCCTTTAATATTTTTTATTAATTAATATACAATTTCCTTAATTATCAGCTAATTGATTACGCGAGATGAAATATCGTTGTAGGGGGTAATCACAACCTCACCAAATGCGTGATGCATGATAACCTACCAATAAATTATTCGCAATTATTAAAGCAAGGTTAGGCATGCCGTCAAACAACGAGTAAATCTCTAACCTTGACAAAAATCTCTAATAAAAGCTCCAGTTCTCACTAGGGTTAGGGTTGATTGACCTTTTCTTTTTCAAATACATTTTCGTATTCCCACGAGTTTAGAGTATCGTTAAAAAAAAACAATCCTTAAGGTGGGCTAATTTGATTTTGTTGATTTTAGACCAATGTTTAATGTTTTTGTAAGAGAAAACATATCCTACATTCCATCCACACATACGAATACCACCACATCCACCCTCGACCCATTAGGAAATATCATCCAAGATGATGTTGTGTTAACCCTTATCATTACAATCTCTTTATATTTTATTAGAGATCATTCCTATTTAAAAGAAAAAAAAACACCTTAGATGTAAAAAGTTTAGTGACTTTCAATGATACAAAAACTTTTTCCTTACTCGTGTCATGCTCCGAGAAAATTCAGATCAATCTTTTTGGAAAGAAAAATTCATTGCAGGTTTACTTATACTCCTAGGAGAGAAAGTTCATAACAAGTTCAAAGATACCCTTATAACCAAAACCATTCTATATGACAAGCTAACCTATGGTGAATTTGTTAGCTTCACCCAGAAAGAAGGTCTTATGATTGCCTAGACCTCAAACTCCAAAAACATTTGACATTAAATGTGACAGACAAGAACTTGGTAGTTTCTATCTTTAGTTTGACCTATCCATCAAAAAACCCTCTTGCAGTGGATACTGGATACTGCTCCAAACCCTAAAATAGTTTGAACATAAACTATTTTTTAGACAATAAAAATTTCTTGATTCTCATGTATTGATTTAAATATTAAATTTAAAATTTATATTTAGAAATTTTGAAAAAAAATAATTTTTTTAGTTTTTATTTTAAATTAAATTTTTTTAGTGTTTTTAAATTATTTTCATGTGTGGATACCGAAATAATTTGTTGGAGTTGGAGCTAATATTAACAATATCGTTATTGGTACCAGTAGTAGTACTAATAATCATTTTAAAATTCATTAGTTTTTACATAATAAAATTCTATGGACATATTGTTTTGTAATGTATTTCTAAGTTATTTTAAATCATGTATGAACCTTAACTAATGAAGTTTTATGGCCAATTGATTATAATTGTAGTGTATTGTATTCAAAAATATTTTACTCATGATTTTATGATTTTTCTATCTACACGATTTTAGCTGTGATTTTACGATTCTTGTGTGAAAAATTTCAGGTATGATTTTATGATCCGATTGTACGATCTGAGTTTTAAAAATGCTTTTCGTGTCGTGTTAAAATCATGATTTTGATAACCTTGAGTATACACATGAAGATTTTTCATGTTTCGATATTTCTAATTGTTTTTATTTCTTGTTAAAATTCTCCTTCCTCAGTTGTGTCGTGGCTGTGTGGGTAGGACAGAGACGGAATACGATAGAAAATATTGTCAATTTAATGATTTTCCAACGGACGGTAAATAAGACGGACGGTGGGCACCACTGCTTTGGAGGATATCCATCACACTCAGCCCAGTGATGGTGCTTCACACTTGTGTAGCTTACAGCCCTCACACGTTTCTCAGCTAATAACCCACCTTATTTACTTCATGCCACGTCGCTTCATGAAATTAATTACAAGGGCGCTAACATTAATTGCCACTTTGGATTGTTCGACAGCAATATTTTTTTTAACTTATTTTTAATCTTAACATATCAAAATAATTAGAAATATTAAAAAAAAATTAAAGAAAAAATATTCAAATTTTTTAAAAATATTTTTTTATTTCCCAAGCATCCCCTGAGCAGATACCGAGCAGGACTGTTGAAAAAAAAAGAAGCTATGGTGTAAATATGATTATCAATAATAAAAAAAAAAACTAAACTGATATTAGAATAACTCTTGTTTTGGATTCCAGTAAACTTTATTTACTGGAAAGCATATTTTATGGGGCTAGATGAAAGAGTAAAACCTTAATTGTCCTAAACTCATATAAAAAATACACGTCTTATCTCGAACTCGAGAAATACTGTGCAAATCTTAAATTTTTTACCATCACGCTATGTCTCTTTGAGACCTGTTATTAGAATAACACCCATGAGAATCTCTGATCTAAGTTGAGAAAATATTACGAACATATACTTCTACACTCGAATGCCCTGAATGTTTTTTAAATCTTCTCCTTTAATTATAAGGAAGCAAATTTCTATAATTTTTTTAATTTTTGGAATGTTTTTATATATAATTTATGATACCTTACTGTAATTTTATTCTCTTAAAACTCAAGCTTCCAACACAGTTAAATAACATATGAAATGATATATGAGGACACTCTCAGTTTCACGTCAATTATAGAGCATAACTGTTCATGCTAGAACAGGCTTTATGACTGTGTAAGAGTGTGTAAGAGTATAAATGAAGTTATTTTTGATATTAATACATGTAAATGATTTAAAAAACTCTACAACTTAATGAATCGCCCCCTACATTTAAGAATATATAAATATATATTGTAGGAGGGATTGGTGGGGAATGGAAGTGGTGATTCTGATAGAAAAGGATTGTTTTTTAACGATACTAAGCTTGTGGGAATACGAAAAGGTATTTTTTTTTAATAAAATAATAATAAAAAAGTCAATCAACCCTAATGAGAACTCGAGCTTTTATTAGAGATTTTTGTCAAGGTTTAGAGATTTAATTGTGTGTGCTAAGTTTAAAAGTTATTTATTCTTAAAAATATTTATAGAAGTTATTATCTAAGATCTTATTGTATGATGTATTACTCTTATAAATATATATAGTGAAATAATTAATGATACATAAATAATAATAATAATTACACATTGAAATATGATCTAACTTAATATATCCATCACTCGACACATTGCTTAAAATGATACATAAATAATAATAATAATAATTACACATTGAAATATGATCTAACTTAATATATCCATCACTCGACACATTGCTTAAAAAACAAACAAGTACTTTTATATCTAATCATAGAGGATGCTTGGGTACAATTATCATAACATGATCTTGCCATTCATGTTCTTCATTTTTTATAATCTGCAACTTGCGTGATAGTTGCAATTGTTCAGTACCCGGGGTTGTGGGGTGTGGTTTATTGGTTTGTTTTTTAAAATTCATCGGTTTGCGTTCTACATCAATCAGGTTTAATTTGTTATTAATTTTAAAATTTATAAAATTAATTAAAATACATGTAAACTAGCCGACAAGCACATTCCAAACAAAACTTGCGTGATAGGAAGGGATGAACGCTTAAATGGTGAGTGTAAGCTGGAGCTCACAGTATTGAGAAGAAGAACAGGCAACCCACAAAATTACAGAAATTAGACAGCCCAAATCAATTAGAAATAATAGCAAAAAGCTTCATTAACTACAATGGTGGAGGCCGAATGCTATGGATAAATAAAAAAATAGAAAAAGAGAGAGATCGAATGAAAAGTGTGTGAACGCTTATACACGTCCACGTAAAGACCAAGACCCAGCTAACGTGGGGATTAAGAAAAGCTGTTCTCTAGAAGACAAGAGAGAGAGGGAGAGGGGTAAGCGAGAACATCATCAAACCTTAAAAAGATATTGCAATTTTGGACAGCTAAGTTAATCCAATTTTACCAAGTACGTGTCACCTCATACCTCACCTTCTCAGAAAACTTGAGACAATATTTTTGTGTCAGTGGCACACCCACCAATCACAACCTACCGCCTCCACCTTTATAAAGCGCGTACTCCTCTTCCTCTCTTTTTCTCACATCCAAAAGAAACCCGTTGGTTTTCACTTTCACACAGACGCAGCCACCCATTTTCTTTAATTATCCCCACCTGTTTCCATCCCATCTCCTCTCTCCCCATCTCTCTTGAAAACTCAGGAGCCCAGCTCCAGACCAAGGAGATTACAATTGCTGCTGTTTTTCTCCCCCCTCCCCGTCAAATTTCAAGCAAATATAGCTCCAAAATGCAAGCGATCAGTCCTCTAATCACCCTTTCTCCAAGCTCTCCAAGCTTCAACTCCTATTCTTCAGACAAGCTAGCAGAAATTGCAGCAAGAGTCGTCCTGGAATTCAGTAGCGAATCAGAGCAGCCAGAGGGTTCTAGCAACGATATTTTCTCATGGCGAGTACAAGAAGAGGAGGAAAACAACCACCCCAAAAACGACAACGAGGAAGAGGAGGAGGAGGAGGAATTCGAGTTTGCAGTTCTAAGTATGCCAGAACCACAATTCCCTCCAATGTCAGCTGATGATATCTTTTACAACGGCCAAATCAGACCCTTCTATCCCTTATTTAACACCAAGTTACTTTTAGACGACCAGGAATCGCTACCCAAATCCAAGACTGCAACCGACAGTACTCAAGATAACAAGAAACCAAATAGATTTCCCCTCAAGAAGCTCTTCTACGAGGACCGCGAAACGTTTTCTTGCTCTTCGTCGGAAGCTGACGATGTTGACAGTGCAGAACCTGGAACTTACTGTGTGTGGACAGCAAAGAAGGAAGAGGGATCTCTAGGGAGCTGCAAGAAGAGCAGCTCTACCGGGTCCAATTCAAAGAGATGGAAGTTCAAAGATTTGCTGCACAGGAGTAATAGTGACGGTAAAGACACTTTTGTGTTCTTGACGCCTAATAACAAGAAGAGTGGCGGCCATAAGAGATTTGGTAGTGATGATCACGAAAGTAAGAATAATAAAAATAAAGAGAGTACAGAGAAAAGGAAAGAAGTGAAAGGAGCCGGAGGTCTATTTCAACTTCAACAACAATACTACGCGAAGGGTAAAGAAGGTGATAAACGCCGGTCGTACTTGCCTTACCGGCCAGATTTGGTGGGTTTTTTGTCTAATGTTAATGGGGTGGGCAGGAACATTCATCCATTTTGAGAGGTGAGAGGTGGAGGGTTTTTTTTATCACAAATTTTTTTGGTGTACTGTAATGATTTTTTTTTTTGGTTATTAATTAGCGAATTATGATTTCTAGTGTTTATAGCAATGATGGGATTTCAATTTTGTGTACATATAATTAAGGTGTTGTGAAAGCTATTTGCTTTGTATATTTTCAATTCAATCGTTTTTATTTGTTTGATGTTAATGAAAGCTCACTTGAAGAGCAATTCTAATCCAAATCCAAATTAGGGTTGTAAATTTTCATTTTCATTTGTTTTTTTGTGTGTGTGTACTGTGTACTTGTAGATAGAAGTCAATGGGATTGTAGGTCAAGTGGGATAGCTTTTAGAAAAGTAGAGGGCGACTCCCACCTCGTGCCAATTAAGAGCTAATAATAGTTGATAAAGCGCATGCCCCTTCTTCTTAGCAGCTTCTTGATCTCAAAATAACGAAAGCAATACATTTTTCCATTTTCTGGCAACTTGGATCATAGCCTGTGGGCGTAGAATATTTCTATGCTCAATTGATTTATCGCTGAATTTAGAAAATTATGTCTCACGCGGCATAGATGCCATGCCTAATTTAGGTGCGCTGCTTTCAATGGATGAACAAGACCAAACTGGGTTTACCAATTGGCAAGAAGGTCCATGAGTCACAGGAAGGAAGCATGGTGTTACGATGATAGAAGATTTGTGATCCTGCATAACATGTTTTAAATTCGAGTTAAAACATGCATCTCTTATAAGAATTTAAGATTATTAGGATTTTACTTGCTTATCTAATTCTATAAAATATATTTTCTAGAGATGAAGTTCACCCGCGTATAAAAAAAATGTTCACGAGGGCAGCCATCT
This sequence comes from Salix purpurea, assembly GCA_027405865.1. Lineage (NCBI taxonomy): Eukaryota > Viridiplantae > Streptophyta > Magnoliopsida > Malpighiales > Salicaceae > Salix > Salix purpurea. Next base: position 2,551,564 of record JAOWLH010000015.1, on the reverse strand, counting down.
ATGCACCACCATTCCCATTGTAATGCAGAGAAGATGTCTTAGGTAGGCTGGCCTATCGCAAGTTTCCACCCTCTTTTTTTATTTAATTTTCTGGTATTCTAGTGCCGAACATTTGACCGTTGATCCATATGATCATAATTTTGTTTATTTTTCAATATTGTAATAATAATATTGGTATGGTGAAAAATCATAATTTCTGGCACGTTCTAAGGTCGTCGTGCTGTTAATTCCCTTTGTCCAAGCATGCACCTTAAATCTTAATTCTAGAAGCGGTGATTTAATTTGAGAAAACATTGGGTTATATCTCTCAATTAAATGCTGAAAGTTATGTTTCATTTGATTCGTTTCACCTACAATTTTTTTATTTTTTATTTTTTATTTTTTATTTTGAAAAAAAACTAAAAATATGTGAACGGGTAACACGAAGAGTTCAACACAAGCGTTCGTCAGTGATGACCGTTTTGAGTGGCGCCATTAATTAATTTGGCTCGTTGAATGGAAGCATGGCTTATCCAATTAATAATTTTTTAATTAAGCGGGCTTTATTTTTTTATAATTAATTAGCCCTCAGCAAAATATAATATATATAAGTTGAAAATTCATTAATTAAAAGATTCATTACAAGACAAAATCAGGTATATGACTTCATATATTAAAAAAAACAAAAACTCGTTTCTTGGAATGCAAGTATTCTATACAAACGCTAGACAGTTAGCGACTGATTTTAAGGATTAGATGGATGGAAAAATGCTTAAAAAACACCTAAAGAAGGTCAAAAACACACACTTCGCATTTAACAGGTCATAACATCCTTGTCCCAACAAGTGTTACATGATGATAAAAAAATTATTATAATCTGCATAATAAATTTTGATTTTGAATTAGAGTATGTATCTTGATGTGCATTACTTGTAAGATATTGAGACAGCTGGAGTTTTACTTACTCAACTCAACTTGCAAAATATGTTTTTTTAAGAAATGAGATTTTCTCGTATAAAATAAAGTGTCTAATTGACACAGTTTTTTAGAATTTATTCAAAGGCTTACAGCATCGCAAGATCTATAGGTTTTTCAATGTAAAAATATATTATGAAGAACTACTGGCAACCTTTTATTTGATCCAGATTCGCAAAACAAGCTCATATTATAAAATAAACTAAAAAAAATCATGAAAACACTGTTTATTATGAGTGAAAATACCGTGGATTATAATAATATATTTTTGGGCTGGTTCGGTTTTTGGGTCAATCGGGTCGGTCGATTTACCTGTTTATTAATTTTTTTATATTTATTTACACAATAAAATAAATATTTTATCCATCGAAAAAGATAAAAAATTGTTGCTGCCTGGAGGAGTTCCACATAAATTTTATATATTTTTAAAAATGACTAAATACTAATCTGCCCCCATATAAGACAAAAAAAAAACAATTCTGGACGGGAGGGGTGCCATAGTAATTTCTCATTTTTTTTGAAAACAGTTAAATACTAATTTGTCCCCTAATAAGACAAAATTAAAGATTTGATTGTAGGAGTGTTCCGGTAATTGACCATATTTTTTTATTATTATCTACTGAATACTTTGCGCACGTGTGTCACACGCAACCGATGATATTCGGTCTCATGCCCGTTTCAGGCGGCGCGTGCAGAAGTTTCTAGTGTTTGAAAATGACCATTCGGCGTCTCACTAGATACGCTAACATTTACTCTTCCTCATGGTGTGGCGCGTTGTGACCCATAATGGCTGGTGTAGGGACGATGGTCAGTTGAAAGTTGTTTTTGATTTTCTCTCTCCTGCATGCTAAAGTACAAGGCAGACCCCCGATTTTATAGTGTTTTCATTTCAGTCCTTGAGTTTTTAATTGCTTTTCATGGTCCTGATTTCTGTTATATAATGTTTTATTTGTTTTAATTGGGTCATTCGATTGAAATTGATAATATATTAGGTTTTAATTCGGTTCTCATTCTTTTAATTTCTGGATTGGATTTAAATCCCTTAATATATTTGGTACATAGGTTTTGATTTTTTTTTAATTTTATCCTTTGATTGAAATTGATAATATATTTAGTTTTTATTTTGGCCCTTATACTTTTAATTTTTTATTTTGATTCCTTTATTTTCTTATATTTCTGAAATAGTCTCTATTTTTGTCCATGTTTATATATATATGTGCTCTTATCTTAAGTTTTTAATTTTTATTATTTTCTTATTTATTGTGGTGATTTTTTTTTGAAGGATTTAGTTTTCAGATTTTAGTTTGTGTTTGCGATAATTTAAAAATTGATATTTCTGTTTTTTGTTCTCTTTGTTCTTTCTTTTAGTTTTTTTTTTTATTTTCTAAGTCAAGTGATTTTTTTCAGTTAATAATTTTTATTTTATCATTTATTTTATTTTTTTGTTTGCTCTTTTGTTAAAGTTTTAAGGTTTTTTTAGTCTTTGATTTATTTTCATTATTAATGCAATAATAATAATAATAATTTTAGTTTTTGTTCTTACTTATTCTTTTGTTAATTTTTTTGAGTTTTTTTCCTCGGGGTAATTTAATATTTTTTTATTGTTTTGGCAGTAGTAATAGTTATAATTTTATATGTTAAGACTACGATATTGCTGTTGGTATAATATGGTGTGTTGATCTGTTTTATTATATCAAACTTTATATGTATAAATATTTTATTTTATTTTGAACTAACAAATCCTATTAATTGTTTTAATCTCAACCGTTATAAAAATTGTTTAACTAGTTGCTTACCTACCCTGTTTATTTATTTTTATTTAGGTAATGATTATTTCTGAATTGAAGATAATTTGTTGCTCATCTATTTCTGTGCGTTAAGAAACAAGAAAAAAAAAGATAAAGAAATCACGAGCCTGATTTTTTTTCTTCTGAGGACTAAATTCCTTGTACCTTGTTAAGCCCCGGCCCACCTCTTCATCACATAATTACAAGTTGGAAATCTCAACATAATTATAATTTGACATTGGTAAACCTCGCTCCGAAGCTGCTTTCATATTTGATTTATCTGGTTAATGTGATGGGAAGCAGGTAAGAATTAGCTGAAAGCATGCACAGTATTCTAGCATCAAAAAGAAAGTTAGCAACAGTAAATCTAGATAGTGGTTTGATTTATTGACATTTTAATTAATAATATGATAGGTAATCTCATGTCAAATTAATGCTAAAAATCCATCTGGGCCTCGCAATTTGCCATTTGCAAGTATGAAATGAAAGGAACCTAACACCGCACAGACAGCGATGTTTTTGTGTCCCCCAAACTGGGCCTCCCCTACATGGTGCCGACAGCTCTTGGTCTTGGTCTCACTGTCAATCCTCCTGCAAGAGCTCCCAATAAACCTAGGAAAATGTGTAAAGTGAAAGGGAGACCTTCACCCTCTCATCCGCCGGGTATGGTGGGAGCTGATGAAATCTGAAGATCTTGTCAGAAAGAAAAGCAGGCGTTTAATCAAACCCTGAACTGGAAACTGCTAGAAAGTTTTTAGAGTTTGAGGAGACAAATGACCCCAGAGCATGGAGAGGTGCGTTTCCTACAAGTGCCACCATAAGAATAACAATCAAAGTGAGCTTCGCTTTGCACCACTTGGCCGCTATTCTGCTAGGCCCATAAAGAATAAAAAAAATAGTAACTGGGAAGCTAGCAGCAGTATAGTAATATCTGGTTTTGGTTTAGGTAAACAGGTAAAACTCCAGTTATCTCATATTTTTATAAGGATGCACGCTCTAATTTTAACTTGAGATCTGCTAAACACACATCGCAGATACTTTAATATCACGCCGAGCTATTTAGTACCATGTGGGGGGGTATTTCACAACCTCTCTTTCATCTCTGTTGGAGCATACGATGCCGAAGCCTGGCACTCAAAGGTATCAAATGTTTCTTGGGTACCTATCCAAATCAGCTTATTGGACCAGCCATGACTTCCACACCATCTCCACGGTACTGAAGAACCTCTCTTCCATTTACAGCTTTTCATTGTTTTTCTCTTTTTTTTTTTTTCCAATCTCATATTCTTGAAGGGGCAATCGGGCAAAGATGCTCTCGTAAGCACAGGATGAGAGGAAATTCTTGTTTTCATGTTATTCATTGCCACATAAATATTTAAACTAAAATAATAAATAAAAATCCTAAACTAATTTTACATTAATTATCTGACAGTCCACACAGTTTGATGCGCAGTTTGTGACTTGTGATCAGTGGTAGTACTCCAGAACTCCAAATCATTTCCTTCTGGATACAAGATCAGCCATGTCCCAAAATATACGAGTCTCACAACCCTGTTCGAAGAGGTTTTAATATTAATTATAGTCACTGAAATCTTGAGTTTACGGTGCCAGCTCATGTAAATATATCATTAAATTAAAAAATATTTTAGGAAACAATCAACGACATTACCATACATGAGTTCTCGTTACTGCCACTGTATATGATTCACTGCAACTCGTCTTTCTTGAGCCTGTACTTAGAATGGAATGGATCTTGTCAGCTTTCTACATGGTTCTTATTTTTCTAGAAGAGAGAATCAGGGAAGGCAGCTAAAGTCCCTCGAGGTAATCATCAAGGTGCCTCCTTTTCTTCTTTTTTTTTTTAAATACAATTTGGATAAAAAAGATTCCAAGGTGATCAGGTGCATGTATACTCTGGGTCATTGTCTATATTGCAACTCTGCCATTATCAATTATTCTCCTTAATTACAGTATTCTGAAGAATATAGTTTGCTTAAATGATTTCTGTAAGCTTTAAGCATCCCTCTGATGGATCTTGTAATTTTGTAGAGTGGGTGAGAGCTGGATTCCAAATCAATAGCTAGCCGGGGCCATGCTCGCACAAACCCCACAATCACTTTCCAAATCAATAGTTTATTTCCATTGTTCTCCACCACTATTTGCAAGCTTAGTAGGTTTTAGAGCAAAACGGAGAGCCTGCTTTCCTAGGCTCTACAGAAGGAAGAGCTTTCACATAGCAAGATTAATCGCAAGACTAAATGCCTGCCAGGAGCATTTGCTGCACGATGCTTTTCCTCCTTGGCGAGACCCAAAAGTCGAAGGCATTGTCTGTTCCGGGTCAATGGGGCCACAGGTTCGGAATGATTTGGATAAATGACCAAGTCATTGGTTTCATACTTGGCATGCACTGTCTTGTGCTGTCATTTCTTCAGAATGTTCAAATATATCTCTATCCATTCTGAAGAATATAAGGGCAGCAGAGAGAAGCTTCCAATGCCACGAACAAACAAAAATACAGGTAGTTGAATTTACTCATCCCAAATTCACTTATTCAAAATACAATTACAAAAACGGGTGTAACGAACACACACTTCTAATCAATAAAATAAAATAAAATAAAAAATATTCTGAATAAAAGGATAATATTTAAAATATGCTGAGTTTTAAAATATTAATGAATAATTAAAATAAATAAATCCATACTACAATTGGTCTAAGGACAACCGGCGAAATTCAAAAAGGTATTGGCAGGGGGCAGCCCTTGAACACACAAAAATTAAAACTTAGAAGGTTCAAAAGTGTTTTTTTTTAAAAAATATTTTTATTTTTTATTTTAAATTAATTTTTTATGGTTTTAGATCATTTTTATGATGTAAAAACTGATATTTAAAAAGTATAAAAACATTATTTTAATTTATTTTTAAATAAAAAATACTTTAAAAAATAATTTCAGTTATATTCTCAAACAAACACTTAATTCAATTATGTAAATTGATGGGCTTTCTCAATACGGTGCAGTAGCCTCTAGCATAATCGATGTTTCAGGTGCTCTCCTTCACAAGGATTCATCCCCAGTTCCTACCATAAATCATTTACTCTCATGCGAGACTCTGCTTAATCGACTAATAAACTGTTGTTCATGTCCATGTTCTCTAGCATAATCGATGGAATATTTTCATCGGTGTTTACCAATAGAATAGAATTACTAACGCGGTATATCCGCTGCTAAATTTATTTTGGTTCAAGACCATAAAGAGATCTTTAGTTTTCCTCTCTACAGTGCAAAATGCATTCTTTATCCTCTTTTCAGCGGGGAATTACTGCCGTGGCTTCCAAGATGATCCTTTCAAGGATGCAATGTATTTCAGGGGGAGCATATTCTGGTTGCCTATTCCAATATTTATGCCATACGGCTAATCAATTCCCTCCCAAACCCAAGAAAGAATGCCAGTTTTGGCAGGAATACAGCATGTTTTGCCAGACCCAGAATTAGACCCTTTACTCATCATGGCATTGCCGCGCGGCCAGTCAAGCAAGAACAGGACTCGGACCAGAAGAGTGCTGCAAGCTAGCAGCGTATTCTCGCGCCCACGAGTCATAGTGTATAATCTCCTCCAGAGAGGGTGAGGCCACTAATTCTGCTTGGTGCTTATCACATGTTTGCTCCACAACTTTGAAAATGTCAAGATAGCTTATCCTGAAAAGAAAAAAACAGGCAAAACTATATGTTAGCCAAGGACTCAAAAAAATCAGAAGGGGGAAACCTAATGCATCAACTGACATAGTGCAGCTTCATACAGCTACTGCTACAGTATTTATGACATTTTCTGTGCGTCTCGCGCCACTATTTACCATAAAAATCACTAGGAGAATTAACTATTTATAAGATTTTTGAACCCCCTGGAAATAGCTATCCAGTAATATGGTGCTGCTACAAACTGCTGTCATCATCAGCATATTTTAGATTAAAGGAATAAGCAACATGAATACATACTTTTCATCGATGAACATTTCCACAGCTTTCTCATTAGCAGCACTGAGGACTCCTGTCATGGTGCCTCCAGCCCGTCCAGCAGCATAGGCAAGATGCATAGATGGATATTTTACATTGTCGGGAGCTTTAAAAGTTAGTGATCCAAGCCTGCATCATCCGTTGAATTTAATATTAAATAAATAAAAAATTATAACAAAGGAGTAGTGGCCGTGTTGTGTTTCTACACCAATATCAAATTCCTTTGTCTATCACTTCAGCTCAGCTAAAATGTAAAGGCCTACTACAGCTTATGCAATCATTTCTGGGAAGAGACTGAATCACAAAAGACTTATTGTTGAGAAGTTTTATATATTGGATTGGTTATCGCATCCAAAAAACAAAAAAGATGAAAAAAAGAAGAAGTGTTAAAACTCTAGATTGAAAGGGAACAAGGCTACTAACTTGCAAAGATCAAGGCGAGGCCAAGTAATTTCAGAACAGTAAACTCTCTCTGGCCATGACATGGTGTAAAGGATAGGCAAGCGCATATCAGGCCACCCCAACTGTGCAATAACAGATGAATCCTGGGAAGAAACAAATGGCAATACAAAATGAGGAAAGAACAAGTTTGCATGTGTCCAGTATATAGTCCAGAGCCTCTAGAAACTTTAAATGGACAATTGAGCCTCCACCAGAAAGTGAAATAAGTTAGGGGAAGCCAGCTAACAAGAAAAAGTTCTAGAGTCAGACCTGTGTTTCAACCATCGAATGTATTATAGACTGTGGATGAATTACGATATCAATATTATCATACTCGGCTCCAAACAAATAGTGGGCTTCAATGACTTCTAAGCCCTGTCAAAACAAAAATAAATAAATAACTGCAACCTTTTTACCCATATTCCAGAAATATATTTATTCATAAATGGTTTGCAATTCAGAATCAAGAAGGTAACAGAAGCAAACCTTGTTGAAAAGGGTAGCAGAGTCTACAGTTATCTTTTTACCCATACTCCAGTTGGGATGCTTCAAAGCATCAGCTACTTTAACTTCTTTCAATTTTTCAACAGGCCAATCCCTGTGATCACCAAGGGAATGACCAAACAGTTAAACCCGGCTTCATATAATTATACACGGTTTAAGATGAAGCTGCAACATCTCAGAATATTGGTTAATGAGATGTCTGTACTAACAATATGATGACGTCAATTTATTAATTTGGGTCACCTTCGCAGTTCAAGAGAAAACAAATGTCAAGATAGAAGTGCAAGTAAATCAAGTTAAAGGTTCTCAAGCCCAAGAAAACAGTTCTTCAGCACTCTAAACTTTTCAAATTACTGAACATATCTACAGTTCTGAAACATAATCAATCAGACAAGATATCCAAGGAAAATACTGAAGCCTTCAACTTAAAAATTTTAAGATTGTAGATTGAATTATGATTCCACACCTGAAAGCCCCACCAGAAGCAGTTAAAATGATGCGCCGCAATGCACCCTCAGGCAGGCCCTGAATACACTGAAGAAAAAGGATACCTTATGAGTTCTATCTAATTAATATTTACGACATTGATTATATTCATTAAAAGAATGATAAAAAAACATGAAAATGCTACAGAAAGAACTTCCAATCAGGGCTCAAAATATTAGCAGAAACATTTGAGATCTATATCTTAACAGATACAAATATATTTTCATACCTGAAAAATGGCAGAATGTTCAGAATCAGCTGGAAGAATTTTTACGTTATATTTGTGAGCAAGAGGGAGGATAAAAGGACCTCCAGCAATTAGTGTCTCCTTATTGGCCAAACATATATCTTTTCCAGCTTCTATTGCAGCAACCGTTGGCTGAAAGAGATGAAGAGAGAAACTATGCTAGGTTAGTTTCATGTCAGTAATAATTGACAAACAACAGTTGTCCCCTTAATACTAATATCAAATCCTCAACAAGTAACTTGAAAATTGATAGAAATAGTTGAGAAAACGTCATCTTTAGTGAAAAATATTAAAAGTGGAAAGCACAAAATCACATATTCAAAACCTTTCAACTTTTTTTCTATTTTAAAAGCCCTCGTATGAAATCCTAGCCTGAGAAGGATTTTAGATATTCTAGATTATATGGTGCAAAAAGACTAAATAGAGAATGATCAATCAGAATTGCGGCCACACCTTGAGGCCTGCACAGCCTACTATTCCTGTAACTACACTGACAGCATCTGGATGACGAGCAACCTGAAAAGAAGTCAATTGACAATTAATAATAAGATTGATTTCATCAGCCAAACAATCTGAGAGAAAGATGTGATGTTATTCTACCTCGATAACTCCTTGCTCCCCAGGAATAATCTCAGGCTTTTCTTCGAGATCAGCCAGAGCCTCTTTGAGTTCATCAACTAATGACTCATTTCTAACAGCAACCAGTTGAGGTTTGAATCTCCTCACCTGTACAGCCAAAAAAGAAAAAGAGAAAAGGCCAGAGAGAGTTGATGAGACCATAATCTGATTCATTTTCTTAAAGCCTTGGTCTCTTGAATGAAAACAGATAAAGAAAGTAGCTGAGATAAGCATCGCTGCCATCAGTACTAATACTCAATTAAAGAATCGATTGGGAATCACACTGTTCAAGGCACATAATCAATCAATCAAGGCATTGCAAGTTCTTTACAGCATATAACAGTTTGATTACCTGATCAGCAAGAAGAGTAACATTTGAACCAGCTGCCAGTGCCACGACTGTGAATTTATCTGGATTCTCTGTTACTATGTCCAAAGTCTGCGAGATATACAAATGATTGAACATGAAGGGATAGAACTTGTTCACACAGCCTTATATTTTTTTTTTCGATTTGAATAATTAAAAGTAAATATTGGAAAAAACAAATCTGAGGAAAACAAACAAGACAACGCACATTAAAGCAGCGATTGACCTCATAAAAAAGTGAGGATACCCAATTCCAATAAAGGCTATACTTATTCAAAATCAAATAATATAAAATGAAAGCTAAGAGCGACCATCCCGTCTTCCTTTAAAGAGAATGTTATCAAGCAGAAACAATAAACCTCCTACCCCATGAGCTTTTCTGCCTCATTGGCGTATTCTCTTTCTAAATATTCAAAAAGCAGCAGCTAATTAAGTAGAACCTTAAAGCATAAATGTAATTCCAGTAACTGGGGCAGTTTGTTGATATCCAAATTATATAACCACCTGAGTTCCAATGGAACCAGTAGATCCAACAATTGATATAGGCTTAGGACCATCCCAGGTCTTGCGTCCAGGTTCTGGAAACGCTCTTCCTGGCCAAGCTGGAGGTGGCTTATTCTGATTCTGAACAGAGCATTGAATTCTTCTCCCTCCACAATCCTTCCTCAAACCAAGCCTACCTATATTAGGCACCACCAAGAATCAAAGTTTCAAACCTTTTTTCATTTCTACGACAAAAACAATTAAATTGAAATCGAAGTCTTCAACAAACTATTCATTGTTAAACTGAAGTCACTTAAAAAGTCGTTTTCTTACATAAAGCAAAAGATTCATAATTTTCTCAAATGTTAAACCTTTTCTATGACACCCAAAATGCAAAATTATCCAACTTTCTAGCTCATTACCTTCTAAAAAACTTTCCAGCTTTTTTTCATGGAAACAAAAAGGAAAACCCAGAAAAAATAAAGTGAGAGAGAGAGAAAAAAAACCTGGAAGCTTAGGTAGGTGATTGGATTTAGTAGAATCCAAGAAAGAGATAGCCTTGATTTCTGCTGGAGAAAGAAAATTAAGGGCCATCTTGTCTTAGTTAGTTAATACCGGCACTGTGTCTTAATTTGTGGCTCAAGAATTCAAAATCCAAAGTATTTGAGAGAGAGAAAGGATAGAGTAGAAAAAATATAATCTTTTCTTTTTCTTGAACAAAATTACTAGTGGGGTGTCGAGACTAATATAGCCATGGACATGATAGTATTAATAGCAAAGCATGCGCACCAAACAAAAACAGCAGTGCTAAGCACTACTGATTTAAAGAAAGATATGTGTGGCTAGTGAATTGTGGGGTTTTCTTTTTTCTTTTCTTTTTTTAATTTTTTGTTCTTCATATTTTTATAGAGGAAAATTGGGAAGTGGGCAAGATTGGATGAAGAGCAGTCGAATTATTGGGGGGATGAGGACGAGACAGGAATCAAATAATCTTGTGGAACTTAGTTTAGTTTTGTGGTGTCAGAATCCTGTCCTTCCTTCAGCGATGTTGCCTGTTTTCTTTCTACGATTCAACGATTGTTAACACATTCAATGTACTTAGATTGCTTTCCAATACTGCGATGCCATACCAATAACATTTAAAGAAAATATAACAAGCATAATCTTCTCCTTTTTTATTATTATTCATTTACTCTTTTTATTCATTCAAGTTTGATTGGAGATTTATTCTATTATCAAGAACAAATTTATCTTTTTTAAAATAATTTTTTTCCCCACTTATCTCTTATTTTCTTTGCAATTCACTGTAATTTTTTTTAATATATATATATATATATATATATATATTCTATTTATTATTTATCTAGTAAATAAATCTAAATATTTATATTTTATCTATCAGGTTTCTTGAATGTGTATAAATATTTATTATTCAATAAAAAACAAAAACAAAATAGTGATATATATATATTTAAAGTGTGTATATATATATATATATTCTATTTATTATTTATCTAGTAAATAAATCTAAATATTTATATTTTATCTATCAGGTTTCTTGAATGTGTATAAATATTTATTATTCAATAAAAAACAAAAAAGAAAATAGTGATATATATTTAAAGTGTATATATATATATATATATATATATATATATATATATAAGATTTTAAATAATAAAATCTATGTCTGCGTGTGTGTATCATGTTAATATTGAAATATGTATATATAATGGATTAAGAATATAAAGTATTCTATAAATATATATTTTGGGTTAGGTTTGGATTAAATGGTTATTTTTTTTTGTTTTTTAATTTGTTAATGCTGCTTCCTCACTCTTGTTCTTATTATATGCTTCGTTGGTTCTTATGCAAAGGTATCTTTTGGGTTTTTTATGCTCACTACACAATTTAGATTGTTTCTAAATAATAATAAAAACAGCTCTCTACCCCAATAATTATCAATTAATCAAATACTTCCAAGATGACGAGCAAACAATACAGCTCATACAAAAAAAAAGGGAAGAAAAAAAGCATAAAACCCTAACGAAATGATTCCATGGATTGACCTACATATTAATGAGATTCGTCCCTCGCACTCTCTGAAAGTTTTCTAGAAAAGAAATATATAGAATTTCAATTAATATTTAGGTTAATTAGAACAACATGCAAATTGTTATAATCATGCATGGCTGCGAGCAAAACAACTGGAAAAAAAGGAGCCCACATGCACACCAAGTTCATTAGTGTCTGAACTTAATTTTCGATCCAGCAAAATTCTTTCTTGTATTGGAAGATATAAATTTAATTATAAGTTTAAGTTCTTTGATATTACAGCAGAGTTTTATTAACTTATTGGTGATGAGTTCGAATATTATTATCTTTATTATATTTGATAAAAATTAAGTATAAAATATAATGAACCTGTGTGTAAATTTCAAACCTAAATAATTTTTTTTTGAAAAAAAAATATTAAAGTATAATATAAATTATATTTAAGAATTTTACTTATAAAATTAAATTTCTAGATGAGATGATTTGACTGAAAGAAGAAAGAAGAAGGATATCCCTATGTATCTACAGTGTCGGGACAGCAGGATATACAAAATCAACATCGAAGGGCATTCATAAATAGCTACAGAAAACATGAATTTGCTGATTTACACAGTCATAGAATGTGTTCCACATGCACGCACCATGAATCACATGCATCCCAAATCTCAACGAGTCAAGGTTTTAATTGGGTCATTATCTACATGGGGAAGTGGCAAATATTGATGTGTTAGAGCTATACAACAAGTATTTTTTTTATTAATATGATTGTCAGATCAGTTTGCGTGCACCTTGATTAATTTTATCGATCTTGAAATTGATGATATAAGCTTTCAATGACCATCATATTAACAAACACGTGACTCAAATATAAGATTACAAACAGGAACAAATATATTAATTCCAAATGTTTACCGTTACCTACAATATAATTATACTAGCTATATTGTCCGTGCGGTGCCGCGGGCATTATTGTGTATATAATTTAATATAAATAAATCCACAACGATAAATTTATATGATATAACTACATAAAAGTTATAAATTAGGAGATAAAATGTATAAATTTTTAAGTATAGTTTGTTGCGCAAGCATAAGATATATCTTTTAGAATGTAGGTATTATGCCATAAAAGATAAAAAAAGAGCGCGAACCAATATTAAAAAAAAAGAGCAAAATATTTTTATAAGAAAAAAAAAGAAAGTAATAACTAAAATCATCGTCATTATTGTTTAGATAGTAAAATTATAAAAATCATTTAATACAAAGAGCAAATAAAAATAATAAAAATAATGAAAAAAATAATGGGGGAAAAGGAAGCAATATTAATTTAAAATATTATAACAATAGCAACATCGGAGTCTTAACATCTAAAATTATTATTGTTGTTACTATCAAAACAATAAAAATTATCAAATTATACTGAGGGAAAAAATTAAAAAGCATGAACAAAATAGCAAGCAAGAAAAACAATTAAATTATTATTATTATTATTATTATTATTATTATTATTATTATTATTATTATTATTATTATTATTATTATCATGAAAGAATAAATGAATGAATGAATGAAAGATTAAAAAAATTGTAAAAACTACAAAAAAATATCGAACAAAAAAACTACAATGAAAATAAAAAATTATCATTGTTATCATTGTAAACACAATAAAAATTATCAAATTGTCCTGAGGGAAAAAAATCCTCAAAAACATTAACAAAAGAGTAAGCAAGAAAAACAATTATATTATTATTATTATTATTATTATTATTATTATTATTATTATTATTATTATAATTATTATTATAATTATAATAATTATTATTATTATTATTATTATTATTATTATTATTATTATTATTATTATTGTGTTAATAATGAAAAAAAATAAAATAAATGAAAGACTAAAAAAACCATGAAGACTAAAAATTATCATTGTTTTGATTGTCAACACAATAAAAATTATCAAATTATTCTGAGGAAAAAAACCCCTCAAAAACATTAACAAAAGAGTAAGCAAGAAAAACAATTAAATTATTATTATTATTATTATTATTATTATTATTATTATTATTATTATTATTATTATTATTATTATTATTATTATTATTATTATTAAAGAACAAATAAATAAATGAAGGACCACAAAAATCCTAAAAACTTTAATAGAAGAAAAAAAAATAAAAATAAAAATTATCATTGTTATTACTGCCAAGACAATAAAAATTATCAAATTATCCAGAGGAAAAAACTAAAAAAACATTAACAAAAATGTAAGCAAGAATTTTTTTTTTATTATTATTATATTTGTGCTAATAATGAAAGAAAAAAAATGAAAGATTTAAAAAAACCCTAAAAACTTTAACAAAAGATCAAATTAAAAAATAAAATATAAGGATTAAAATCTAAAATTAAAAGTATAAGGGCCAAAATGAAAATCAATTATATAATCAATTTTAATCAAAGGACAAAATTGAAAAAATCACAACTTCCATACCGAATATATTAAGGTTTTTTAACTCAATCCGGAAATTAAAAGAAGGGGGACCGAAGTTATACATTAATATTTCATTAATTTCAATCGAATGACTCAATTAAAAATTCAGGGACCGAAGTGAAAGTCCAAACTGAGGGCCTCTTCTGTACCAAACAGAAAATTAAAAGTCCAGGGACCGAAGTGAAAAGTCAACAAACCTTGGGGCCTCAACTGTACATTTGTATGCAGGAGAGAGAGAAACAGAATGAAGGACTTTAACCGGCCACCGACGCGTACACGAACATCGGATGATGCAACGCGCCGCACCGGGAGGAAGACCACGCGGAGGCGCATCGATTGAGACGCCGGTAGTCCATTTCCGGTGACTCTATCAGCCTGCACGCGCCACTTTAACAGGGCGTGAGTCGGAATACCGTCGATCGCGCGGACCACACGCGCCGACAGTATTCCGAGAAAAATAAAAAACAAATGGGTCAATTACCATTCCACCCTTGCGTCTTAGTCAGTGATTTTGTCTTATTGGGGGCTATTTCCGTATTTAGCCTTTTTTTTAAAAAAGAGTTGCGGCGGACCTGGCGAACCGGACTGGTCCGTACGCGTGCAATTACACCCTTAACCCTAAGCGCATAACCCTATTTTGTCCGACTTGAAGGTCAAAAACGTTAATACACCGTTCATGACTGATTAAAATAATAATAAAAAAGAACAAAAACAGGAAAAAACGAAAATACCCCCATTTTACCCGCACAATAAGCCGAGAATGCTAAGGCTAAAAACGGGCGCGCACTGCCGCAATCCACAATGATTTTAGATACAATACACAATGATTTAAACAGGGAAATGGCCACGCCTTTTAGATGTTAGGTAATATTAAGGGTTATATATAAAGGTATCTTGAGTTCATAGGAAGTGAAGACCCCTCCTCTCCTGCCTGTGACTTTGGCTTCTTTAATTGTCTGCATCACAAAACAGTAACACTTGCATCTATCTTTTTTCTTGCTCAAACTGTAGATCTCTTAAAGCGAGGACAAATTGGATGCAAATTTACCAGCAAGTTCCTTGACTGTAAGTAAGAATACAGCAAATTAAAAACAGAATATTAATAATATACAGGAAGTTTTAATAAAAAGAAAAAAAAATATCAAAAATATAAAACAAACAAGAATTGAAACGTAGCATATATTTTGTGGTGGTACATAGCAGTTGTTTTTCAAAAATGTTTTTTCACCCAGAAAAAAATGGCCGGCCAGAAGTGTCCCACTATCACCATCCATTTTAATTTTAAACTAGTTTTCCCAACATGAATATCACTTTTCTATCACGCTATGATTGAATGCAAAATTATAAAATGAAAAAAAAAATCTGATAATTATAATCCATTTATAATTTGGTAGGTACTGGTGCTTCCCTTCTAGCCAAAAAGAAGAGAATCCTGTTCTTGAAATTAAATGAGAAAAAAAAAAGATGATTAAACTCGATTTATGATTCGGTAGGTACTTCCTAGCTGGTCGAAGAAAAAAAAATGAAGAAGAAGAAGAAGAAGAAGAAGAAGAAGAAAGGGAATACATTAACAGCCTGTGAGAGCAACCTCTAAATATTCATGTCTATAAAATCACAACAAATTTTCCATTCTTGGTAGCAAATCCCATCTCACATAGCAATAGTAAGGAAGCAATGACAGGCATGCAACTGGCAGCAGCAGCATCTAGTCTTGATGCCGAGTTTTGTTCCTGGGGCTAAACTATTTTCTTATATATGAAAAATGATGCCCATATTCTAAAATAGGATAAAACCCCCGCCATAAGAACCCGGTCATGATAAACCTGTAACTTGGAAAGCACTTTTGAAAAGAATTGAATTTGTTTTTGTTTTTATTTTTTATTATAATTTTTTTTAGCGTTTTTACATCATTTTTAATTGCTAATGTCAAAAATAATTTTTAAAAATAAAAAAAAACATCATTTTATCATCTTAATGTATTTTTGAACGAAAAACAATTTAAAAAACAACCTCAACCACGCTACCAAACAGACACTAATTAGAGCTAAACTAACCCAAGCTAATGCCTGTTTGTGAGTGTGGTTGAGGTTGCTTTTGAAAGTGTTTTTCGTTCAGAAATGCATTAAAATAATATATTTTTTTTAAAAAAAATTATTTTTGCCATCTACACATCAAAATGATTAAAAACACTATTTTTTAATTTAAAATAAAAAATAAAAAATATATTTTTTAAAGTTTTTTCAATATAGCTTTCAACCAAACACCCCCTTAAGAACATAAACACAGTCGTGCCTATAGCATAGTTAACTACGAACCGGATATGTCCAAACCTTCAGTCATATTTTGCTAGCTTATTTGTTCGTCACGCATGCTTTGAACGCTTTTCCTTGAATATTTGCGCGGCACTGGAGTTAATTTTATTATACCAAGTTTCAAGTAGTTCAATCTAATTACAATACAAAATCATGGGATTTTTCTACGAGAATCCGGAGTTTTTTTTTTTTCTTTATTTTTAATCTTATTCAATGTTTTTAATTTCATCATTGAATTCTAATTTACTAAATTATAAGTAGCGGACAGGTGGAGCTTTGAGAGGGGTAGCCTAGTGTGTAGCTGGGAAAAAAAGGAAAACCAAAATTATTTTTAATAACTTGGGATGCCAAAGCTTTGATATTGAACAAACAAGCAAAACAAACTCACGTATCCTCAGTCTTAATCACAACTATGAACAGCATTCATAGCTTTATTCTCATGGAAAATGTACTCCAGATAGTCTAAAAGAGTATAGTTTGGCACATGATACAAGTGGAATCAAATTGATTGTCCCATGTTTGATCAGAAGTATTCTCCGGCAGTTGTTTGATCAAACACCAAACTGTACCTTGGATCGGGTAGATCATGCAAATTAAACTCTGCTTTAGTTCTCATCACTGACCCCTAACCATTAATCTCCACTGAACCTCCTGCTTCTGATATTTTTGTTATCTCCTGTAGCTCATCAGCTGTGTCTGTT
This sequence comes from Salix purpurea, assembly GCA_027405865.1. Lineage (NCBI taxonomy): Eukaryota > Viridiplantae > Streptophyta > Magnoliopsida > Malpighiales > Salicaceae > Salix > Salix purpurea. The sequence continues at coordinate 2,534,103 of JAOWLH010000015.1, read as the reverse complement.
GGATGAGACACATATTGCTCATCATCTGACTGTTCTTTCTGAATTGATTGTTTCGGCCGTCTGATGGCTTCAGCTGCTTCAGGCATCACGACAGGGGGTGGCTGTGGAGGGACCCATGAACGCCTAACTGGTTGCTCGCTAGTTTGTGCACCAAAAGGTCCAGTTTTCATTTCATCTCCATTTTCTATCTCCGTGGTTCTGGCATTTTTCTGCTGCCACCAGGGTTCAGCGCCAGCTTTCATTTCACCGCCATCTTCTATCTCTGTGATTGTGGCATTTTTCTGCTGCCACCAGGGTTCAGTGCTCTTGCCATCCAACTGATTGATTCCATTGTCTTGTATATTTGAATTCAAACCTTCTCTGCCAACTTGAGACTGACGCACTTGGCTTGAGTTGTTTTGAGCTTGACCAACCTCCCAGGGCTACTCGGAACAGTAAAGGAGCAGATAGCTTTAATGTGAATTCAAAAACTCAAAAGAAGATTCTGTTATTCAATGTATTTTGCGAGTCTAAAAAATCTGAAGATGTATTTTTCCAAGTTAAATATCTCAAGCTGGACGAATGGATTCTGTTTTTAAGAGTGAACTCAAAAATCTGTGTCAAATTAGAGCTACTACTGATTCATCCATTAATTCAGCAATACTGAGTGATGGATAAAGTAGACGCCAACTCAATTTGTAAGACCTTTTCTTTTTTCCTAATTTCAGCACTACTCTTCTCAAATATAAATACCATTCTAGAATTAGTTAACAGCATATCATGCTCCACTTGTAGCAATCCAGGAGTTTTATATCAGAAGAGTGTAAGCTGGGCAAGGGGAAGACTGGTAGTAGTTTCAGATTTTCATTCCTAACATGACCAACTAAATCCAAAATAATCCACATCAGTATATGATTCTATTGGAAAAGGAATGTAATGGAGAACCGAGAAACATCTTGTCAAATATTTAAAACATTCAGGAGTTCCTTTTTTTCAATAATGACAATCAGGAGTAAGTTAATTACTACAATGCAAGGACATTGAATTGGAAAAATGAAAGAAATAATGCTCACATCTAGAATATAGCCAACCAAATATTAAAAAAACCATTAGCCTTGGATTCATTGAAAAAGAAGGAAAGTGATTAGAATGAGAAAACACTCCTTCAGGAATTAATATTTGGCTAAATAGGAAGTTTGGTTCTGTATATGACAAAATGGATGTATAAGGGCAAGTCCAACGGCAGAGCCATCCTAGCAGGCAAAACCAAATTTTTGAGTTTTTGCCTATTTTTGTTCCTTTTGAAGTTGCCAGGGTTGGGGGGGGGGGGGGGGGGGGGGGCTGTTCTCTGTGTGTGTGGGGAAGGGAAGGGGTTCTGTGTGGGGTTGACGCGTGTGTGTATTAGAAAATACTATAACTATATCAAAATATTTATTTTTGTTTTTATTCAAAAATACCTCAACAATAGAGTAAAAAATTATATACAAAATTAATAATTATATTGTTGGAGGGTTTTTTAAAATCAATTATTTAATTATATAACATACTCCTATTCATTGTATAATTAATTGCATAATTAAACTACATACAAAATAATTGCACTATATTTAAAATAATATAAAAAAAAATTGGCTCTCCAAAATGACTTTTACCATTGGAGTACACATCAACAAAAAAACCATATATACACTATTCAGAAAGCCATTTTAGAGATTTGGCTCTCCCAAATGGCTTTTGCCATTGGACTTGCTCTAAGGAATCTAGTTATATTTCCTGTTTGGTAAATTTTCCTAAAATTTAGTTTTCCTAATCCTATTAAGTTTTGATTTTCCTAACTTCGGTGCCTAAATCATTCATTCTATTAGAACATTAGAAAGGGGGGGCATGAATGCTATGCTAGGATTTAAAATTTGCTGAATAGGGTTGGGTGGTTGATCATTGAGATCCGGCATATAAATCCAGGATGACAAGATAAGCATGCAGCTCACAGTAAATGAAGCCAATTTCAGTGTAAAAGATAGGTCCGACTTACTCTGATATTGGCAGGTTTCTCTCCTCTCTGGACCATCTCCATGATCTGCAACATAATTACCAAAATAGTTAATGGAATTCAACCATTTGCTACTGAATCCATCGGGTATTGCTAAATTGAATCTGAAATAGTTATTTCTTAATCATCCACATTTATCATACAAGAAGAAAATCACACAATATGACTAGTGGTAAGGTTCAGGCATCTCAGATTGCGAACTCAAATTCCAGTTAGAATACAAAGCATTAAACTCATAGGCTAAGAAATCTCTAGAAACATGATTTCTCTGCTCAACGTTTAAAACTTTATCCAAATTTCTCTAAAGTAGCAATGTTGGGCTTACGTTGCTACAGAAGATAACAAACTAATGAAATGTTTCAGTAATTCCCATCTTCAATTAACTTGAAACTGTTTGATATAGTGATTCAAATCAATTGTTTGACCAAGTTAAATTTCAAAACTTTGAAACCATTAAAAAATGTCCAAGTTCGATTTCAAAAAGTAAAGACTTTACATCAATCCTTAAAAAAAAATATGCCTTAGATCTGTTTTTAATTAATGAATCGTGATCCTATTCTTCAAAATACTAAATAAAATAAAAAAGTTGCATCCCCGTTACTCTGCAAAAACACCAGCATCATGCGAACTATTGACCACTGGTCCACTACAGTCTACAGGAGGATTAATTCCAATGTATGCCAGCCTCCAATAAAGTTTGAAAAATGCTTCTACAGTAGTTATTACCTCCATATATGACTTTTGATGTGGTGCAACAGAGGGTTCAGCAGACATGGGCTGTGATGATCTCCCTGTCCATAAAACTCTGATTACATGACATGGAAATCAAAAAGAAAGAAAAAAAAAACACAAGAACCAAAACTGAAATAGCTGGAAAAACCAAAACTGAAATCCTGGAAAATAACCTGAACGCAAATCAAACTCTGTCTTGCCATTGGTATATGTTTGCTGACAAAAAGAAAGAAACATTAAGAACCTCAAATTGCTGAGCTCAAAACTTATCTCACAGAATTTATAATGCAAACTTTCATTCCAAATCATGAAGCATTCAGTGTCCAGTGCACACCTAGGTTATGCTCACCTTCAGATTTGCCACTGAGGCTCTATAATCTTCTTGATCAGCAAGAGAGTTTCTCACACGGTAATCTGTTAGTCCTGATGATGGAAAAAAAAAAAAAACAGAGAGAGAATAAAGAAGGATACTTTAAATGATTTGAAAAAGAACAACTTTACACAAATTTTTCAGAATTCTGGAATGAATCATGTACAGCTAGCTCTGCCTTAAATGTCATTGAACAAGAGTGTCAATTTAGCACCTCAATTTTCCATGAATGTCTTAATGTTTCTGTGATCATCAACGTGAAGCATTCCTCACTCTCAAAATCCATTTCCACCAAACAAAAAGATACCTTTATTTTATTTTTTCTCACAATCTATAATGTTGGTAAAGAGGCATATCTCACACTCTATTGCAATTAACATGCAAACAATATTGATGCCTTGATACCTAAATGCATGTAAAGATTATGTGCCTAGCAGCTCTGAAAGCACCAGTGACAAATTGGAATTCTAAATGGGAACTGCTACAGACAAGGACGAAAGAGAGCATCTCAACAACCATTCATATGCAGCACATAGAAAGAAATATGGTTCTGATGTCAAAGCAACATCTTCATACCTTCCAATCGATGTATAGCAGTACTCATTGACTTCATTTCCTGTACTTGCACATCTAACATATTAATAAATTCTTTGAAGTATTTCTTCTCTGAAAGAAGTAAAAGAGATGGTTAGAAAAAAATAAAAATAATCAGAAACCATTTAACGAAACCAGTCCTGGAAATGAAAAATAATTGTATCACTATCTCACCTTCATTTTTCGAATTCAACATTTCCTGGCTTGCTCTTGCAACATCAGCAGCCGCAGCTGCTGCTGCTTTGGCAGCTGCAGCTGCTTCCTCTGCCAAACTTGACTTTGTATTAGTTTTCATCATGCTGTCATCTTCTTCTTCTAACACTACCTTGCGTATCCAAGACTTCAGCCTGGGAATAATAGTTTTCTGAACAAGAAATAAGTAATCTGTTTGTGTCATGAAAGTTAACGTGTAGTCTTAAGGACCCGATGCATAAATTTACACAATGATGGGTGCAAGAAACTTACAGATGCAACCTAGACCATCTTTGAAAATAGAAAACAAGCATTAGGCATCATAAAGTTGACTAGTATGACAGTGTGGTTGTGGAGAGTATTTTTTGATACCTTAACTAACACAGCTGTTCCAGCACCTGAAACTGCCAGCAGTCCTACAGCAAAAACAGCATGATGCCAGTGAAACTGCTGTCGAGTCAAAGTCCTCATTGTAGAAATGACACCAGCAGGAGCAGCTGCTACAGGTTGCAGAGTTTGTTCTGGGGCTGGTGGCTGAACATTTGGTGTTGATTTCACCTGACCCTCTGCTTTTGTCATAATACAACATGAAATATAATCAAGGATTCAAGGATATACAAATCTTAGCAATCCCAAGAACTGCTTATCACAAAAGATAATAATCATCCCACTTTCATGCTAAAGTCTTATACCTTGACTAGAACTGGTTGCCTGTGTGCTTGGGGTTAGGTCCTGCAATTTGCAGAAAATGTAAGAGGGTAAGAATGAAAAGAAACGAATACATTGAGAATCCATGAACTTAAGAAAAAAAATGATTAAACAGAGTGGCATGTAAGAAAAAAGGTGAATAAAAAAAAAACTTATTTACCGGCACACGCCGAAAAGCTTCATCTATCTCTTCCTTAGTGAGGCCCTTCTTCTCAAGAAATGATCTTCTATACATAACAGGAGAGCCCCTAACATTTGGATGCGAAAGAAACTTTACAGCATTCTGCACTTGTTCCTCTCGCATAGGTTCCGAGTTTACAAAGACAGATGGAGGACTTTGGTTGATAGCTTCAGCCCCAGCTTCCTGCTGAATCCCAGTTGTTGGCTGTACATTCTCTGTAGCTCAAAGCATAAAAAAAAGATATTACCATATGCTTATTATAATCCTAAACTTGAAGTGATTTTGACACTGTAAACAATTAACCCATTGATCGTCTCACAAACACAACCATTTACACCAATCATCTTTGATTAATAACAGACACCGCAATCAATTGCAATGGTAGTTAAAACAAGAATTAATTGAGCTGCAAATCACATAATAATAACCTTTAAGCTAAAAAATTAATAACAATGACAATAACAGCATGTTTGGAACCACACCAAATGTGAAATTGAATTTAATTCATAAGCAAATTTGAATTTAATTGTTAACCTATTACAGTTCTTATGTTTGGAATACCCGTGGAATTGAAATGAACTAGCAGTCTTGATTCTTAATTTAGAAATCATTAATTTAATTTTGAGTAAAATAATTTTAAAATATAAAATTTTAAACAGAGCTCCACTATGATGCCCCCTTCAATTATAGCCCAATGCCACTCATCCAGACTTATTTTAAAACTTTCTGGGTTTTCTAAATTTAACTCCAAAGAATCATTATCCGTATAATCCAACTTCTCAGAACTAAAAACCATTGAAAACACGCATCCCCTAATTTATTGTAACTGAAAAGCCCATTGATCGTCAGAATACAAGTAACAACGTCCTGTGCACAGCCTCTCTTATCCATCTCATGCCAAGTCTCAAATACCCATCAAGATCACCCATTTAAAAAAAAAAACATTGGAATCGGCATATTACAAGCCTGGACACTAAGAAAGCAACCCATTTCAATCATTCTTTCATAAAGCCTAAGGAAAAACGTGATGAAAATGGAACCTGGGTTTTGATGGGCAGGATTAGCAGGAGAAGGTTCCGATGATGGAGTCGCCATTCTAAAACCTCCCCCGTTGATGGAATTTTGAAACCAAAAGACAAATTAAATATAGAGAAGGAGAGAAAGATATGACGTTAATGGTGTCTATCTGTCAGTCACAATTAGATTTTGCTCCAGTTGAAGTTCTGCTCCAATCACTTGTTTTTTCTTAACCCCAAAATGGTAGTTAATTATATATTCGTCCTTAGAGTTTGTCAACACTAACTAACTAGTCCTTAGAGCATCTACTCTCAAAAATAGTTACCCGCCATCACCGCATGTCTAGTCGCTGTTTGATATTGCAGCGGAAGTTGTTTTTAAAATTATTTTTTGTTTAAAAATATATTAAAATAATATATATTTTTTATATTTTAAAATTATTTTTAATATCACCATATGAAATGATATAAAAGCATAAAAAACATTTAACTTAAAATAAAAATAATTTATTTTTATTTTTATTTTTTTAAAGTATTTTTAAAACGCAATACCAAACATAGCCTAAACATTAAACTTATTTTTCTCATTCATTCTAATCTTGTGTTTGCTTTTTACCATTCTTGACAATCATTGATTTTTCTTGTCAATTTAGTTCTTTTTACTTCTAAAATTGTTTTTGTTTTCATTTTTTTTTTCCATTTTCACCTTATCTAATACTCCTTTGTTTTTATATTTCACAAAAGAAAAAGAAAACAAAATAGATTAGAAAATAATAAGACATATAACCAAGTCATTATTCCCAAATTTAAGAATATTGGGATTAAATATATAGTTTCTAAAATAAACAAGATGAAGTAATTAATATCATAAAACTATAATGACCAAGTTTATAATAAACCCAAAAGGACAACAAGAAAAGACCGGGCAAAAAGACAGAAATTAAAAATTGATTGTTATTCCAACAATAAGTAGTTAATTACAAGCTTTTACCCTAGTTGAAGGTTGGAGTTTAAATTATTTTTATTCTAAAACTAATTATGTTATAGATATTTTTATAAATTAACTTTATAGATATGTTTCATGTATTGTAAAAATTATTTATGCTTTACACAATAAATTAAAACAATTATGAACCAATAAGTCAAAAAAAGTTGTAAATGTTAATTACAAAACCTAAAGGGTGTGGCCAAATTATTATACTAATTTCATGTTTTACTATGGATTTGAATAATAGAATTACAATTTTATCATTGATAAAAAAATCAAATAAACTGGTATTAAGAGTTGAAATGCTATTTTCTTGGTAGTCCTCTAGCTATGTGTGTGTGTGTGTGTGTTGGTTTTTATTCTTTAATTTATAATTTTTGTTTTGGGTCTTTTTCTAAGTTTTTTTTATAGAATTGAATTTATTGATTATATCATCAAAATTTGATATTGCTCGTTGTATATTTTTATCATGCATTTCATGTTAGTCTTTCTCTTAAAGAACCACTCAACGTCATTGGGTTTTATTCCTTTTAGGTTGATCAATCAAGTTTTAAACTTGGTAAGTAAATAAAGTTCATAACTTTAAGTCATTTCTTGAAATAAGTATCATATATTATATCCAAGTAATTGATAGATTCATCAATTATAAGCAACATGTCAATCAAATTTTCTCCCGATCTCATTGATGAATGACATGTCCTTCCAAATTTATAGAGAATTTAGGTTGCTTAAGGTTCATACTCTTGAGAATAATTTTTATCTGGATCTAGTGTTTTGCAAAGTGTAGATAATCTTATTGTCTTTTAGATAATCCTTGAAATATTTGCAAGGACAAATATTACTCGTCCCGATATTGCCCACGCTGTAAGTGTTGTTAGTCAGTTCATGCATAAGCCATCTATTTCTCATTTTCAGGCTGTTAAACTGATACTACGTTATGTCAAGGGGACTCTTCGTTTCAGCTTATCTTTCACTCCATCTTCTTCTAGAGAACTCACTGCTTATTCGGATGATGATTGGGTTGGATGTCCGGATACTCGTCGCTCAGTTTATGGTTATGCTATTTATTGTGGTGGTGCTCTAGTGTCCTGGAGTTCTAAGAAGCAACCAACAGTTTCTCGGTCCAGTTGTGAATCTGAATATCGGACACTAGCTCATACTGCCACAGAGGTTAAATGGCTACGATATCTTCTTCAAGACCTTCATGTATCCTCTCTATCTCCTCCGGTCCTACTCTGTGATAATCAAAGCTCAATTTTTCTTGTTGTCAACCCTGTCTCCCATAAACGTTCTAAGCATATTGATTTGGATTACCATTTTATGAGAGAGCTGGTGACCTCTGGAGTACTCACAATTCATTATGTTCCAACTCACTTACAATTTGCCGACATATTCACCAAAAGTCTTGGCTAACCTGCCTTTATTTTCTTTCCTTCCAAGCTTCACATCTCTAATTCTGAGATCCTAGGCTTGCGGGGGGTATTACAGATATAGCAGGATCCCCAAAATTCTCCTCAAATCATGTTGTATCTGTTATCAACGCTTAACCCCATGATTCTAGGCAATTACTTGATTATAGACAGTAGCCATGTATAGAAGGATACATTGACTCTGTATATTAATTACCTTGATGTAATTACTGTAACATTACTCTATAAATAAGATATGCACCACCACACAAAAACATGGTGGTTTTACAAACCTTTTCATGGTATCAGAGCTCCTCTAAGGATTCACCTCCCTTGATCCAAATGGCCTCTGATTTATCCCCTACCCTGTCTTTTAACACCATGGTCCATCTCTTAACCATCAAGCTATCTTCTTCCAATTTTCTTCTTTGGCGTAGTCAAGTGGTGCTAGTATTGCAATGCCAGCATCTTCTTGGATATGTTGATGGCTTCATTAAACCTCCTTCTGCAACTACCGGTTCTAGTGACTCTGCCACTATCAATCCAGCATTTGCTAAATGACAACAGACCAATCAACTCACACTAAGTCTTCTTCTTACTTCGTTAACTGAAGAAGCCATGTCTGCTGTTGTTGGCTTAACCTCCTCACATGCAGTCTGGTCCACTTTGGAGACAATATTTAGTCATCGCTCCAAATCTCGGGGCTACGTTTCAAAGATGAATTGCAGCACATAAAGAAAGATTCTCGATCTGTTGTTGAATATTCCCGTGAGTTCAAAACTGTTTGTGACTAGCTTGTTACAATGGGTCGCCCTGTAGATGATCTCGACAAAATACACTGGTACTTACGTGGACTTGGCTTTGTCTTCTCCACCGTTTCTACTACATAACTATCTCTTCCATCTCTCCATTCCTTTATAGAGATTGTTCCCATGGTAGAGAGTTATGAAAACTTTATTAAATCATTGGAACTACCTCCCACGGGATCCACTTCTACTGCCTTTACTGCCTACCACAGTAATAAATTTGTCTCTACTTGTGGTGGAAATCATCCCTCTCGTGGGGGTCGTAGCCGTGGACATGGTCGCTTTCAACGCAACTGCCCTATTCGCTGTCAGATTTATCAAGAGGAAGGTCATTATGCCACTTCCTGTCATGACCGTTACTCTCATTCCTCAAAATCTGCCAACCTTGTGGAGTCTCTTACTCAGGCCTTTGACTGGTATACAGACACCGGCGCTACTGCACACATGACCAATGATGTTGCTCAGTTGGTTGACTCCAAACCAGTGGGTACTCCCATGGTCGTTGCTCAGCATCTTTTCATGGTTGACTCTGATACCATGTTAAGGAACCATCTCACCTAAAAGCTTAAGCTTGTAAGTGAGGCTCCATAATATAATTTATATTATTCTCTAACACAAATAATAACCATCTTGATCCAATCAACATTTTTTTTTACTTATTCCAATATGTATTTCAATTTTATTACAACTTATATTGAATATGAACATTTTAAATTAAAGCATATACAAACCATTTTGTATAATTACTGAATCCATTTTAAATTCAAGTATATACAAACCATTTGTATAATTTGGCCAAATGTTTAGCATATTTATTGCATTGGTTAAATAAAGAACAATTTCAACCATAATACTTTTTTTTCAGAACATTCAAATTTATAGGAATGATAACATTAGGCCTCTCCCTATTTTTTAAAAAAAATACATAGAATTTTGTAATTATATGCCCATTCACGTTTATGTTTCCTAGGAATGGGTAAAATATTCCTCAACACCAAATCTCCTTCCTATAATTCATAGGCTCACTCTTTCTTGTCATAAACTCTAGTCATTCTCTTTTGATACAACTACCAATGAGAAATTGCTGCTAAGATTTTCTCACTAATCAAACTCAACTATTTATACCAAAATTTGACCCCTTCTATCTTAGCTTCTTTTAATATCCTTATCGCGATGACATTTTCTCACACGACCATCCCAAGAGTCTGAGAAGTGCACGATTTGTTTTTTCATAACCATAAATTTATTATTATAATTTTCAAGAGTCACCACCTAGCATTAAGATCACTAGAAAACCTATGGTTTGCGACAGTCTGGTTAAGGGACTTGCTACGCAAGGAAAATACACATCACCCCCGGTGAACCGTACCCCTAAGGTTAATTGCATTGTTGTTCGATTGTTTTCTTGGTCAAATTTTTATCTATCTATCTTTTCTAATGTTTGAGGTATATTGTTTTTTGTGAGGGAATCTTGACTTCATTGGGTAAAAAACCTAACCGTTTTAAGTTATGAATTTTAGCACTACATTTGTTGTACTTTTAATATCTAAGCCTTACAATATAGTTTTACACCTCAAGTATTAAAATCTACAACTTAAATAAAATAAACAAAATGGTTAGTGAAAGATTTTTGATATTTTGGCCATTTTACATTTTACAACATGAGAAAAGATGCAATTTTATTTTTTTGTAAGAATATACTAAGAAATTTTTAGGATTTATAGGGGCTTTATATATATATATATATATATATATATATATATATATATATAGCTTCTTATTTCTCCTCCCCGGGCCATGTATTTCATATCTATTTATAGTTGGTGGAAGAGGGTAATTTTATCTTTACTAGGGTAAAAGTTTAGCCATTGATTTAATGCATAAGCATCCAACTGTTGATCCAAAGTAGGTACCCTAGGCAATTATATTTAACAACTCTGGCACAAGCGATTTTGAGGTGGTTGTGGTGTCAATCAGTCGGAACTGACCATACCAAAGTATAGGCAGATGTCAGGTCATCATTTGATATATGACTTATCAAATTTGGTGAAATATAGAGGCATAAAATGCACCTACAAAGTAAACCACTGAGTTGTTTTTTTTTTGGATAATTAAGGAAGAAGATAATGAACACTACCAAGATGAAACGTTGTATAATCTTTTTTTTCTTAAGATTTTAGCCAAATTTCAATCTAGTTCTTCAATGTTTAATAAAATTAATTACATGTTGTATGGACCCAAAATTTCCAATTATTTTCAAAATTTGCCCCTGATGAACTCCAATGGCAACGCAACCCAAATTTACATGTCTTTTCAGTTTGGTCATTAGTCTTGGATTTATGTAATTTGACTCTCAATTGATCTTTAAACTTTGATTTTCTTTCAATTTCACCCCTAATTTCGCCAATTGAATTCCTATAGTTCAACACCTCTTACAAAATGTTCATTGACCGCATATTTCTTCAACTTTGCCCTTATTTGACCCTAAAACATTGATTTTCTTGCAATTTTGCCCCAAACTTGGGGGAGAAAATATCAAATTTGGTCTCCAAAATATCGATATTCTCAATTAAGCCTAAATTATCCCCCAAACTTAATCTTTCACCAATTAAACCCCTAATAAAATTAATTTGTTCAGTTTAAAGTATAATTGAATTTTTGCACTGATTAAATCCTTCAATTGAACTCTAAATTAATTCTTAGATATAATTAATTTTTGGATACAATACAGATATGATTGAGTTCTCAAATGCGGCCAAAATCTTCAACCTAGTTTTTCCACCATGTCAGCTCATTTTTTCTTATTTTTTTACTTTGAATAAATTTTAGGATTAATGCAGAAATGAATCCTAACAATCTCATGGAAGGTTTCTCTATTTCAATCAAAATCAAAACTTTTACTCTATATACTAGGTAATACGATGTTTCTTTTGTTGATGTTCTCATAGGACTTCGGTCCCAATGCATATGGCATTATTTCATGGTAGTATGTATTAATAGGTAATGATCTTTTTCTGGCATCTGTATATGGGAAAGATACACTTGGGAAAGATGGGTACTGAGTGGATAAAAAGGATAATTGTCTTTTAATATTTTTCAACTAACTAAAAAACAAAATTGAGATATAAGATTTGACAATACTAAAGATCTAATGATCACTAATCTGTCACAGTAGTTTAAATTTATTGTAGGGTAATTATTAAACTAATAATAAAAATAAAAGTAAATTAACTAGAGTTTTTTAATTATTTGCATGTTGGCAGAATGTTCACACCGTGGCAACGTTGTTGCCTATACTCTAGTCACACCATAAGCATGTACGTGCTCCGGGAACCATTGCTGAGTTTATACAGATTGTGAGGTCAATCACTTCTGCGGTGTAAAAGCAGAAAAATCCTTTTCTTCATAACAATGCTGACCAAGCAAATTCCTGGTCAATTCTGTCCAGCCAAACATTTTTATCTCACTTGGTGTTCTTCATAAAAGTTATAGTACTGCATGATTAGATGAATCTGGAGTTTTGAACTGTTTAATTTGGATATTATAAGTTCAATATATCTCCATTTTACTGTCCAACATAAAAGCATAGAATCTTGTTACGAGAGTTACTATTCATTGTCAATTTGAAACTGCCCCTACCTCCTTTTTCACTACAACTCCCAATTTGATTTCCATGATTTTCTTAATTAATCTTTGAGTTGAAAATCACATTTGTCTACATCAAAATCACATAATATTTCTTTCCCTATTTTGTTTCTCTAATTACAGAAAAAATATAATCTTGCATCCTAGATTAAATGCACTAAATCTTCCCTAAATAAGAGCTATGTCTAGACTATATATACCCCTTCCTTACTGACATAAAAAAATGAAAAAGAGGAGGAAAAAAAAGGGCAGAAAATGAGAGAAAATAAAGAGGAAAAGGAGAAGAAAGAAGAGGGAAAAGAGAAAAGAGCAAAAAAAAAAAAAGAGGGAAGAGTAAGAGAAATATGTTTCCATGAAGAAAAAGAAAAGCATCTAGCCATATCCCCTTCATCACAGCTTCTTCCTCAGCCAACAAACTACTAGTAATAGCCTCGATCAGACCCCCCATTGGCCATCAGCTCTGCAAGTGTCTATCATCATTCCAGCAAGTATCGCCTCTGTCCTTTAGTTACCAGGTAAGGCCCCATGCATTTTCTTCCTTTTGCATGTTAATTCATTCATTGTCTACCTCCTTTGTTAATGTTCAAGTGAATTTTGTCTCACGCATGCCTCTTTGTTTGCCATCGAGTCACTGGTTTGGCCATGTGACCTGCTACTTTTTTCTTTTTTTTCATTCTAAAAAATATAAAATAAGAGGAAGAGATTTATGATTTTCTGACATATTTAGTTTAAGGTATATATTTGCTTTATATTTTTAAAATATCAACCTCGTATTGAGAATATTTGGTTTTCGGCGTGATGCGGCATACACACACACACACACACACACACACACACACACACACACACACCAAAAAAATGTTTTCATGCATACGACCAATACTCTAACATATATTGAACATTCTTTTTTTTTTTTATAAATATTTTGGGTTTAAAGAAAAATGAATTTTAGCATGGATTTCGTAAAAACAAAAATTGTTTTCTTACATTTTTGGATTTTACAACATGTTTGTAAAATCCAAAAGGGTATTGGACAATATTCCATAAATATCAAAATCTTATTTTTTATGAGATTCATATTATCTACTGTTAATATTTGGGTAAAGAAATCCTAAAAGGGTTGATATCCAAATATTAGCAGGAATAATTCGTTGTTATTCACCGTTAATATTTGGATAAAGAAACCTTAAAGTTGTAAATATCCAAAGGAATAATAAGTCATTATTATTTGATCAACATATCTTTGAAAGAAACCCTAATCATAATTGGGGACGTTTCAATCTTTGACTCCACGATTTACGAGCCGTAAAAGTATGAAATATGAAGACAAAAATAGGCTTTTAAAGAACTATGAATTTCCTTAGATTTTTATTTTTTTGTTTTTCCTTGCGATTTATGAGTCGTGAACACTTGAAATACTAAAGGGGAAAATTACGTTTTAAGCCCATTGAATCTCCTTAAATTTCTATTCTCTCTTAATGCATAGGTTGTAAATTTATCATAAAAATCTTTGTTCCTTTTCCTTGCGAATCTATCCTAGCAAAATTGATTAGATAACACAATTACCATACACAATCATAAGGCAAACCACAACACCAAACAACTTACCTTAGGTAGGGTATACTAGGGGTGCTAAAATCTTCCCTTTACGCAACTAGTCCCTTGCTTTAGAATTTGTAAGAGACCCATTAAGTTTCCTAGTAATCATAATACTAGGTGACAACTTTATTTTTCACAAACTAAAGAAAAAACCCCAAGTTGAATTCCCCGCGCACGAGGAGGGTCGCTGGACGCCGCGCTCTAGTGGAGGATGCGACATCCAAAATGACCACAACCATAGGAAGAAAAAAAATTAGGTAAAGAACTACATAAGCCCTTTTGTCTTTGTTTGCATAAAAGATTGAATAGTTTAAGATATCACTTTCACTTATTAGTAGAGAATAACTGATAATAGTTCACTAAGGACGATTCAAAGACAAAAGTTTTGTATCCATATACAGTGATATATTCATATTCTCTATATGAATCTTTTTGTCTTCGTATACTACTTAGATAAAATAAACCTAAATTATGAGTGAATCTAATGATTAAACTGGTTTCAAAAACATTAATTAACCATGTTTTAAATCATTTCTTCATACAAAGGATTGTTAGAAGAAATGATTTAAAACATGGTTAATTAATGTTTTTGAAACCAGTTTAATCATGAGATTCACTCATAATTTAGGTTTATTTTAAAACTATACTGAAAATTTAACATAAGTTCTTTGATAAGAAAAATTCACATGTTTAAAATAAATTATAGATAAATAAATTTTTTATCTCAAAGAGTCCTTAGCTAACATGCTTTTACAAATTCAAAAACCTCAATCTCATATTGAAAGATTAAAAGATTGTTTTTTTTATTACATAGTGGAGAGTTGAAAAGTTAGAATTAAGTTTGTAAGACACCAAAGCTCTTAAAAAAAGATGTGAGAGGCCAAGTGGGATTTGGTTTTAAGACACAAATGCACTCACTTCTCAGCACAAGATGATTTTAGGGTCATGCCTTCAACTCCCTTGTGTGTCATTGTGACAAGTTTGCAACACACACTCCCATTCTGAAATTATTATTCATCAATATTCTGGTTTAGATATTATAGTGTATAGTGTATGCTATGTCAAATCATTTTTTTTTCTATACACCGTAGTCATTGATTTTTTGAATAAAAAAAATAAAATTCTTTTCAAATATCATTCCACCTTGCGTAATGCGTAAGAATTTACAGCCAAAATTATTTGAGAACAAATGAAGAATTCTTTTTAATTCACCTACGGTGAAGAATCTAGTCTTAATTACTTAAACGTCATCATATAGTTCAGGTTATATTTAATATCTGATTATTTTATCTTTGAATAGGACAACATGTAGTAGAATCAAAACATAACACTCTTTATATAAAATGAATGTTTATTCATGATGACAAACTCGCAACACATGTTTCCATTATTGGACACACACTAACAGGTACCCCAAGCTTTAAGCAAATCAAAGGGTAGTGGAAACAACATAGATATTGTGAATTTGTGTGGTTGAGGATGTTGAGTCTTGATTCAGTTATGGATAGGTGTTGTAATGATGCTCTTGACCTCCCAGAGCTTGAAACACCCCTCGACAAAATCATAATAACCACCCCTCAGTGCTAGAGCTTTCCTCGCCATCCTTTCTCGAACATATGGGTATGTCTGTAAGTTTGTCAGTGATAAATTCACAGCCTCCTGCATACCATCATATTTTTGACTTATCAAATCAATATGTTTAAGCTATTGATTGATTGCAAAATGTTGAATAATAATTACCTTTTCACATTCCCGTTTCTGCTCATCAAGTGGAAGATGCCCGAACTCAGCTTTGACCTTGGCCTTGGCAGGTAAGCCAATTTGGACCCAATCATCTATGAAGTCACTGATCATACATTCATGACATAATTATTTTGAATTTTCATCATTAATTAGTAATTACTTCTCCACCAACAAGAGAAAAACCTTACTTTTCAGTCGAACCATCCTCTGGGAGTTCCATAAGCCTATCTATCCCTCCGCAACGACTGTGTCCAATGACCAAGATATTTTCTACCTGTGAAACTCTCTTGTAGTTAGCAACCAGAAATATCCCTAATAAAATTCATAAATAATAACGTAAATTTACAAGATGAACGTAAATTTTACATTCAATTTCACCACGGCGTATTCGATAGCTGCTCCAACTCCGGAGTATCTCAGCTGTGTGCCAGGCCACCATGTCAGTTACTTAATACATGCATGAATCGTTGAGAAAACATGCTTTAAATGTAAATGAAGTAATGGGACCTGGTTAAATGGAGGGACCAGGTTAGCAATGTTGCGGAACATGAAGGCTTCACCAGGCTGGAAGTCCAGGATATTAGAAGGGCTAACCCGGGAATCACAGCATGCGAAAACCAAAAACTGCATCATAGGATTATCGTAATAACTGTTATATTATGTCTTATTTAACTTGTGATTATACACCATGCAATTAAGCATTACCTTGGGGGTCTGGTGTTCTGCAAGTTCACTGAACAACTCTGGATACACGCTGCAAGAGTAAATATCCAAGGAATTAATATATATATATATATATATTAGAGGATGTTAATCTTGGATTTGATTATTTGTATAAAAACATTAGTGGCTAGATGAATAGCTATTAATCATTTGTTTGAGTTGCATATCGTACTCAAATTTATTGGTCTTGAAGCTCTGAAACCCGCCCAAAATTCTTCGAACTGGATGACAGTCATGGGGCGTTGTCCCTAGCAACTCAGAGATCAGCTTCTCAATTTTCGTCTCCAACTCCTTGCTCAACTGCTCATCCTTATCACTGCATGTAAGATAATAATTATATATAACCCTCGCAGAAGTTTAACCCTTCAATTCTTTGCAAACATTAGTTTTTCTTTCTTTTTTCTGAAAGAACATTACTTGTGAATTAGAAGCTTTTTCAATCCATCAATAGCCTCTTCCTGTAACAGATTACCCATGCCTGCATGCCTGCATG
Source organism: Salix purpurea (assembly GCA_027405865.1). NCBI lineage: Eukaryota > Viridiplantae > Streptophyta > Magnoliopsida > Malpighiales > Salicaceae > Salix > Salix purpurea. Next base: position 2,516,875 of record JAOWLH010000015.1, on the reverse strand, counting down.
AAAAACCAGAATAAAAGAAACATTTTTATACTAAAGAAGCACTACTTAATCATAAAATAAAGATAATGTAAAAAGAATAATACCATACAGAAAATTTTACAGTTCATTCTCAGTGCAATAGATATATCTAATAGAATATTGTAAACGATTTCTTGATTCGAAACATGAAAAGTAGAAGCACATGTTACACTTGTGAACCAAGTGAGAGGAGGGAAAGGAAAAAAACCTAGAAGACGAAGACATTATGCTAGCTAGGAGATGAAAAGTTGTAGATTGCATATATATTGATATTCACCAGACAACTTGGGCACATCTTTGCAGCAAACTCAAGCTCTTATTTATAGGCAATGAGCAGCCCTACATGATTCCTCGTATGCACACAACCATTTGTTTAGATGTAACATTTACAAACGTTTTACATACATTGATATTGTCATCGGTTTTTATTTTAGAAACGAAGAGGATACAAACAAAATTAAAAAATGGTTGCGTGCTTGGTTTGTTCACTAGTAGTGATGTCAATCTACATTTCTTAATGTTATATCTCAGCTGTAGAATGAAGAAATTAACACCCCATGGTCATCAATTCAGCGCTACTTGTATGGGAAAGTGTGCATCAGTCCAGAGAATTCAACATTTGACAGCCAGAATTTACAATGTTTTTAGATAAAATAACTTCATTGAATATTCTAGATAACATGGGACCCGTTTGGGAAAAACAAAATGGTGACCCCAAAAAGTTAATTGTTTTGTCCAAAACGTTTGACTGACATTGATAGTCTTATTGGTTTATGTAGTACAAATATGAAAGTGAATATGTTTCCATTGGTCGTGCATATCGTGTTAGATATGAAACATATAAAGAATTCATCAGCAATTAAAGCTATTTCACAACTTGTAGGATGAGAGTCATGGGAAGTTTAAAATATTAAAGGCAACTTGTGTGGTCACGAGTCAAAATAAAACCTGACACAATGGATGACTATTAAATCATTAATAAAAACAAAAGTAAGAAAATAAAAATCATGTTAATTTTTAAATATCAAGAAATCATTTCATTTCAAAATAAAACCATGATACCCATTACCAACCACATTAGAAGTCTCCAAGTAGTTTCAAGTTGGTGCGTTACAGGTGGCAATTAAGGTGAAGAGATTGAAGAAACTAGTAGGATAGTGCCTTGGTGGTTTTGACCTATCAATGACATGTACATGAACGGAACCTATGATTTCCCTGTACTCTAGTTAATAAAAACCATGCTAACTATTTAATCTTTCTCAATTAATACATCATGCTAACTACTAAATCAATAATAAAAAATAAAAATTAGTAAAATAATAAATTTTTTGTCTCATCTCCATGATTCCTCAACCTTCCAAGTAGTAAAATAATAATACAAGTTGCCTTTTATATGTTTCATATAAAACACGACATGCACGACCAGTGGAAACATATTCACTTTCAAAGTTGTACTACATAAACCGGTAAGACAATATCATATTTGTATAATCACAAAATAAATCATACGCACTATAACAATTATTACGATAATCCCATGATGCAGTTTCTGGTTTTCGCATGCTGTGATTCCCGGGTTATCCCTTCTCATATCCTGGACTTCCAGCCTGGTGAAGCCTTCATGTTCCGCAACATTGCTAACCTGGTCCCTCCATTTAACCAGGTCTCAAGAACGGAATTTCGAGATTTTATTATTTATGATTACTTAATTACGTATAAAGCCTGTTTTCCTAATGATTCATGCATGCATTATGTAATTGACATGGTGGCCTGGCACATAGTTGAGATACTCTGGAGTTGGAGCAGCTATTGAATATGTTGTGGCGAATTTGGAAGTAAATCTTGAACAAATTATTTAGAATGTTTTTGTTTTTTAAGAAAAACATGTTTTAAAAGCTTGCATATTTTTTTTTATATACAAAAACATTGTTCGACTTGCAGGAAAATGACATTTCTTTTATCCTAGGAAACATGAATGTTGCATATTGCTTAGATAGAAGAACTTGAATTTACTGCAAAATTGTGCACGAGTTGTTTCGTGAATATCAATATATATTCAATCTATAACTAAAAACTCCCTTCTTTTCTCTTCATATATTTATTTTTTAATTATCATTATTATTAGTTGCTTAGGGATGGAGTTTCCAATTTTTAAATTGGTCCTTATCCATTTCTTAATTACATCATGCTAACTATTATATTAATAATAAAAATAAGAGTAAGTAAGGGAAAGTTTTATATTTTTCTCTCACCTCCACTTGTCCTCAACCTTCAAATTAGTAAAATAATAATACAAGTTGCTTTTTATATTTTAGACATCTCATCACTCTCATCTAATGTTGTTGATCTCTTTTGACCGTTTAATAAAACGTGATAAAACGACGTAAGTTTTACCTCACTTAAAATTTTGGTTTTCACCCAAATTTCAACCAAATAGTATTCTTTTTAAATAATAAATAATTTTATAATATCAATTATATCTCTTAATCCGACCGTTAGATTAAGATAAAATTTTACGAGGCGTCTCTTGGCATATTTATATATGTTATGTTAAAATTTCAAAGCAATCTGAGAATGTAATGACCTTGCAAGATTGATGATGACATTCTCATAATATTATACATGTTCATAATTTTGTTTTGAAAAATCATTTTATGGTGTTTTTTTAGATTAAATTGCACAATTCTAAATAATTTTATTTTTTGATTTAAAATAAATTTTTTTTGAATTAATATATTTAATTATATATATATATATATATATATATATATATATATATATATACATATACATATAAATAGTACACCTCGAAATGGAGCGACGAAACGCTTCAAAACTGAAACATTCCATTTCAATTGAATAAACAAAGCACCAACAGAAATAGAATTGATAACCTTGCTCTCATCCTACAAGTTGTGAACTACATGTTTGGTTGCATTTGGGCAAGGATAGGCTGCATAGAGAAGGTAACAAACTCAAGCCAATCTGGTATGGACCTTTCAGAATTATTCGCAAGATTAGAGATAATGCCTTCAACTGGAGCTACCAGCTTATATGGAAATGTACTCTATAGTCAACATCGAGAAATTGAAGCTCTTTGAGTCATCCATGTTTGATGATGAGCCAAATGGAACTCTACCTATGGTGGAAGATTTTTTATGTCATGTAACCATCTCATCTAAAAACTTGTGTTATTAGGTGAGGTCTCAAGATATGATTTATATTATTCTCTAAAACAGTTCCTCAAGTGAGTCTTTTTGGACTTGAAACTTGCACACATGTACACACTGTCTTGTATTTGTTTTTATCAAATAAAATGAGAATGGTGAGATTCAAACTCGTGATCGCTAGGTCAAACTATTGTGCTTGTATTATGTCACCTCCGCCTTTTTCTAGTAGTGAAGTTTACTTAATAGTGAACTCAAAATCAAAGGGTGTAACAACCCCAATTTTTTTTTTTCTCCTATTTGTTTATTTGTTAATCTTTACCCCTATAAAAGGGTAGATGAAGCATGAATTTTTTTTTTTCTCTCTCGCCGAAATTTCTAACGAAATTTCGGCAGAGTCTCCCCTATATCGGGAGTTCCCAAGTTATCAATAACACAACCTGCACACAATTTGGATCACAGCTCACCCATAATCACATTCATGTATACAATTAATTGCATAATTCATTTCAGAATATGCTCAGGACCATATTCCTTCTCAAACTTCATCTTACATCTCACGAATAAGATAAAAATTAAAAAAAACAGTTCGTACATGAAGATTTCACATATACACATATACATAAAACATAACATAGTATGATATTCTAAGGTAATCTAGTACTTTCTAATATTCGGAGCATAGGTGGATACATTTAATATTCCATAAACAAAATTTACAAAAATACTATTCTATACGATTTACATATTCTTCTACATATCAAAATTTCACCATAACTCCCTAAGTTTCAACTTATACAAAAAGGAATTAAGGTTTAAAATTCTATTCCTGACGAGAATGGGAAGAACCTGCAAAATATAGATTTTCCACATAAGTAAAACAATTAGTAAATACTAGCAATTTACAGAGAAATTATACAACATATCCATCAATCTACACCATATACACCATATACAACCATATACACCATTTTTTTTTTTGATTATATACAAGAAAATTCATTTCTTTTAACTGCTTCGCTTTCATCTCAGAAAGCTTATCAAGTCTATTAATTTTGCCGATATCGACTTCACCCGCCGATATCATTAACTATTCTGAAACCGAATAGCTAATCAAGTTTATAAATCATGCCGATATCGATGTCACCCGCCGATATCATTAACTATTCTGAAACCGAATAGCTAATCAAGTTTATAAATCATGCCGATATCGACGTCACCCGCCGATATCATTAACTATTCTGAACCGAATAGCTAATCAAGTTTATAAATCATGCCGATATCGACGTCACCCGCCGATATCATTAACTATTCCAAAATTGAATAGTTAATCAGGTTTACACATTATGCCGATATCGACGTCACCCGCCGATATCGACCAGCTTGTTTCTTTCTACAAATACATATATACCTATTTTTCCATCTCCTAACCTTTCCTTTACCCGTTTTCTTTTCCTCATCAATAAGTACCAAAATATAACTTATAGTTCAATAACTAGTAAAGAAAATAATTATTAGATAAAGCAAATATAGGTACCAAGTACCTACCTGCTGTGAAGGTTCGACTTGCGTTACCCTGTTGTTGTTGTTGTTGCCCTTCACCCGCGGTTCTTCCTGAAACCACAAATACCCACCATTTTTTTTATATTAATCCACATATCCCACACAACAACAATAAAAATGGTAATAATATTCATTTCCCTTTTACCAATTCTTTTCTTTCTTACTTATATTCCTTATTATCATCCTTTAATTTTTCAGCTCATCTATAGTCCAAATGGACATCATGAATTCAATTTCTTATCACCATTTTTTCTCTTCTTTTATTTTCTGAAGATCAAGACACATTTATGAAGGGAAATGGACAATTTATACCCTTAACATGGTTAAATTTTTGCTATTTTTTTTCAACTTGTCCGAAACTGTCAAGACAGCTTGACCTCCCCTCAGTGTTTTACCCATATCTGGAGTTCCAGAACTCCAAATTAGACGAGGTTGGACTCGTTGGAAAGCTAACACTCCCAGCTACAACTTCTATGAAGGGACCCTCCCTTAATTATGTATTTTTCAGGTCCAAAAGTCCCTCACAAAAAGGGCAACGAAACTGTCCAGTTTTGAAATAAGAAGAAAGTGTCTCCAATTCATCTTCAATCCTTGATTTCTCATCAATAACAGCCATGTCTTCCATTTATTCATGAAATCCTACTCTTTTATGCATTTTCCTAACATTTTGTGTTAAAAACCCTAATTCCCAATTCAAGAACAATCTCAACTTCTACTCAAATTGAAGTTAATTTCATAGAAATTGGAATTAGAACTCCTTACTTGGATGAAATCTAACAATTTTGGAAGAATCCTAGCCTTCTTCTCCTTGAAAATACCCAGCCACTCTTCTTCTTTTCTTCCCCAATTTCTTCACTTTCTTCTTGTTACTTCTCCACCCAATTTTGCTCTTCTACTTTAGAAATCCTAGGCTTGTATGGGTTGACAATTGTTTGGGTGTTTACTCTTGTTTTTCTTTGGATGAATTTCGAAATTCTTCTCCCCTCTTTCTTTTGTGCTCTCCTGCACATGGCTAAGAAGAGATGGGTATTTATAGTCCCATCTCTTCTTAATTCCCGTTTTTTTTTTTTTTTTTCCTTTTCCTAAATTTTGTATAATAACAACATTTTAATTTTTTTAAATCTCCTACCTCTTTGTATACTTTATTCTCGGGTTTCACATTCTCCCTTCCTAATAAAAATTTCGTCCTCGAAATTTAAACTACATACCTGACTCAAGGAATAGATGGGGGTATTTTTCCTTAATCTCTGACTCTCTCTCCCACGTTTCTTCCTCAATTTGTGAGTTTCTCCACAATACTCTGACAAGTGATACTTTCTTATTTCTCAATGTTTTTTCACTACGATCCATGATCTTGACTGGTCTAGTCTCGAGTGTCAAGTCCTCTCTTACTTCAATAGGAACTGGAGGTAACACTCGGGAAGGATCCACTTCTGCCTTCCGTAATAGTGATACATGGAATACATTGTGAATCTTCTCTAGGTGTGCTGGTAGCTTCAAACGATAAGCCACCGGCCCTACCCTAGCTATCACTTCAAATGGGCCAATATACCTCGGAGCAAGTTTTCCTTTCATTCCAAACCGAATGATGCCCTTCCATGGTGCCACCTTTAAGAAGACTCTATCCCCTATTTGGAATTCTAAGGGTCTCCTCCGCTTGTCTGCATAACTCTTCTGTCTATCTTGGGCTTCCTTCATTCTTTGCCTGATTACCCTTACTTTATCAGTTGTTATTTGTACCAGTTCAGGACCCAGGAGTTTCCTTTCTCCAACTTCATCCCAACATATCGGAGTGCGACATTTTCTCCCATAAAGGGCTTCATATGGAGCCATCCCGATAGAAGCTTGGTAACTATTATTATACGTGAACTCTACCAACGGTAGCAAGTCTTCCCAGTTTCCCCCAAACTCTAACACACATGACCTTAAAAGATCTTCAAGTGTTTGGATGGTTCTTTCAGATTGGCCATCTGTCTGGGGGTGGAATGCCGTGCTCAGATTCACCTCGGTTCCCAAAGCTCGTTGTAAGCACGGCCATAGCCTTGAAGTAAATCTCGGGTCTCGATCTGATACCATTGATATGGGAACTCCATGCAATCTAATCACTTCGTTCACGTATAATTTGGCCAACTTGTCTATGGGGTCTGTCATTTTGATGGGTAAGAACAAAACTGACTTTGTCAGTCGATCTACCACTACCCATATAGCATCATTGCCCTTTTTCCCCTTTGGCAATCCGGTTACAAAATCCATGGCTATATTTTCCCATTTCCATTCTGGAATTGGTAGTGGCTGTAATTCTCCTGCCGGCCTTTGATGTTCTATCTTCACCTGCTGACATATCCCACATCTTGACACATATTCGGCTATCTCCTTCTTCATATTCGGCCACCAGTAATATTCCCTGAGATCTCTATACATCTTGGTGCTCCCAGGATGGGTTGTAAACCGAGATTCATGAGCTTCTCTCAATATCTCACCCTTTAAGGTCTTATTCTCAGGCACATAAACCCGTTTTCCCATCACAACCAACCCTCCCGGCAACATTTGAAGGGACAACTCCTTGCCTTGCTTTATTTTTTCCTTAATTTTCTCTAAACCTTCATCTACTAACTGAGCTTCTAGAACTTTATCTCGTAACACTGATCTGATCTTCATATGAGCTAGTATTGACCCTTCAGGACCCACATTTAATTGAATTCCCATCCTTTTCAATTCCATCATATTTGCTTGTTCCGAAATTTCTGTATCACCCATCACTGCTTTCCCTTTTCGACTTAATGCATCCGCCACTACATTGGCTTTGCCTGGATGGTAATCAATTGTGCAATCATAGTCCTTTATCAATTCCACCCACCTCCTCTGCCGCATATTTAATTCTTTTTGCGACATTAAATACTTCAAACTTTTATGGTCGGTGAAAATCTGTACTTGTGTTCCATACAAGTAATGTCTCCATACTCGCAAGGCAAATACTACTGCTGCGAGTTCCAAATCATGGACCGGATAATTCACTTCATGCGGCTTTAACTGTCTGGAAGCATATGCGATCACTTTTCCATGCTGCATTAATACGCATCCCAAACCCCTGCTTGAGGCATCACTATAAACAATGAACCCTTCTGTTCCAGAAGGGAGGGCCAAGACGGGGGCTGATGTAAGCCTTCTTTTCAACTCCTGGAAACTCTCCTCACATTCCTTTGACCAATTAAACTTCACTTCTTTACGAGTCAACTTGGTCAGAGGCGATGCTATTGTGGAAAATCCTTCAATAAACCTCCTATAATACCCTGCGAGGCCCAAGAAACTTCGAATTTCAGTCACATTTGTGGGCTTCTCCCACTTTAGAACTGCCTCTACTTTTCCTGGATCCACACATATTCCCCCAGCTGAGATAACATGTCCCAAAAATATCACCTCTTTAAGCCAGAACTCACATTTATCCAATTTCGCATACAATTTATTTTCTCTCAATATTTCTAACACCTTCCTCAAGTGCTTCTCGTGCTCCTGATAGGAGCTCGAATATACCAATATATCGTCAATAAACACGACCACACATTTATCCAAATATAATCGAAACACTCGATTCATTAGATCCATAAATACTGCAGGGGCATTAGTTAACCCAAATGGCATTACTAAGAATTCATAATGGCCATAGCGAGTTCTAAAGGCAGTCTTCTGTATGTCCTGTTCTCTGATTCTTAATTGGTGATACCCCGATCTCAGATCTATCTTTGAGAAAACTCTTGCACCCTTCAACTGATCAAACAAGTCATCTATCCGTGGTAACGGATACTTGTTCTTTACCGTCACTTTGTTTAGTTGACGATAATCGATACATAACCTGAATGTACCATCCTTCTTCTTTACAAATAACACCGGGGCCCCCCAAGGTGAATTGCTCGGCCGTATGAATCCTTTGTCCAACAACTCCTGAAGTTGGATCTTCAATTCGGCTAGTTCTATAGGGGCCATCCTATAAGGAGACTGTGCTATAGGGTTGACTCCTGGAAGAGTCTCAATGGAAACCTCAATTTCTCTAATTGGAGGCAGTCCCTGTAATTCTGTTGGAAACACGTCTGGGAACTCTTTTACAACATGAATATTTGTTAATTCAATGCTCCCTTTCTTCAACTCTCTTACATGAGACAACCAGGCAGGACATCCCTTTCTAATCAATTTTCCGGCCGTCATGACCGAGATTATAGAGTTTGGAATCACCTTCCTCTCTCCCCTGAATACTACCTTTTTCCCACTCACATCCTGGAGGTTTACTGTCTTTGTGAAACAATCCACTTGTGCTCTATGTCTACTCAACCAATCCATTCCCAGTATTAAGTCAAAATCATCTAATGCTAAAGGCATGAGATCCACCGTTAGCTCTACCCCCTCAATATTTAGTATCACTCCCTTGTATACCTCATCAATGTTTATATTTTTCCCCAAAGGTGTACTAACTACCATTCCCACATCCAATCTACTTGGTAACACATTTAAATTTTTTATAATTCTGTGGGCCACAAAAGAATGACTAGCCCCAGGATCAATTAAAGCATAAACTTGTATTATACTCAATTGTAGTGTACCTGCTACAACATCTGACATTGCCCCCACATCTTCCTGGGTCATGTGGTATATTCTGCCACGAGTCCTTTCCTCCAGCAATCTGGGTCGGCTTTTATTGGCACTTGTCCCTGAGTGAGTGGGTCGTATAGGTCGATCAACCGTTACTGACTGTTGTTGGCTTTGAGTAGCCATCCCCTGTCCCTGTACTCCTTCAGTAACTCTATGTGGACATTCCTTCTTTCTATGACCCATTTCCCCACAATGGAAACAACCTCTTCCCAAGTACTGGCAGTCCCTCCATCGATGCCCTTCCCCTCTACAAATATAACATCTCCCTGGTGCAGCTGAACAATCCCCGGGGTGTTTTTAATTACACCTCATGCATATCGGGTAGACAGGTCCTCTCTGCTCCATGGACCCCCCTGTAACACTTGTCCCTTGGCGGGTCTGACCTCCCACGGATCCCCCAGGATTAAATCGTCTAACTCCTCCTGAACTCCCACCATTAACAAAACTCCCCCCTTTTTTCGGTAATGGGCTGAATGATGACCCACTCCTTCCTTTTTTCGGAGGAGGGTCCCTCCCTATAGGGGGTGTGAAATCCCTTCTCTTGAATCCCGTGGTCTGACTCTGCTCACTTGTTGACCTGGGGGTGTCGTTCATTACCCTTTCTATTCCTTGAGCAGCTCGCACTAACTCTCGCACTGACTGAAACGGCATAGCCACCAAAATTAATTTTAGCTCCTGCCTGAGTCCATCCCGAAACCGTTCCACTCGATGATGCTCAGTGGGGAGATGAGTGTTTGCAAAGACAGATAAATCCTGGAACCTCCTTTCATAATCCAGGACGGTCATATTCCCCTGTTTCAAATTTAGAAACTCCTGCTCTTTCTCTTTTCGGTGCTGCCAGGAGTAATATCGTTCCTCAAATTCTTCTCGAAAGTTTATCCACTTCAATTCTTCACCTGCCCTTCTTTCTCTGATGGTCTCCCACCAAGAGTGGGCACTCTCTGTTAACAGCTGGGTCACACAGTCTACCCGGGTTTCCTCCGGCACGTGCAACTGATTTATAACCCTTTCCACCTTCCTCAGCCAATGCCCTGCTACTTCGGCGTCTTCTTCCCCTGAATAGGTCGTGCAACCCATTTCGCGCATGTCTTTCACCCATTGAACCAGGGTGACTACTTTTTCTACCCGAGGAGTGGCATGGGATGTTCCTGCGGCCATCCCTGCTACTACTGCTTTGACCAATTGCTCGAGAAACATAGGGTCTGAATAGGAATTCGGGACGGCCGTCGATGTCACTGGTGGTGGCCTATCTTCCAATCCTTGACCACTCGGTGTTTTAGCCGGCGACACTTCTGCCCGAGAAGTAAAAGGTTCATTATGATGCCCCCCTGAATCTCCCTCCTCTGAATGGGTCGATGCCACAGATTGACGGGAGGCAGTATCCATTAATGGATCCCTTTCGGTTTCATTCCCAGAAAATGAGTCATGCTCTCTTTCTTGCACAGGGGACGGGACAACCCTTGCGGTTTGCCGTGAACGAACCATCCTGAAACATTTTTTTTTTCAAAATCACATTAGTATTTCAATCCCTGAAACTGCAACCAAATGCTCTGATACCAACTGTAACAACCCCAAATTTTTTTTTTCTCCTATTTGTTTATTTGTTAATCTTTACCCCTATAAAAGGGTAGATGAAGCATGAATTTTTTTTTTTTTTTCTCTCTCGCAATTTCGGCAGAGTCTCCCCTATATTGGGAGTTCCCAAGTTATCAATAACACAACCTGCACACAATTTGGATCACAGCTCACCCATAATCACATTCATGTATACAATTAATTGCATAATTCATTTCAGAATATGCTCAGGACCATATTCCTTCTCAAACTTCATCTTACATCTCACGAATAAGATAAAAATTAAAAAAAACAGTTCGTACATGAAGATTTCACATATACACATATACATAAAACATAACATAGTATGATATTCTAAGGTAATCTAGTACTTTCTAATATTCGGAGCATAGGTGGATACATTTAATATTCCATAAACAAAATTTACAAAAATACTATTCTATACGATTTACATATTCTTCTACATATCAAAATTTCACCATAACTCCCTAAGTTTCAACTTATACAAAAAGGAATTAAGGTTTAAAATTCTATTCCTGACGAGAATGGGAAGAACCTGCAAAATATAGATTTTCCACATAAGTAAAACAATTAGTAAATACTAGCAATTTACAGAGAAATTATACAACATATCCATCAATCTACACCATATACACCATATACAACCATATACACCATTTTTTTTTTTGATTATATACAAGAAAATTCATTTCTTTTAACTGCTTCGCTTTCATCTCAGAAAGCTTATCAAGTCTATTAATTTTGCCGATATCGACTTCACCCGCCGATATCATTAACTATTCTGAAACCGAATAGCTAATCAAGTTTATAAATCATGCCGATATCGATGTCACCCGCCGATATCATTAACTATTCTGAAACCGAATAGCTAATCAAGTTTATAAATCATGCCGATATCGACGTCACCCGCCGATATCATTAACTATTCTGAACCGAATAGCTAATCAAGTTTATAAATCATGCCGATATCGACGTCACCCGCCGATATCATTAACTATTCCAAAATTGAATAGTTAATCAGGTTTACACATTATGCCGATATCGACGTCACCCGCCGATATCGACCAGCTTGTTTCTTTCTACAAATACATATATACCTATTTTTCCATCTCCTAACCTTTCCTTTACCCGTTTTCTTTTCCTCATCAATAAGTACCAAAATATAAATTATAGTTCAATAACTAGTAAAGAAAATAATTATTAGATAAAGCAAATATAGGTACCAAGTACCTACCTGCTGTGAAGGTTCGACTTGCGTTACCCTGTTGTTGTTGTTGTTGCCCTTCACCCGCGGTTCTTCCTGAAACCACAAATACCCACCATTTTTTTTATATTAATCCACATATCCCACACAACAACAATAAAAATGGTAATAATATTCATTTCCCTTTTACCAATTCTTTTCTTTCTTACTTATATTCCTTATTATCATCCTTTAATTTTTCAGCTCATCTATAGTCCAAATGGACATCATGAATTCAATTTCTTATCACCATTTTTTCTCTTCTTTTATTTTCTGAAGATCAAGACACATTTATGAAGGGAAATGGACAATTTATACCCTTAACATGGTTAAATTTTTGCTATTTTTTTTCAACTTGTCCGAAACTGTCAAGACAGCTTGACCTCCCCTCAGTGTTTTACCCATATCTGGAGTTCCAGAACTCCAAATTAGACGAGGTTGGACTCGTTGGAAAGCTAACACTCCCAGCTACAACTTCTATGAAGGGACCCTCCCTTAATTATGTATTTTTCAGGTCCAAAAGTCCCTCACAAAAAGGGCAACGAAACTGTCCAGTTTTGAAATAAGAAGAAAGTGTCTCCAATTCATCTTCAATCCTTGATTTCTCATCAATAACAGCCATGTCTTCCATTTATTCATGAAATCCTACTCATTTATGCATTTTCCTAACATTTTGTGTTAAAAACCCTAATTCCCAATTCAAGAACAATCTCAACTTCTACTCAAATTGAAGTTAATTTCATAGAAATTGGAATTAGAACTCCTTACTTGGATGAAATCTAACAATTTTAGAAGAATCCTAGCCTTCTTCTCCTTGAAAATACCCAGCCACTCTTCTTCTTTTCTTCCCCAATTTCTTCACTTTCTTCTTGTTACTTCTCCACCCAATTTTGCTCTTCTACTTTAGAAATCCTAGGCTTGTATGGGTTGACAATTGTTTGGGTGTTTACTCTTGTTTTTCTTTGGATGAATTTCGAAATTCTTCTCCCCTCTTTCTTTTGTGCTCTCCTGCACATGGCTAAGAAGAGATGGGTATTTATAGTCCCATCTCTTCTTAATTCCCGTTTTTTTTTTTTTTTTTTTTTTTTTTTTTTTTTTTCCTTTTCCTAAATTTTGTATAATAACAACATTTTAATTTTTTTAAATCTCCTACCTCTTTGTATACTTTATTCTCGGGTTTCACAAAGGGACTTTAGGGGTAAGAAGCCCATGCAAACTTGTTATGACTACCCTTTTTATACTTGATCACTAGGTGAATTTGTTGTAGGTATGTCGTCCACTTCATATGTCAAGCTTGCTATAATCGAGCCTATGTCTGCAAATATTGTAATGGTCATTGGTTAGTGTGTACCACCGTCTCTTTACCAAGGAGGTGTTAGGATTGTGTAATTGATGAAGAATAATAAGAGAGAAAACAGAGAGAGAACAGAGGAGAGGGAGAGAAGAGAATTTGAATTTTATTATATTTATCACACACATTGTGTGTTAAAACAACCTCTATTTATACATCTTGTATACTCTCTATTTGATACTCTAACATCCCCCCTCAATCTCATGTTTTGATAAACAAGGCATGAGATTGCAACAATGAAAATGAAATACATGAGTACTGAATCTTTTTTGCCAGAAATCACTATGTAAAAGAAAGATGAGTTTGAATACAATTGAGAAGAAAAAGAAAAAAAATGCTCAAATGGAAAAGAAGATAGAAGAGAGAGAAATGACATTTCATATGTCTATTTCTTGATTGACATTTCATTAGTTTTTCTGAAGTTTTTCATCTTTGAGAAGAGAGGGATGAGAAAAAAAAAAAACAATGGGAGGTAAGAGAGGTGATAGAATGGGTTTGAATTTCATTTGTCTACTTCAGTTTTTCTGAAGTTTTACATTTGGCTACTTCAGTTTTTCTGAAGTTTTTCATTTGCCGATGAATTTCTTAATCTGTGTAAGAATTCATTTTGTAATTCTCAATGATATTGATTTTCTTCTTATTCTTCTTCTTCTTCTTCTTCTTTTCTTACAACTAATCAAAACGACAGCACACTACAAACACCATACAAATCACAAAAGTTAGGGTTTCTACTTATTCCTCTCATAGCAGCCGCCTCAGCCCTTCTCTGCCAGATTTCTTCACGTCATCTTGACTTAACACTCACAGTCACGACACTCGTAATTCTTCAACACACTTTTAACAAACTGTAGTTTTGTGCAGCCTAACTTTTGTTAATCACAAAACAAACATCACATTAACAGCCCTCATTCACGTCTCTGGCGCCTTCTAGAAAGCAAAGAGCAGAACAAATCGCCCATCGAGCAGACATGAAGGAGCTCGACTGGCAGGAGTGCTGAATCACAGAGCTCTCCTCCTCCTCCTCCTTCTCCATTTATGTATTGATTTTGAGAAGATTCTTAGATAAAGCGGGATCTTGCAGGATGCCTGAGCGGATACACGATCAGTCTGCCTTTGTGCGCGTTACTTTATCGACAATATACCGCAATGAAACCACACAAGAACTCTTCAACCAGAGCTAGAGATTGAAGGAAAACAGAGCATCGACTGTCAAGCTCGAAGAAGTTGCTATCTCTTCTGGTGAAGAAGACGAAGAGGCGTGCCGTCGATTTGGATCTGGAACAGATCCTTTTTTTTTGTTTTTTTTTTTTGTGATTCACTGGAGATCTGTGGAGGATTGTTGTTTCCAGTCTTCCTTCTTCTCCAGTGCAGACAACAGATAGAGAGGACTTTGTACTTCAAGTTGAGGCATGGATTTGATGGATATTTACAAAATTGAAAAGGAAAGGATGTTGTGGAGGGAGAATCGTGGCTACTTCTTCACAATGCACTATAATTCTCCCTCTGTTGCTGCTCTATTTGAGTTTTTTTTTCCAGTAGTGGAGACTGGTAGGTATGACTTAGAAAAGGCAGGGATGAATCTTTTGTTAAAGCAAGTGGTAGAAATGTTGATGCATCTAACCAACTTCTCCTGCTGCTGAACGACTGGCAGGTATGACTTAGAAAAGGCAGGGATGAATCTTTTGTTGAAGCAAGTGGCAGAAATATTGATGCATCTAACCAGCTTCTCCTGCTGCTGAACGAGCTCTTCTTCTCACTTTCGCTACTTGCCGCTCTCTGAATTCTAAATCTAGAACAGAAGAAACAGATTCAATCGAGATTTTTTTTTTGAATAATGCATTAGGATTAGATTGCGGAAGCAGAGAATTGGATTATTTAATTTTTCTGCGCAAGCATAAAAGCTCTTATACCATGTTAGGATTGTGTAATTGATGAAGAATAATTAAAGAAAACAGAGAGAGAACAGAGGGGAGGGAGAGAAGAGAATTTGAATTTTATTATATTTATCACACACATTGTGTGTTACAACAACCTCTATTTATACATCTTGTATACTCTCTATTTGATACTCTAATAGGAGATAGACGCGTCAATGCTTCATTACTTGGTGGAGGCCCAACAACTGTTGGGTAAGTATTTGCAACACCCTAAAACATCTCTGAATGATATGCCACATGTCATCCTTCTTGCATTAGAATAGCCCCCATGGCATATCCTGATGCATCCCCTTCAATCTCACATGGCTTACCCAGATCTAGCAAGGCACCGACGCCTCGATGATCTTTCTCTTTAACAATGTCCTCCTGTTTATTTTTCCAGACAAAGGCTTGATTGGATTTAGTTGATGGATGAAGAGGAGAAGCAATAAGAGAAAAACTCTGAATAAACTTTCAAAGTTACTAGCAAACTCCCATAAAGCTTCAGATTTCTATCACCGAGCGGGGAAGTGGCCATTCTGTGTTCACTTTCACCTTGGCAGGATCGACTCTTAATTCGCCACCACCTACTATGAACCCAAGATAAATTAAGGGAATGGACACGGCGATGCTCGTGCTCTCACGGAGGGTGCAACAATTCCAATAGAACTTTTATTTCAGAAAAAAACCCACTAATCTGATGAAAAATTACACAATCCTAACAAATTGAAGATTAAAAGTTCTTGATGAATTGGTTACATTTTTCATAGAAAACATGATATTGAACTTCGTATATAGCTATGGTCGTTGTTTATACGAGATTATATGACCATAGGGTGTTGATGTTTTTATTCTATTTTTGAGACAACAACAACGAAATGTACATTCACATGCTTATATAATTCCTAGTGAACTAACCAAGCACGCAAGCATATATTTTCAAATTTGATTGCATCCTTCATTTTGAAAATATAATCTGATGTCAATATCAATGTATGTTAAACGTTTGTAGATATTTTAAACGATGTTTTCATGTAGAGATAATAAGATTATAAATTTTGTTGATTGTTTTTACTATAATTGTACAATAGCGATCATTGATTGTAATTTTCAGTTTTTTTAATGGAAAAATAGTAAAAATTTAAAAATTACCAATCTTTTTATAGTGATTCTAATGTAATGGTGACATAATTATAATCTTAAAACAAAACCAGTTTTTCTTATATTTTTTTATACTTTCTATCTTTCTAAATTTGAGTACGATATGCAACTCAAACAAATGATTAGTAGCTATTCATCTAGCCACCAACATTTTTATACAAACAATCAAATCCAAGATTAACATACTCAAAAATATATATATATATATATATATAGTTTTACGATTATTAATTCCTTGGATATTTACTCTTGCAGCATGTATCCAGAGTTGTTCGGTGAACTTGCAGAACGCCAGACCCCCAAGGTAATGCTTAATTCTTTGGTGTATAATCACAAGTTAAATCAGACATAGTATAACTGTTATTACGATAACCCTATGATGCCGTTTCTGGTTTTCGCATGCTGTGATTCCCGGGTTAGCCCTTCTAATATCCTGGACTTCCAGCCTGGTGAAGCCTTCATGATCCGCAACATTGCTAACCTGGTCCCTCTATTTAACCAGGTCTCAAGAACTGAATTCTGAGATTTTATTATTTATGATTACTTAATTTACGTTTAAAGCTTGTTTTCTCAATGATTCATGCATGTATTAAGTAACTGACATGGTGGCTGGCATACAGTTGAGATACTCTGGAGTTGGAGCAGCTATTGAATATGCTGTGGCGAATTTGCATGTAAATTTATGTTCATCTTGAACACTTAAGAATTTGATTAGAGATATTTCTGGATGTTAACCACAAGAGAGTTTGACAGGTAGAAAATATCTTGGTGATTGGACATAGTCGTTGTGGAGGGATAGAGAGGCTTATGGCTCTCCCAGAGGATGGTTTGACTGCTAAGTATTGAATTTCATTGAAGGAAAAGTAAAGAGACAGGGAGAAATTTTGGAATGAACAATGTTCATTGTTTTCTGTATATTTGAATTTCAGCAATTGTAGTGTATTTATACAAGAGCTGATTTTGTTACAAGGTAATTGCAAAACAACTAACTAACAATTGAAAAACAACTATCTAATAGAATAACTAATTAATTCTAACAAATTAAAACACGAAATTAAGGGCGTAATCTTCAGTCTCCATTCTGTTGAGTATTGCACACTGCAACTGATATTTGGATTCAGTATGCAGTGTGCATTAGTGCTGCCCATATGTCAATACTCCCCCTCAAGATGAGGCTGCAGGAGAAGCTGGAGATTAGATATTGTGAAGACTCATCTTGGACACCAAAGGGAAGAAAAGAGAGAAGCCAAGTGCTTTGGTGAAGATGTCTGCAAGCTGATTCTTAGAAGAAACATGAAAAGTGCGTAAGATGCCAAGCTGAATTTTCTCTCTAATAACATGACAGTCAATGTCAATGTGTTTTGTACGTTCATGGAAGACAGGGTTTGCTGCAATATGAAGGGCAGCTTTACAGTCACAATAGAGAAGAACAGGTTGTTGAGTGACTTGAAGATCATGAAGAAGTGTGCGAAGCCACACAAGTTCGCAGCAAGTAGAGGCCATTGCTCTATACTCAGCCTTAGTTGAAGACCTTGAAACTGTGGTTTGTTTCTTTGATTTCCAAGAAATCAAAGATTGATCAAGAAAAACATAATATCCAGTCACTGATCTGTGTGAATCAACACAACTAGCCCAGTCAGAATCGCAAAATGCCTTCAATTGCAGACCAGAGCTAACTGGGAAAAATAAACCTTGAGCAGGGGATGATTTAATGTATCGTAATACACGGGTGGCTGCAGCTAAATGAGGAACCCTGGGATTAGCCATAAATTGACTCAAAACCTGAACAGCAAAACATATATCAGGTCTAGTTATAGTGAGATATAACAGACGACCAACAAGTCTTCGGTATTCAGTGGGATCTGCTAAAATCTGCCCAGAATCCTTAGAGAATTTAACATTAGGCTCCATGGGAAAATTAACTGGCTTGGACGCCAACATTCCACAATCTACAAGAACTTCCAAAGCATATTTTCTCTGATAGACAGAGATGCCAAGTGTACTGCGAGCAATTTCCAAACCAAGGAAATATTTCAAACATCCAAGGTCCTTTAACTGAAACTTGTCATTAAGGAGCTGTATAAACTGTGAAACTTCATTTGCATTATTGCTAGCAACCACAATGTCATCAACACACACTAATAATGCAATGAATGAACCTTTCAAAGTTCTGGTGAAGAGTGTATAATCAGCCTTTGACTGGATAAAACCAAAATCAAGTAAAGCATTGGAAAATTTTGCAAACCATTGCTGTGAGGCTTGCTTAAGGCCATAGAGAGATTTGTTGAGTTTGCAGACTTTGGACTCCCCCTTGCTACTGAATCCAGGAGGTAGAGACATATACACTTCTTCATTTAATTGGCCATGAAGAAAGGCATTATTCACATCTAGTTAATGTAGATGCCATTTCGTCACTGCTGCAACAGCCAAGAGGGTGCGCACAGTAGTGAGCTTGGCCACAGGGGAAAATGTCTCATAATAATCTAAGCCTTCATACTGATTGTAGCCCTTAGCAACTAATCTGGCTTTATATCTCTCTAGGGTCCCATCAGATGTCAACTTGACTTTGTAAACCCATTTACATCCAATTGCATGCTTGGAAGCAGGAAGATCAACCACAGTCCATGTATCATTGAGTTCCAGTGCTTTAATTTCAGTAGCCATGGCCTCATGCCACTCCTTATGTTTGGCAGCTTGAGCATAAGATTGTGGCTCAACAAGTGCAGATACAGAGAGGCTAAAGCATTGTTGAGAAGGAGACAAATTGTTATATGAAAGCACTGAAGAAATGGGATAAGAAATACCTGAAGCTGTAGACGAAAGGATGGGAGAAGAAGTGGATATTGCAACATGAAAATGATAGTCATTTAGGTACCCAGGTGCATGTTTTACTCTTGAGGACCTTCTACTGGGTAGTGATTTTAAAACAGACTCATGATAATTTGCAGATGTGATATTCTGGGGACTGGAATTATTGGCAGATGTGAAATGAGGCTGTGAAGGTGAAATATTTGGACTAGGCTGGGAAAGGGAAAGAGCAGGTGAAGAAATGGAAGATTCAAGTATTTGAGGTGGGATTAAGGAAGCAGCTGAAGGGGTGGAAGGTTCATGTATTGGAACTGGTAGAGACAGACCAGAAATATCAGCAGTGGTCTCTGGATGTGGAATTGCAAATGGAAACACATTCTTATGAAAAATTACATCTCTGGATATAAAGACAGTATTTAGATGTAAATCATAAAGCTTATATCCTTTCATTCCATATGGATATCCAAGTAATATGCAAGGTTTAGCTCTAGAATCAAACTTGTGTCTATTTCGGAGAAGGGTATTTGCATAGCAAAGGCAACCGAATACTTTTAAATGAGAGTATGATGGAATGGAGTTGAATAAAACTTCATAAGGGGATTTATTGTGTAATACAGGAGTAGGTATGCGATTGATTAAATGTACTGCAGTAAGCACACAATCACCCCAAAATTTCAAGGACAAAGTAGTGACCGGAAAAGTAGTGACCGAGCCACATTGAGAATATATTGGTGTTTACGCTCTACAATAGAATTTTGTTGAGGTGTTTCTACACAACTAAGCTGATGTATGACCCCTTTGGATGCATAAAAAGAGTCCATGTTGAATTCGGCACCATTATCTGATCTTAAGGTTTTGATTTTAGATTGGAATTGTGTCTCAATCATGTTGAAAAATGCTTGTATATGATTTCTGGTTTGGGACTTGTTCTTTAAAAGATGAACCCATGTAAACCTAGTATGATCATCTACAATTGTCAAGAAATAGGATGCACCTGTGAGAGATTTTGTAGAGAAAGGACCCCATATATCACAATGGATCAAATCAAAAGAGTTTGCAGCAATGGATGAACTGTGGGGAAAAGATAGTCTGTGTTGTTTAGCTAAAGGGAAAACATTGCAATTCTTATTTGATTCATGCAAAATCTGTGGGATTACATGAGAAAGAGTCCTTAAAGGAGGCCCTGCGGGGTGGCCTAATCTATAGTGCCACATATTTTGATTGACAGAACTGGTACAAAAATTTGCAGAAACTAGTTCATTGACAGAGTTTTTATTGAAGAACTTATCAGAAATGCAGGAAACAGAAGGTTGTAAAACATGCACTGGTTGCTTCAATAGATAATACAATCCTCCATCTTCTTTACCCACTCCAATCGTTGTCCAGCTTGTGATATTCTGAATGAAACAAAAATTTGGTAAGAAAATGACACAACATTTCAAGTTATTGATCAACTTGCTAACTGATATGAGGTTAAACGAAAATGAAGGAATACAAAGGACATTATTAAGAACAAAGTGTTCTAAAATCCTAATTGTACCAATATGTGTAACTGATGCAAACTGCCCATTTGGAAGTGTGACAAGCTTGGAAACGACAAAGGTAATGCTAGTGAAGAAAGAAATAGAACAGATCATATGATATGTGGCTCTAGTATCGATGATCCAAGGGGTTTTTGAGGGATGAGTCTGTCGATGTAGTGACAGAGAGGATGCAAATACAGAATGTTTGATATTATGAAACTGAGTTTTAGTGGAAATTTTACCTGCAGTTGTGTGACCCTCACCTTGTATAGGAATTTCTGGTTCTTTACTTGTAAGTGAAGACACTTGATTGACAGATGAATCATGCTCTGAAATGTCTGATTTCAGCATGCTAAGAAGTTGTTGACACTGATCATAGGTGAGAGGTAATTGAGGTTCAGAAACTTGATTAACACTAGGAATTGTGGCATTCTTTCATTTGTTAAATCTGTAACCAGGTGGGAATCCATGAACTCTATAGCATCTTTCAACAGTGTGACCAGAGATGCCACAATGAGTGAAAGTGGGTCGATCTTTTCTAGCAGAGAAATATCTGTTACCTGAGAAACGAGATGAAGACATACCAGGCATTGTTTTTGTAAACAATGCAGTGGTATTCTGATTGAAAGATGGACTTGATGAAGATATCATTCGTTGTCTCTCCTCTTGCACCACAAGCGAGAAGACTTTGTTGATTGAAGGAAGTGGATCAATCAACAAAATATGTCCTCGTACATGAGAATAGCTCTCGTTCAGTCCCATTAGAAATTGATACACATGATGTTGATGATGATAGGCCATAATGGTCTTCAAAGCTCCACAAGTACAAGAAGGAATTGGATGATGATTTGCTAGTTCATCCCACAATCCTTTTATTGCAGTGAAGTATGAACTGACCGAGCTATTTTCTTGACATAAAGAAGCTATAGATTTCTTCAGTTGAAAAATTCTGGGTCCATTGTGCTGTGAAAAACGATCCTGGAGATCCTTCCAGATTTCAGAGGCATCATCAATGTAGATGATACTACTAGCAATCTCTGTTGAAACCGAATTGAGAAGCCATGTAAGGACCATGTTATTGCATCGAGTCCATGCCAAGCCTTGACTGTCAAAAAGATTGGACGGTTTAGACAAGGTTCCATCAACAAAACTTAATTTGTTTTTGGCTGACAAAGCCATTATCGTCGCTCTCTTCCACGTGTTGTAGTTCTCACCATTGAGTTGCTTTGAAACAATCAAAGCTCCTGGACTGTCACCATGATGCAAGAAGAAAGGATTGAAAGAACCCAATTCTTTTGAAGAAGTAATGTTGCTTGCTGCCATTGTTGACAGACGAAGAAATTGAAAAATGAAGAAGTGAAGAAAAACAATGATTGAAGGGAAAACCCAAATCAATCAATCAAAGAACAAATTGAAGAGACAATTTCAAAGATAATTGCTCTGATACCATATTGAATTTCATTGAAGGAAAAGTAAAGAGACAGGGAGAAATTTTGGAATGAACAATGTTCATTGTTTTCTGTATATTTGAATTTCAGCAATTGTAGTGTATTTATACAAGAGCTGATTCTGTTACAAGGTAATTGCAAAACAACTAACTAACAATTGAAAAACAGCTATCTAACAGAATAACTAATTAATTCTAACAAATTAAAACACGAAATTAAGGGCGTAATCTTCAGTCTCCATTCTGTTGAGTATTGCACACTGCAACTGATATTTGGATTCAGTATGCAGTGTGCATTAGTGCTGCCCATATGTCAATACTAAGTAAGGTTCTTTTCTTGTTTGTGGAGAAGTAATAACTAATTAATGATGGAAATTCAAAATAATTATTTCATGAATTTATGTGCAGTGATTGCATAGATGATTGGGTCCAAATTGGTTTACCTGCCAAGGCCAAGGTCAAAGCTGAGTTCGGGCATCTTCCACCTCAGGAGCAGAAACGGGAATGTGAAATAGGTAATTATTATCCAACATTTTGCAATCAATCAATAGCTTAAACATATTAATTTGACAAGTCAAAACTATGATGGTATGCAGGAGGCTGTGAATTTATCACTGACAAACATACAGACATACCCACCATATGTTCGAGAAAAGATGGCGAGGAAAGCTCTGGCACTGAGGGGTGGTTATTATGATTTTGGCAAGGGGTGTTTCGAGCTGTGGGAGGTCAAGTCCATCATCACGCCACCTATCCATTTATGAATCCTCGACCACTTAAACTCACAATATCTTTGTTGTTTCCACTACCCTTTGATTTGCACTAAGAGCTTTGGGAGCTTTGGGTGCTTGTTAGTGTGTGTACCCTTTCAATTTTTGGGAAGTGTATGTCACTACGTGCAACAAAAATCCTAAATATGGTGCCTCATCTTATAATCCTTATAGCCCTTTAGCATTTGGAGTGGTAATACATTTTGGTTATATCATCCTATGTAGTCAAGGATATATACTTGTGGTTTTGTTTATTAATGATTTCTCTAAGTTGGCTGAGAGTCATTCCTATTGCAATTTTGAATTTTAAAATTTTAAAATTTTAAAATTAATAATTAGGAATTGTTTGGTCTTCATATAATTTCAAGTAAAATATCTATTATTAAAATGAAATTTTAATAACTTTCACTTTTTTCTCCCAAATCAAGGGAGATTTTAAGAAAAAATAGTAGTTATTTCTCTTTTCATTATAATTTCCCTCCTAAAACAATGTTAAAAAAATATAGAAGAACAATTATCCTTTTTCTTTCCATCCCTGTCTCTCCTACGACTATTTTCCCCATATACATTGTTTGAGTCCATTATTGTTTAAACACCATTATTTCATTCTAACTTAAACCTCCAAAGGAGCATAATTCTCTTTTTATAGACTCTTTCTACCATTTATGAAGTTTGTTGATTTTTCTTAACTTGCATTCTAGTGATTTGTATTTTTTTATGATTTGTTTTACTTTCCAATTTATGATTTTGTATGCATGTCAAAGTTTTCAATATAACAATCTTCAAATGACCTTTCTAATAAAATAGAGCATAATATTTTATTTGACTATTACATAAAGTTGAAGTTTATTTCAAAATATTTTACAAACTATTTTAATTGGCTTATACCATTTGAAATTAGACTTAGAAGATGCTTGAATTATTTCTTTATTTTTCTAGTTTTTTTTATTGCTTTCCTAGTGATGTTTCAAAATCTTATTTGGATTTGGTTGCAAAAGTTCTAGGCATTAAGTCATTTTTATAAGAGCTCGAAAAGAAAAAGTAAAAAAAGAATTGAAACCTAAAACAACCTTTAAAAACAATCAAGCATTCCAACATAATAAAGAGAAAATCTTAAATATAGTTTAAAGTCCATATTGAAAGCACTCACAATCCATAATGTTTTCCTAATCTCTTTTAGTTTTTTGATAATACTTGCTGAGAATAGTAAAACCCAAAACCTATAAAACTAAATTAAGGAAATCTATATAAAAAACATTAAGTTTACAAATACTTATTATTGGTACTATTACTATAAATTTTAATATTTTTAGAGGATTAAAATATAATTGAAGTTACTTCAAATGTAAAATAGGTTAAGATTGTTGGAAAAACGATTTAAAATATAGTTAATAGACATATTAAGGTCAATTTAGGTTAAGACTTTGTACGAAATTAGTCTCTAACATAAATGTTTTAAAAAAGAAACATTAACCTTTTAACTTAATTATAGGTAATGAGAAATTGATATTAAAGAACTCTTGATTGATATGTTTTTATAAATCCAAAAGTCCCAATCCTATATTGAAAAAATGTATGATTTTCTTGTAGCTTATCAATGAGTTACCTTGCTCGCGCGCTACGCTGGTTTTTTTTTTTTCATGTAGCAAATTGATTGATTGTTGTGTCTGTTTTAATTGGTTAACTAAATATTTAATTAGTAAAGTTATTTTTGTAAAAAAATCGTTTGAAATGGGTTATTTGTTTTTTGCATCAAAGTGATTCAATGTTCTTATTGTTCTAAATGTTTGGAAAATGATTCAATTGGTAGACTGTAGAATTGTCATTGATGAAATTCTTTGGAAATTATTTATATGCTTCCTCCATCACATTGATTGTCTAGAATGTATGTTTTATTTGTTTCATGAATTATCTAATTGACAGGTAGTAAAATTGTATTTTATAAAAGCAATAAAAAATGGGTAATCCATTGGTTGCAGCAAATTGATTAATTGGTGGGCATGTTATAACTGTTTGGAAAATTATTTCATTGGCAACTAATAGAATTGTTATTGATAAAAATATTACAAATGAGCTATTTGCTCTTTGTAAAAAAAAATAATAATTGTTGTGAATGTTTTATATTTTTTGTCAATTATTTTACCAGCAAATAGTAGAATTGCAAGTGACGTGCTAGATAATGAATATATATTACCTCCAACTGCAAATTATTTGGAGATCTAGAAGCATTGCGATGTTGAGTTTTTGGTGAGGCTCTTGGGTGAGACCAACCAAGAGACCACTAATAGGTAGGTAAAAATGAACCATAACCACCAAACTAACTTGGCCCCTGTAGAGAAGTAAAAAGCCATATACAACAAATATCAAAATATGGACTTTATTAATGTAGTTGTTTTATCTTATATTAACCACACTTGTGAAGAATGTTGACTTACCCAAATTCTCTTCTGAAACTCCACCTTCAAAATCTTTTGGAAAGTATCCTAGGGCATCTTGCAGTTTTTCATCCTTGAAAAAAGAGAAATAGAAGAAAGCAGATGCATATTAGGAAAGAAGGAAAGTACAGATTTAAACAGGTTTTGAACTGATGGAAATGCCAATAATTGAAAGGTGCAACCTTTGGAATAAAAAACAGTCAATACATCTCACATTTATACCTAGGTGCCGCATATTTCAACTAATTTTGCGAGGCAATTATGTAACAAGAACCTAACATAAGTGAATTAAGAAAGTTGATTTGCGGTTCTAATCCATATATGGAAACCTAAAATTCAAGCATTCAAAATTTCAATGATCGGTTTCATGCCACTCGAATGATAGGCTAAAGTTTCCAAAAGCTTCATATTTTACACTTGTAGATACTCGCAGCGTCCATACAACCTCACACTGCAGAATCATAATTAAGCATTGCTTTACATAAATTGAACAGGCTCAACATATGTTTCATGTCTCCATAAAAATGAATTGGATAAAACATAAACATATCTCCCCTCGCCTGGTAGATCAAAATAATCCAAAACACCATAACTGCACATCTAACGCCAACAAAACCTTGACACTAAATGAAAACCTTCTAATTTCATCTATACTTTAACTAAACACAATTAAAAATCAGAGCAATTGTTTTCTCAAAGACTAGAAAGGACACATTAATAAAACGAAATTACCATACTCAACACTGCAAACATTAAGAATTAAGACTTAACATAGAATTTTGGATCTGAAGCATGGGAGTGATAGATTTGCTATTTTGCTGAATACTTCTTTCGTGAGTGTCTTCATATTTAAATAGTCAGGAAACTGATTTACATGCCCTAATCTTTAGCTATAATCTCGGCCTAATTATAGAAAGCTAATTTCCCTATGATTACACAAATATTTACAGTTGTATTTCTATAAATAACAAATATCATGCTAACATCCCCCCTCAAATTGATGTTGGGTGATCAAGAAACATCAATTTGCCAACTAGAAACTGATGTCGTTGATGAGTTAGGGATTTAGTAAACACATCAGCGGTCTGAAGATCAGTGGATATATGTGGAAGCGGAATAACATGAGAATCCACGACTTCGTGAATAGAATGACAATCCACTTCAATATGTTTGGTACGCTCATGGAAAACGGGATTGGTAGCAATCTGAATAGCACTCGTGTTGTCAGCATGGAGAAGAGTAGGAGAACTCTGGGGAAATCCAATTTTTGCAAGCAGTCCATGAAGCCAAACAATCTCCGAGCAAGCAGCTGACATGGCTCGATATTCAGACTCGGTTGAAGATTTGGAAACATGATCTTGTTTCTTACTCTTCCAAGATATTAAGGAATCACCAAGAAACATGCACCAACCGGTAACCGAGCGTTGAGTATCGGGCAACCAGCCCAATCAATGTCACTAAATGCAACAAGGCGAATAGAAGAACCAGTGGGGTAGAATAGGCCACGGCTAGAAGAACCAAGTAGATATCGAATGATGTGACGAACTGCTGCCAAATTTAAGTGACGAGGAGATTGCATAAATTGACTGACTTGCTGAACGACAAAAGAGATATCAGGCCGAGTAATAGTAAGGTAATTAAAGCTGCCAACTAATTGCCTATATAAAGTAGGATTAGATAGAAGATCCCCGTCATCATGGCAAAACTTAACATTCACCTCTAAAGGAGTATCCACCAGAGAAGAATCGTGAAGACCAGCCAAAACAATCAAGTCTTGAGCATATTTCTGTTGATGCACAAATATACCAAAGGAAGAAGACTGAACCTCTAATCCCAAGAAATATGTGAGAGAACCAAGATCCTTCATGTGAAAGCAATCCTGAAGTTAATGCTGGAGTTTGTGGACCAACAAAGAATCAGTGCCGGTAATAACAATGTCATCCACATAAACAAGAAGGAGAACAACACTAGCAAATATTGTAAGAAGAAATAATGAAGAATCATAATTGCTTTGCACAAAAGAGAAGCGAAGCAAGGTAGTGCTAAACTTACCAAACCAGGCTCGCAGAGCTTGTTTCAAACCATACAAGGACCTTTTCAACTTACACACAACTAATGAAGAGGATGGAAAAAACCCGTGGAGGTACCATATAAATATCCTCGTTAAGATCACCATGGCGAAAAAAAATTTAACGTCCATTTGATGAAGTGGCCAACCCTGGGAAGCAGCAATGACAATAATAATGCATAGTAGTCATTTTGGCTACAGGAGCAAAAGTCTCCTCATAATCCACACCATACTCTTGTCTATTGCCAAGAGCAATCAACCGTGCTTTATATCGATCGAGAGTTCCATCAGAACGAAGCTTAATCGAATACACCCATTTACACCCAATGGGTTCACCGCTGGAGGACAAGAAACAAGATCCCATGTATGATTATCCTGAAGAGCTTGAAGTTCGTCCTGCATGGCTGATTGCCAACACTCATGCTAGACAACTTGTGAGCAACAAGATGGAACAGGAGTATTGGATAGAGTAGAAGAAAAACCATACCGAGTAGGTGGATGAGAGCTCTTGTAGAGCGGCGAAGAGTAGGCTGAGAGGTGAAAAGTGCAGAAGCGATGTCAGGAGCAGTATCCGGTGGGGGTCAGTCACCGGAAGAGGCACAATTGGTCGACATCTTTCATACACAAGTCCAGGTTTGAACCGCTCAAAAGATGGCACGTCCTCAAAATAAGGAAGAATAGGAGCAACAGATGGAGATGCAACAGGAGTATGGAAGAAATTTTTCATTAGGATCTTTTAGTTTTTCTTATCCTCCTCCTTTGCTACTGAAATCATTAGGATCCTTAGAGCAATTAGGAATTCTTTCTTTATCTAGGTTTAAGGTTGGATAAATCCCTCAGAATTTGCACTAAAAAATTGATTTTGCTGATGCCGCAAAAATCCTTTTCTTCAAAAACGTTTTGGCCAAGCAAATTGTGGGTAGATTATCTCCATCAAAACGATTTTTTTATCACTTCTTATCTATCATGAAAGTTGTAATCCCACACGTGTAGATGAATAGTTTTGAATTGCCTGATTTGGATATTACAATCTCAAGATATTCGCATTTGAATGTCTAGTATAAAAAAAGAAAATCTTGTCGCGAGAATGATTTTGACTTGAGATTTGTAGGTTTTATTTGAGAAACCCAATTTAGGTTTAAGGTTGGATATATCGCTCAGAATTAGAACTAAAAAAATGATTTTTCCTTTGTCGCAAAAATCCTTTTCTTCAAAACAATTTTGACCAAGCAGATTGCGAGTAGAGTTTGTCCATCAAAACGATTCTTTCTCACTTAAGGTTCTTCTTTAAGGTTGTAATACTGCAAGTTTAGATGAATTTTCATTTATGAATTTCCTGACTTGGATATTAGAATCGCAAGATATTCATGTTAGAATTTCTAGTGTAAAAGCAGAAAAATCCTTTTCTTCGGGACAATGTTGACCAAGCAAATTGCTGGTTGATTCTATCCATCCAAACAATTTCATCTCACTTGGTGTTTTGCATGAAAGTTGTAGTACTACATGATTAGATAAATCTGGAGTTTTGAATTGCTTGATTTGGATATCATAAATTCAATATATCTTTGCTTTATTGTCTAGCATAAAAGTATAAATCTTGCCGCGAGAGTTACTGTTCATTGTCAATTTGAAACTGCCCCTACCTCCCTTTTCACTGCAACTCCCAATTTGATTTCCATGATTTTCTTAATTAATCTTTGAGTTGAAAATCACATTTGTCTACATCAAAATCACATAATATTTCGTTCCCTATTTTGTTTCTCTAATTACAGAAAAAACATAATCTTGCATCCTAGATTAAATGCACTAAATCTTCCCTAAATAAGAGCTATGTCTAGACTATGTATACCCCTTCCCTACTGACATAAAAAAATGAAAAAGAGGAGGAAAAAAAAGGGCAGAAAATGAGAGAAAATAAGGAGGAAAAGGAGAAGAAAGAAGAGAGAAAAGAGAGAAAAAAAGGGAAGAGTAAGAGAAATATGTTTCCAAGAAGAAGAAGAAAAGCATCTAGCCATATCCCCTTCATCCCAGTTTCTTCCTCAACCAACAAACTACTAGTAAATACCTCGATCAGACCCTCCTATTGGCCACCAGCTCTGCAAGTGTCTGTCATCATTCCAACAAGTATCGCCTCTGTCCTTTAGTTACCAGGTAAGGCCCCATGCATTTTTCTTCCTTTTGCATGTTAATTCATTCATTGTTTGCCTCCTTTGTTAATGTTCAAGTGAATTTTGTCTCACGCATGCCTCTTTGTTTGCCATCGAGTCACTGGTTTGGCCATGTGACCCGACATTTTTTTCTTTTTTTTCATTCTAAAAAATATAAAATAAGAGAACAGATTTATGATTTTTTGGCATATTTAATTTAAGGTATGTATTTGCTTTATATTTTTAAAATATCAGCCTCGTATTGAGAATACTTGGTTTTCGATGTGATGCGGCACACACACACACACACACACCAAAAAAATGTTTTCATGCATACGACCAATACTGTAACATATATTGAACATTCTTTTTAAAAAAAAAATATATTCAGAGTTTAAAGAAAAATGTATTTTAGCATGGATTTCATAAAAAAAAATTTGTTTTCTTGCATTTTTGGATTTTACAACATGTTTGTAAAATCCAAAAGGGTATTGGCCAATATTCCATAAATATCAAAATCTTATTTTTTGTAAGATTCATATTATTCACTGTTAATATTTGGGTTAAAAATCCTAAAAGGGTTGATATCCAAAATATTAGCAGGAATAATTCGTTGTTATTTACCGTTAATATTTGGATAAAGAAACCTTAAAGTGGTAAATCACTACAAAAAAACAGGCCTGTTTGCAACGGAGAGATTCAAATGTCGTTTCAAATTAGCAACGACATTTCCAACAGACACAATCCCTTAGAAAAATGTCGTTTCAAATTTAGCTTGCAACGGATTATCCATTGCAAGTGAAATTGCAACGGATAATCCGTTGCAATTTTTGCCGTTGCAAATACACAGTTTGCAACGGCTTATCGTTGCAATTGCAACGGATGGAATTTAAATTGAATTTTAATATATTTAAAATCCATTTTTAATATATTTAAAATTTAATTAATTACAACTAAATATTTTAAAAGTACTAGCAAATATTGAAATATTATTAATATTGAAAATAACATAAATATGGTGGAAATAAAAATTATTATAAATTAAAATTCTTAATACACTACTTATTCGATTACATTTACATGACTAAGTAAATAAACGTGGAACCTTAATACACTACATATTCGATTATATTTACATGACTAAGTAAATAAACATGGAACTTAAAAATACATATTTTAAAGTGTTTAAGGCGGAAATGATCTACGATGTTGTGGATGAGAGGAAGATGGACCATTATATGGTATTTGAGGTCGAGGTCGAGGTTGATATAGTGGTGAAGACACGGGACCCATAGGTGCCATTGTAGGTGATGGCATCGACGGAGCCATAGGTAATGGCATCGACGGAGCCATAGTTGTTGGCATACTTAGACCCATATGTCCTACCAAGAGCTTAAGACAATCTTTAATGGAAGAAATTTCATTTCTCATATCATTAATAACTTCACAATTTTCTTGCAATTGCTCTTAATACCCTCTAGTAGCTGTGCTTGGATATGATGAATTTACTGAATAGGTATGTGATGAAGAACTCACATCAACTTTAGATTTTGGCATTAGAGGTGCACCATATACTCTACCCTTGCTTACTCCCCCTGAAGCCTCACACCAAGCTGCTCCATCAAAAGAGGGATGATTGTCCTGATCAGGTCCATATCTTGCAACCATCTCATTTCTATATTTTTCATGCAAACAGACAAGTCCATGTCAAAATATATTAATTTGAATATGAATGATATTTCATATATATATAAAAAAATATAAGTACTTACCACCACTGTTATCTACAAATGTGCCGGTCTCATTTGATTTTTGATGCAAAGCAGAAAAGACCTCATCCCATGGAAGTTCTTTCCCCCCGGCTTGTTCTTTCTACGAACATGAAAAAAAGAAGTAAGCAACAAAAATATTAAATAAATTAAATGACAAGTGTTGAACAACAACATTTCGTACCATACTAGCTCGATATGATGCAAATGAAACCGAGCCAGCAGAATGGGTACTTATTTTCCCATCTGTTTTCTTCAATCGATTCTGTTTTGAAGATTTGGATCGTTTGTGGAATCCATCAGTGGACCAAACATCGTTGATCATCGTATTCCAATCTTCATTTTGGATCCAAACAGGTCCTTTATCCAGGCAATCGATAATATTTGTGGTACCTATTATTGACATAGCTTTATTGCGAGCTCGTGCCAATTGTTGGTTCAAGGAAATTCGAGCTTTATCTTCCCAAATTTTACGAACAATTGCTTCATCTTCTTCAGGGAAGGCATATTTTTTCTATCAAATACATATGACAAGTAATAAATGTTAACATAAACACACAAATCTCAAACAACCTCATCATTTAACAAAAAACTAGTATCTCGATCCATATCACATAGAAAACAATATAATAATAACCTAAATAACTAGATCCAAGTAATAGCATGCCAATTGTCATAACCCAATTTTGGGTCATTCCCCAAAACTACCTAAAAATAACAAAAAAATAAAATAAAAATGGCTAGTGTCGATAGAAAAATCAAGGTAAAATTTTGGATGTTTTTCGAAAGTTCGATTGTACCTCTTTTGTGCCCAGAAATGAAGAAAAACGCAGATTCAAGGTTAAAATAATTTATTATCGGATAAATCTGTGTATAAATTAAGTCAAAATATATAGTTATATTTTTATGAGCCCATTCGATTTAATCGTTGGCCAGTATAAAAGTGTAATTATGTTTGAGAATTAATTTATGGTCCAATTGAAGGATTTAATTAAGCGCGATGACTTAATTATACTTTAAATTGGCCAAATTACTTTTATTAAGGGCTTAGTTAATAAGAAATCAAGTTCTTAAAATTAATCCGGTTTCAATTGAGGAAATTGGAATTTTCAGAGACCAATTTGATTTTTTCCAAAGCCAATTTTGTAAAATCGGGGACCAAATTGAACAAATTGAGAGTCTAATGGTCAATTGAGAGTCAAATCACACAAATAAAAAATAAAGGACCAAAATAAAAAAGACACGAAAAGTCAAGGTTGATATTAAAATTCTGATGGGGGTAATTGCACAAAATTCATAAGTTTAAATCCAATTGGGGGTGCAATAAGAACAATTACGAATTAAAAGACCAAACCGCAATTTCACCCCTAAAGCAACCAACCACCGCCTGCACCTACTGACAAGCCGCTGCACCCGCCGCCGACAAGACAACAGCACGCCGCCGGCACGCCTGCTGCCGCAGGAGGTAGCCGTTGTTTGCAACGGTTACCTTCTGCGCTGCCTATAAAAACGACGAGCAGATGAAGAAAAGAAGGGGGAGAAAAAGGAAAAAAAGAAGGAGAGAACAGGAACAGAGGGAAAGAACAGAGAAGGAGATTTTACGAAGAGAAGGAAATTCACGTAAAAATAGGGGAAAAAAGCAGAGAACTGAAGAGAAAAAAAAACGAAAAAACAGACAGTGAGAAAACGAAGAAAAAAATAGAGCAGAAGAAGCAGAGAGAATACAGTTGAATTTTACGCAAAAACTTGAATCTTCATCTCTCTCTCTCTCGTGTCTGGTTCCTCTCTCTATCCCTTTACTGCGTTTTTTTTCTCTCTCGGTTGTTCCTCTCTCTCTCGTTTTGCAGGTCTCTTTCCCTCTCTAGAACCAGGCATACCGGCGCCTCCTTCTCTCCTCCAACAGCTACCATTCAACCACCCATATCCACCTCATCAC
This sequence comes from Salix purpurea, assembly GCA_027405865.1. Lineage (NCBI taxonomy): Eukaryota > Viridiplantae > Streptophyta > Magnoliopsida > Malpighiales > Salicaceae > Salix > Salix purpurea. Next base: position 2,483,316 of record JAOWLH010000015.1, on the reverse strand, counting down.
CACCGGAAGCACCCCCCTCAACTCCATCATCTCAAGTCATCCTCCAGGCGACGGTGACAGAAGCCATAGTAGGGACTGCGACGTAGCACCGACAGGCTTCCGACGCCCACTCCGGCTACCATAGGCCACCATTTCCGACGCCACCACGACCAGAAGAACCACCTCGATGTCCTCTACGCAACAGTATTAATAGGTACGCCATTTGTCACACTCGAAAACTCCCCCATTTACTGTTCATCTTCCCTGTTGCATGCGCCCCCCCCCCCCCCCCCCCCCCGCAGGGCTGTTTGGGCCGGGCACATCTGGAAAGTGACTTGGCTGGAAGCCCAGTCCGAAAATAGATGGGCTAAAAACCCAGTCCAAATTTAAAGTGGGTCAGCCGCATAAGTAAGTGGGCCGGAAGCCCAGACCAGTATTGTAGTTGGTTCAGCCCACGTTAGGAGGCTGCACACCAGCCCACGTTGGGGGCTGCAGCCCAGCCCATGATGGTGGGCTGGTAGCCCAGCCATGTGATGGGAGGCTGCAGCCCACGTCTGTGTGCTGACAGCCCAGCCATGTGATGGGGGCCTGGCAGCCTGGCTCATCCCAGCTCAAGAAAATATATATATAATAAAAAATATAAATTTTGCGAAAAAATTTTTTATTAAAAAAAATAAAATAAAATGTGTTGTTTTCGTGCATACGGTCAATACACTAGCATATTTTAAAAAATTCCTTGTCTTTCAAAAGATATATATTATCTCGGAGATTTAAGAAAAATATATTTTAGCATGAATTTTGCAAAGAAAATTCATTTCTCGCATTTTTGGATTTTACAACGTTATTTGCAAAACATCTAGTTATATCAAGTTGGATCAAAATCCCACTTAAGTTCCATTCAAGAGAAGTATACTCCAGAATTCCTACTTGTAATCATTTCAAAGGACTTGGTTTATATCAAGTTGGATCAGATCATCTTGAATATCAAAAGGAAAAATGAAGGCTTCATTAAACGCCATACTGCCTTGGCTCTCGTCTCAGGCTCCACATCAAGTTGGATCGCATGCTTATCATTCAGACATGCAGAGGGATGCAAATGGACACTTGTTCTGGGCCTAATCTCAGAACAAGGATTAACAAAAGCTCACACTACATGCTCATGAAAAAGGTGCCTAATATCCTTCCCAACTCCCCATAATAACCAGAGCATCTTCTCATTTGAGTCACCTGATAAATGCCACATATGCATGCAGTATTATACTGCACATATTATATGCAGCATCACATAGAAGACTTTAATGGGATACTAGATGATTAAAATCCACAAAGGCTCAAAACAATATCAGCAATATGGATCTGAAATCCAATCAGATAAGTAAGGAACTTGTTCATAGCTCTTTGCAGAAGAAAAAACTATGTTTCATTCTACTAATTTAGGAACTTGTTTTTTTTGCAATCTACAAAAAAGCTATTTGAATAGAAGGTAATAGTCAAGCATAATACAGTGGGTCATACTCTTATTTTCCTTAAAAACAGAAATTGATGGACCACCAAATGTGTTTAAATTACAGCTCCATGATTTTCAGTCAGTTCCCCATCACATAAAACTTAAAATTATACTTTGCTAGATTTATAATATCTCAAAAATATAAATCCTTGTCACTACAACAGACATCAAAAGATGGGAAGAGGAGCTATTTTGTGATACAGCCAAATCATTCAAAGAAATATTTCTTTCGAGCAGTGGCATGGATATGGTTTTGAGATTGGTGTGTTGCTTATGAGAGAAGTTAGATTGCAACAAATCAGAGAGAGGTGACTTCGTGTCATATTACTAACATCTCACTCATTAGCAATGGAAGGCCAATCTGGGGGGAGGGGATGTCTTTTTCATATTTCTCACATCTCACTCGTTAGCAAGGAAATATATATACATATATATATATATATATATGGAAGGCCAATCCGCACATTAGACACTGCCTACTCGCCAACTAAGAAACAAAACATCAAGTTCACATAGACTAATTACGCTCTGTTCGCATGGAGTAACTTAGGGAGATTAATTTCTCTGCATCTTGTACATGATCACATGAGTTTTGCTTGATTAGAAATGCAAGAATGGAACGGGTTGGCTATAAACAATACAGCACGGCACAAAGCCAGGTCATTGATTTATATACACTTGCCATTTTTTTTTTATTTTTTTCAAGTCCAAAGAGTGGAGGCCATGTATTATGCATCAAGCTGTGAGTTCTATTACCCCAGAAGCATTTTCTAGCCGTCAAATTCCTCGTAATTTAACCTCTGAATTTTTCTTCTATTTTATTTCAAGTTTTAGTCATAGCCGAAATACATCACGTTTGTTTATGTCAAGAAAAAATAGTCTTTTTCAAATCAATGTATTAGTATCAACACAAGATTTGTGGTATCACTGGACATTGTTTAGGAGAGAATCTACGCTGTCACATTACAACTGCTGCTTGTCACGTCATATACTCTCTTGAATTATGTAAGTCAGTTAAAACCATCTCTGTTTTACCATAGTTTTTTCCCCTGTTTTCTGCCATACTTCTTTTATGAACAGGTGTAATCTTAACAATGATCCTCAGTAATATGTATTCGGGTCGTACAAGGAAATATCTAAGCATGTGTAATGTTAAACTTGTTTGCCTGACAATTTCATGGGTTAGAGGGTATCCAGTAATGTTAAACTTGAAAAGGTATTTTGAAGATACCATTATGAAAGTATATGTCAACTTCCCTCAGTATTTACAAGTATAAATTGATGGACCACCAAATTCACCTTAAACACGATCAATAAGAGAAAGAGTAATTAGAGGAAAGGGAGATGGGAAGGGATAGAAGAATGATAGCAATAGAAAGAAAACAGAAATCAATTCTCAATAATCATTCAACTACTGTTAAACATGATCGTCAAATCTCCCTCAAAAATAGTTAAAAGAAAAACATACCTTTAACTCCTTAAATAGTTCATCTTTACACATAGCATCAACTTTATCCCAAGAGTGCCATGGCCTCTTGAAATTAGTTCTCAAAATTATTCCGATTTCACGACCACATGAAGCGTTATTGAACCTGAAATATTAAAGTAACAAACTTTCATGGAACAATAATGACACAAATGATAACTATCTAATAAAAATATTATACTTACTCAGATGTTCCATACAAACTCAGTTCTTTTTTCCCTGACAATGGATCGATTGCCGCGTCAAAACTCTTCCGTTTAATGCATATACTGCTTCGAGAACAGTTTGAACCATGGATTGAATGGAGGCAATCCGGATCCTCTGAACATCTCATGTTACTACCTTCTCTTGACTCATAGAATTCTCTCCCATCACTACCATCTTCATTAACTTCATTGCTAATGGCATGCTCATCACCAACACCACCTACTCCCGCATAACCTTGATGTACATTAAATTCTTTATACATGTTTGTATCATCTCGCGGGACACCTTGTGTTGCTAACAAATCTTGAAACCGAAAGCTTCATGTGCATTTAACCTCACATGATCCTCTTGATGAGGAAATGTACTTTCAACTCTGTGTGTATAATAATCATGTAATTGATCAGGCTCGGGTTGGTGAGAAGCTGATGCGTTCTTATTCACAGTAGATGGAGTTCTATTTGATCTGGAAGCGGACCTATCACTCCTGGAATATTGTAATATAGATCCACGTCTAGACATCCTACAACAATTGTATTGTCGTCAATAAGTATTGTTGCTAAAAACTAATAAATATGAAAATAATAAGAAATATGAACAAAAGAATATTAAATATCATAAGTTAATATATCAATTAAATATAAGAAATACAAGCAGCATGCATATCATCATCATCACATAAAAAAAATGCATTGAATATACCTGCATCATGCTAATCATCATCATCATCACTTCTAATCAAATCATCATCATTATCATCATTATCATACTCAATTTCCTCATCCGAATCCATTTCATTATCTTCTCCCCAATAACTTTCAATTGAATATGCAAAATTGATAAATCTTCTAACACCCGTGATATATTCAGGATTCATACGACCACTTCTCATACGACGATACATCCACTCTCGATCATCCATATTAATCTAGTAAACATTATAACAAAGAAATATTTTAGAATGTAAATTAAAACTCTATCTCTAGTTTACGGATTACTAATGGCTAAGACAAAGAAAACAAAAACCAACAACACAAATACTTATAAAAACATCAAACACATAACAGCAAAAACATAGGAGCAACACATACAGCAGCACCATACACAACAATATGCATTTAGTCAATACTAATACTAAAAAGACACAATAAACAAATTACACTAACCTTTCAAGCGAATTTAATAGAATTTGAAGTCAAAGGATATTGATCAATGCTTGATGCTCCTTTCGAAAACCCTAAGTAGAGAGATATTGTTAGTATATTCAATAAAAAATTGAATATCAGCCAGCAACAATATTAAACTTTATTTATATTCGATTGCATCCTTTAGGCCCAGAATCACAATCAGTTTGACAAGAGTTATTTAAGGTCTATTTGAAAGTATTTTTGAATCATCCGCAAATATGTTATGTTATTAAATTGAAATGGTTCTTGGCAAGGTAATACGAAACTTAATTAAACCATAATCTTAGTATAACACCTTGCATGGGTGCCAATTTTTTTATAAAAACGCACATCCAAAATAAGAAAGGTATAAACCTATGATTTCAAAGTAGAGAAACAATGATTATAAATTGAAAAGACTTTTGCAATTATTAAAGGCCAAATGAAGAGTATCTAGATAAAAGCCAATAAATTGAGTAGATGAAATGAGCTTTTGTTGCTTTTTGAGAAAGCATACCATAATTAATATTCTTCAAAGCTCATTGTCCCTTCTAAAATTATTGCTTCACAAACATAAGTTCAAATTCTAGATTTGAGGTTTTAACCTTAAATTGCTTGATAGTGGAATGAGCAACATCTCTAAATGAAATATGTGTAGAGAGAGTCTGATTTATTTCTTAAGATTACCAGTAATCTGCAAAGTAGATAGTACATTACCAAGAAAAATGAGGCAAGTCTTGATTATTTTCTTAATATAAACATGATGATACTTAACCAACTTTGGAAGTATAACCTTTCAGAAATAATATAATTGATTAATATTTGAGATCAAGATTTATAGAATTCATTAACTTATAAAAAGGATTGTATAACAAAGTCTAATCATATAGAACATTATAATAAAGTGTTAATATAATTAAAATAACATTCATTAATAGAAAAGGTGTATATAAGCACTCAACTTGTTCAAATTGATCAAAGTCCTTCATAATGGCCTTAATCATATATTTTCTTGTCCTTTTAGAACTTGATGTTTCTAACTTAGAAGTTGGAGCTGAAACATACTGAATTGTAGTAGTATAAGCCTTACATTTCCTACTTTCAGATGAAAATATAAACTTTTGACAGAGACTAAATTATGTATATGAGGATTAATAGGAGGACCTTTACAGAGACTAAACTATCTAGGCACAAGGTCTAGGTAATAACTTTATACTTTTATAACTCTATAATCAAAGATTTCAATAAAATTGTATGGTAAGATATCTACCCCATATTTAAAATTATCTCATAACAAAGCCACACCCAAAGTGTTGCAGACTTGGTACTGAGAATGTCTATATTTCTTTATGTAAAAGAGGCTCAAATCATTATGAGGTCTCTAAAAACTTAAAATCATAAAACAATACAGTTCCAAGGTGGTTTTGCTAATTTCTAGTAATTTTACAATTTTCATCCATTTTGCTTAGTGTTCCAGAATCAATACGTTTTTCAAAGAAAAATAAAAAGGAAACTAAGTCAAAAACCAAGTCATTATTTGTCTATCTTCACATTGCATACAGCATACAGAAACTCCCCCCCCCCCCCCCCCCCCCCCCCCCCCCCCCTCATCCTAAAAAGCTACATGAAAGCATGATGCCCAGAAAGACAGTATGTAGTTAACCCAGCATTATGTTCAAATTAAAACTCAAATTTCTCGACAAAATCACTTAATTAGTGACAACCCATGAGCATAGATGGTTCCGAGCAAGACCCATCACAATGCTCTTCAAAAACTCCCTAAATCATAAACAAATTTAGAAACTAAGGAAAATTAAAAAAATTGGAAAAGATGGAGATTAGTTGACCGTACCTGAGCAGATATTCGATGTGGTGGTGATGGCTCTGCTGGGTAAATGAAGCTCGACGCCGGCGAAGTGGAGATCGGGAACAAGAGATGGAAATGCTGACCAGCTGGTTCGATTCGATGAGAGTAATTAAATGTTCATAAATGGCAGACGACCAAGAGAGGAAGACAAGAATGAATATTTAATTTTCAAAGATAAAACGGTGTGCTGCGTGCGAAAATGTTAAACGGGCTGGGCGCGCGCGCCTAGTTAAAACGGTGTGTTGCCTATATTTTGCAACGGATTATCCGTTGCAAAAAATTCAGTTATAAATGCAACGAAAACTCCGTTGCAAATTAAACTTGCAACGGACAATCCGTTGCAATCCTTGTTTCCTTTTTTTAATTTATTCAATTCGTTTAGCAACGGAATATCCGTTGCTAAACAATTTCCGGATGCAAATTTAGCAATGGAATTTTGCCGTTGCAAAATTCCGTTGCTAATGGCACCCTTTTCTTGTAGTGAATATCCAAAATACTTTTGCAGGAATAATAAGTCATTATTATTTGATCAACAAAACTTTGAAAGAACCCCTAATCATAATTGGGGACGTTTCAATCTTTGACTCCACGGTTTACGAGCCGTAAAAGTATGAAATATTAAGGCAAAAATAGGCTTTTAAAGCACTCTAAATTTCCTTAGATTTTTATTTTTTTGTTTTTCCTTGCGATTTACGAGTCGTGAACACTTGAAATACTAAAGAGAAAAATTACGTTTTAAGCCCATTGAATTTCCTTAGATTTCTATTCTCTCTTAATGCATAGGTTGTAAATTTTTCATCGAAATCTTTGTTCCTTTTCCTTACGAATCTATCCTAGCAAAATTGATTAGATAACACCAATACCATACACAATCATAAGGCAAACCAAAACACCAAGCAGCTTACCATACAAAACCAATTATTCCTTTAAAGAGATGCCCAACTTTTATTCATTCTTAAATTATTATTCATGATGACAAATATGCAACAAATGCTCCCATTATCGGACATACACTAGTCGGACACACACTAGCAAGCATTATATGCTATAGTATAAAGTGTGTCTATTGTGACAAATTTGCAACACACACTCCCATTCTGAAAATATTATTCATCAATATTCTAGTTTAGATATTATAGTTTAGATCATTTTTTTTTTCTAAACACCGTAGTTATTGATTATTTGAATAAAATTTAAAATTCTTTTCAAATATCATTCCACCTTGTGTAAGAATTTATAGTCAAAATTATTTGAGAACAAATGAAAAATTCTTTTTAATTCACCTACTGTGAAGAATCTTGTCTTAATTACTTAAATGTCATCATATAGTTCAGGTTATACTCAATATCTGACTATTTTTTTTTTTTTTGAATAGGATAACATATAGTAGGATCAAAACATAATACTCTTTATATAAGATAACTCGTAACATACGTTTCCATTATTGGACACACACTAACAGGTACCCCAAGCTTTAAGCAAATCAAAGGGTAGTGGAAACAACATAGATATTGTGAATTTGTGTGGTTGAGGATGTTGAGTCTTGATTCAGCTACGGATAGGTGTTGTAATGATGGTCTTGACCTCCCAGACCTTGAAACACCCCTCGACAAAATCATAATAACCACCCCTCAGTGCTAGAGCTTTCCTCGCCATCCTTTCTCGAACATATGGGTATGTCTGTAAGTTTGTCAGTGATAAATTCACAACCTCCTGCATACCATCACAGTGTTGACTTATCAAATTAATATGTTTAAGCTATTGATTGATTGCAAAATGTTGCATAATAATTACCTTTTCACATTCCCGTTTCTGCTCATCAAGTGGAAGATGCCCGAACTCAGCTTTGACCTTGGCCTTGGCAGGTAAGCCAATTTGGACCCAATCATCTATGAAGTCACTGATCATACATTCATGACATAGTTATTTTGAATTTTCATCATTAACTAGTAATTACTTCTCCACCAACAAGAGAAAAACCTTACTTTTCAGTCGAACCATCCTCTGGGAGTTCCATAAGCCTATCTATCCCTCCGCAACGACTGTGTCCAATGACCAAGATATTTTCTACCTGTCAAACTCTCTTGTAGTTAACAACCAGAAATATCCCTAATAAATTCATAAGTTGTTCAAGATGAACGTAAATTTACATTCAAATGCAGCACGGCATATTCGATAGCTGCTCCAACTCCAGAGTATCTCAACTGTGTGCCAGGCAACCAAGTCAGATACATAATGAATCGTTGAGAAAACAAGCTTTAAACATAAATGAAGTAATCATAAATAATAAAATCTCAGAATTCAGTTCTTGAGACCTGGTTAAATGGAGGGACCAGGTTAGCAATGTTGCGGAACATGAAGGCTTCACCAGGCTGGAAGTCCAGGATATTAGATGGGCTAACCCGGGAATCAGAGCATGCGAAAACCAGAAACTGCATCATAGGATTATCGTAAGAACTGTTATACTATGTCTGATTTAACTTTTGATTATACACCAAGCAATTAAGCATTACCTTGGGGGTCTGGTGTTCTGCAAGTTCACTGAACAACTCTGGATACATCCTGCAAGAGTAAATATCCAAGGAATTAATAACCGTAAAACTATATATATATATATATATACATATTAGAGTATGTTAATCTTGAATTTGATTATTTGTATAAAAATATTGGTGGCGAGATGAATAGCTATTAATCATTTGCTCGAGTTGCATATCGTACTCAAATTTATTGGTCTTGAAGCTCTGAAACCCGCCCAAAATTCGTTTAACTGGATGACAGTCACGGGGCGTTGTCCCTAGCAACTCAGAGATCAGCTTCTCAATTTTCGTCTCCAACTCCTTGTTCAACTGCTCATCCTTGTCACTGCATGCAAGATAATAATTATATATAACCCTCGCACAAGTTTAGACCTTCAATTATTTGCAAACATTAGTTGTTCTTTCTTTTTATGAAAGAAAATTACTTGGGAATTAGAAGCTTCTTCAATCCTTCAATAGCCCCTTCCAGTGACAGATTACCCATGCCTGCATGCCTACAAGAAATTAACCAAAATAAAAGAAATATTTTTATACTAACGAAGCATTACTTCATAAAATAAAGATAATATAAAAAGAATAATACCATATGTAAAATTTTACAATTCATTCTCAATGCAATAGACATATCTAATAGAATATTGTAAACGATTTCTTGATTCGAAACATGAAAAGTAGAAGCATATGTTACACTTGTGAACCAAGTGAGAGGAGGGCAAGGAAAAAAACCTAGAAGACGAAGACATTATGCTAGCTAGGAAATGAAAAGTTGTAGATTGAATATATATTGATATTCACCAGACAACTTGGGCACAACTTTGCAGCAAATTCAAGCTCTTATTTATAGGCAATGAGCAGCACTACATGATTCCTCGTATGCCTAGTACTTGACAAAACAACCATTTGTTTAGATGTAATATTTACAAACGTTTTACATACATTGATATTGTCATCGGGTTTTATTTTAGAAATGAAGAGGATACAAACAAAATTGAAAAATGGTTGCGTGCTTGGTTTGTTCACTAGTAGTGATGTCAATCTACATTTCTTAATGTTATATCTCAGCTGTGGAGTGAAGAAATTAACACCCCATGGTCATCAATGCAGCGCTACTTGTATGGGAAAGTGTGCATCAAGTCCAGAAAATTCAACATTTGACAGCAAGAATTTACAATGTTTTTAGATAAAATAACTTCATTGAATGTTCTAGATAACATGGGACCCGTTTGGGAAAAAAAAAAGGTGACCCCAAAAAGTTAATTGTTTTGTCCAAAACGTTTGACTGACATTGATAGTCTTATTGGTTTATGTAGTCAAGATATGAAAGTGAATATGTTTCAATTGGTCGTGCATATCGTGTTAGATATGAAACATATAAAGAATTCATCAGCAATTGAAGCTTGTTCACAACTTGTAGGATGAGTGATGGGAAGTCTAAAGTATTAAGGCAAATTGTGTGGTCACGAGTTAAAATATTATAAATCATGCTAACTATTAAGAAATGGATGACTGTTAAATCAATAATAAAAACAAAAGTAAAAAGCTAAAACTCATGCTAATTTTTAAATGTTAAGGAATCATTTCATTTAAAAATAAAACCATGATAGAAATAATTATGTCCCATTACCAACCACATTAGAAGTTTCCAAGTAGTTTCAAGCTGGTGGGTTATAGGTGGCAATTAAGGTGAAGAGATTGAAGAAACTAGTAGGATAGTGCCTTGGTGGTTTTGACCTAACAATGCCATGTACATGAACGGAACCTATGATTTCCCTGTACTCTAGTTAATAAAAACCATGCTAACTATTTAATCTTTCTTAATTAATACATCACGCTAACTACCAAATCAATAATAAAATTTTTTTTTAGTAAAATAATAATATTTTTGTTTCATCTCCATGATTCCTCAACCTCCCATTTAGTAAAATAATAATACAAGTTGCCTTTTATATGTTTCATATAAAACACGACATGCACGACCAATGGAAACATATTCACTTTCAAAGTTGTACTACATAATTAAACCAACAAGACAATATCATATTTGTATAATCACAAAATAAATCAGACATAGTATAACAATTATTACGATAATCCCATGATACAGTTTCTGGCTTTCGCATGCTGTGATTCCCGGGTTATCCCTTCTGATATCCTGGACACCCAACCTGGTGAAGCCTTCATGTTCCGCAACATTGCTAACCTGGTCCTTCCATTTAACCAGGTCTCAAGAACTGGTTTTCGCATGATTGCATTTTTTTTATATACAAAAACATTGTTCGACTTGCAGCAAAACGACATTTCTTTTATCCTAGGAAACATGAATGTTGCATATTTGCTTAGATAGAAGAGCTTGAATTTACTGCAAAATTGTGCACGTGAATATCAATATATATTCAATCTACAGCTAAGAACTCCCTTCTTTTCTCTTCATATATTTATTTTTTAATTACCATTATTATTAGTTGCTTAGGGATGGAGTTTCTAATTTTTAAATTGGTCTTTATCCATTTCTTAATTGCATCATGCTAACTGTTATATTAATAATAAAAATAAGATTAGGTAAGGGAAAGTTTTACATTTTTCTCTCACCTCCACTTGTCCTCAACCTTCAAACTAGTAAAATAATAATACAAGTTGCTTTTTATATTTTAGACATCTCATCACTCTCATCCAATGTTGTTGATCTCATTTTGTTTTGACAGTTTAATAAAACGAGATAAAACGACATAATTTTTACCTCACTTATAATTTTGGTTCGTTCCTAAAATTACACCCAAATTTCAACCAGAATGTTCTAATTTCATTCCGCTCATTCTGTTTTGATCAAATAGTATTTTTTTTAAATAATGAATAATTTTATAATATAAATCATATCCCTTAATCCGACCGTTAGATTAAGATAAAATTTTACGAGGCGTCTCTTGACATATTTATATATATTATGTTAAATTTTTAAAGCAATCCGAGAATATAATGACCTTGCAAGATTGATGATGACATTCTCGTAATATTATACATGTTCATAATTTTGTTCAGAAAAATCATTTTATTGTGTCTTTTTTAGATTAAATTGCACATTTCTAAATAATTTTATTTTTGGATTTAAACTAATTTTTTTGAATTAATATATTTAATTATATATATACATATAAATAGTACACCTCAAAATGGAGCACCGAAACGTTTCGAAACTGAAACATTTCATTTTAATTGAATAAACAAAGCACCAACAGAAATAGAATTGATAACCTTGCTCTCATCCTACAAGTTGTGAACAACATGTTTTGTTGCATTTGGGCAAGGATAGGCTGCACAGAGAAGGTAAAACATTCAAGCCAATCTGGTATGGACCTTTCAGAATTATTCGCAAGATTAGAGATAATGCCTGCCAACTGGAGCTACCAGCTTATATGGAAATGTACTCTGTAGTCAACATCGAGAAATTGAAGCTCTTTGAGTCATCCATGTTTGATGATGAGCCAAATGGAACTCTACCTATGGTGGAAGATTTTTTATGTCATGTAACCATAACACCTAAAAACTTATGTTATTAGGTGAGGTCTCAAGAACATGATTTATATTATTTTCTAAAATAGTTCCTCGAGTGAGTCTTTTTGGACTTGAAACTTGCACACATATACACACTATCTTGTATTTTTTTTTTATCAAATAAAATAAGAATGGTGAGATTCAAACTTGTGATCACTGGGTCAAACTGTTGTGCAACGAAATGTACATTCACATGCTTATATAATTCCTAGTTAACTAACCAAGCACGCAAGCATTTTCAATTTTGATTATATCCTTCATTTTAAAAATATAATCCGATGTCAATATCAATGTATGTTAAATGTTTGTAGATATTTTAAACGATGTTCTCATGCAGAAATGATAAGATTATAAATTTTGCTGATTGTTCTTACTATAACTGTACAATAGCGATCATTGATTGTAATTTTCAGTTTTTTTAATGGAAAAATAGTAAGAATTTAAAATTTACCAATCTTTTTATAGTGATTCTAATGTAATGGTGACATAATTATAATCATAATTATAATCCTAAAACATGATTCTTTATCTAAATGTTTATCACTGTATACTTGACCTATTTATACCATTTTTTTCTCTTATAGTCTTTATTCTTTTATAATTTTTTTTTTGCTTTACCCTTTTCTTGAAAAAATATTATAAAAAAACTAATGAAATAGTGTTTTACTATAACAAAACAAGATTGTTCTATTTTTCTAATATGCTACAAATTAACCTGAGATCTTACATGTTTTTATTAACTTACATGATTTTTACTATATTTTCTTATATATAAACATTATTTTTTTTATTCATGATGAATGTATTTTTTACTCAATATCAAAAGATACAATAATAACATCTGCACTTTAAATCTTTGTATTAGAAAAAAAAACCATTCTACCTTCAACTAGGAAAGTTGAATAGATATATTAACATTCTATTTTTCATATTTATTGGCACAAATGGTTCTCAATGTATTTAATTAGATGAATGCATAGACTTTTTTAGAATATATTTATTAAAGAAAAAACATTTAAAAGCTACCATTTTTTTTATACAAAAAATTATTCTGACTTGCAGCAAAACGACTTTTCTTTTATCCTAGGAAACATGTGTTTCTAATTTTTAAATTGGTCCTTGTCCATTTTTTAATTACATCATGCTAAGTATTATATCAATAATAAAAATAAGAGTAGGTAAGGGGAAGTTTTATATTTTTCTCTCATCTCCACGTGTCCTCATCCTTCCAATTAGTAAAATAATAATAATAATACAAGTTGCCTTTAATATTTTAGACTTCCCATCACTCTAATCCTACAAGTTGTGAAATAGCTTTAATTGCTGATGAATTCTTTATATGTTTCATATCTAACACGATATGCACGACCAATTGAAACATATTCACTTTCATATTTGTTCTCCATAAACCAATAAGACAATATCAAATATCAGTGGCAGTTAATGTTTTTGACAAAGCAATTAACTTTTTGGGGTAACCTTTTTGCTTTTCCAAACGGGTCCCATGTTATCTTGAATATTCAATGAAGTTATATTTATCTACAGTCTTTGTAAATTCTTGCTGTAAAATGTTGATTTTTCGGGCCTTGAACACCCTCCCATGTAAGTAGAGCTGATTTGATGACCATGGGGTGTTAATTTCTTCACTCTATAGGTGAGATATAACATCAAGAAATGAAGACTGACATCAGTAGTACGTAGTGAACTAACCAAGCACGCAACCATTTTTCAATTTTGTTTGTATCCTCTTGGTTTCTAAAATAAAAAAAACGATGCCAATATCTGTAGAAGATAATGTGGAATCCCGAAGACCCAGCACCTGCAGCCATCAAGATAGTGAAGGAGATCAAGACAGTGAAGGAGATTAGGATAACAGTGATAAGATAAGGATTGGAATTAATATGTATAAACACTATAGAACTCTGTTAAGAGTCAAACAGATTAGGACTCTTTTACTGTTAGCTATAAATATGTAATCCATGTATCAGCAATTGATTACGGTGAAATAGAATCCAGAATTCATTCATAATCATCTCTACTTCTTATAATATCAAATGTATGTAAAACGTTTGTAAATATTACATCTAAACAAATGGTTGTTTTGTCAAGTACTCGGCATACGAGGAATCATGTAGTGCTGCTCATTGCTTATAAATAAGAGCTTGAATTTGCTGCAAAGTTGTGCCCAAGTTGTCTGGTGAATATCAATATATATTCAATGTACAACTTTCAATTTCCTAGCTAGCAAATGTCTTCGTCTTCTAGGTTTATTTCTTGCCCTCCTACCACTTGGTTGACAAGTGTAACATGTGCTTCTACTTTTCATGTTTCGAGTCAAGAAATCGTTTACAATATTCTATTAGAAGCTTATAATTGACCAGTAATGCTCTTTTAAAAAAGAAAGAAAATATAATGTTTGCAAAGAATTCAAGGGCTAAACTTCTGCGAGGGTTATATATATATAATTATTATCCTGCGTGCAGCCATGACTGTCATCCGGTTGAAACATATTTCACTAACAAGCCAATAATTTTTCATATAAAACACGATATGCACGACCAATTGAAACATATTCACTTTCATATTTGTACTCCATAAACCAATAAGACAATATCATATTTGTATAATCACAAGTTAAATCAGACATAGTATAACAGTTATTACGATAATCCCATGATGCAGTTTCTGGTTTTCGCATGTTGTGATTCCCGGGTTAGCCCTTCTAATATCCTGGACTTCCAGCCTGGTGAAGCCTTCATGTTCCACAACATTGCCAACCTGGTCCCTCCATTTAACCAGGTCTCAAGAACTGGATTCTGAGATTTTATTATTTATGATTACTTCATTTACATTTAAAGCTTGTTTTCTCAACGATTCATGCATGTATTATGTAGCTGACATGGTGGCCTGGCACACAGTTGAGATATTCTGGAGTTGGAGCAGCTAATGAATATGCTGTGGCGAATTGGAATGTAAATTTACGTTCATCTTGAACACTTAAGAATTTGATTAGAGATATTTATGGCTGTTAACTACAAGAGAGTTTGACAGGTAGAAAATATCTTGGTGATTGGACACAGTCGTTGTGGAGGGATAGAGAGGCTTATGTCTCTCCTAAAGGATGGTTTGACTGCTAAGTAAGGTTCTTTTCTTGTTTGTGGAGAAGTAATAACTAATTAATGATGGAAATTCAAAATAATTATTTCATGAATTTATGTGCAGTGATTGCATAGATGATTGGGTCCAAATTGGTTTATCTGCCAAGGCCAAGGTCAAAGATGAGTTCGGGCATCTTCCACCTGATAAGCAGAACCGGGAATGTGAAATGGTAATTATTACTGAACATTTTGTAATAAAAAATAGCTTAAACATATTAATTTGATAAGTCAACACTGGGATGGTATGCAGGAGTCTGTGAATTTATCACTGACAAACTTACAGACATACCCATATGTTCTAGAAAGGATGGCGAGGAGCACTGAGGGGTGGTGATTATGATTTTGTCAAGGGGTGTTTCGAGCTGTGGGAGGTCAAGTCCATCATTACACCACCTATTCATAGGTGAATGAAGACTCAGCATCCTCAACCACACAAATTCACAATATCTATGTTGTTTCCACTACCCTTTGATTTGCTTAAAGCTTGGGGTTTTGCGAGTTTGTCATCATGAATAAAAGTTTTATTTTCTGTCCAATAGTAATTATTATAAATCCTTCCGTAAGGTAGAAGAAGATTTGAAAATAGTGTTCAATCTTTTTCAAATAATCAATGAATATGATGCTTAGGACAAACATAATATGATATAGTTGTTGCATTTCATGCTATAATGTCTAAATCATAATAACGAGTGGTGAAATCCTTGATTTGTTTTCTTACAAAATGATTTGATTTGATTTTTTCTTAAAAAATGGTCAAGGGTTCATCAAAAATGATTTGATTTGTCGCTATTGCTTGCTAGCAAAATTGACAATCTTAAAATTTTAATAGAAAATCGATTGTTAAATTCTTTACCAAGTTAAAGATTAATTATTTCAATTTTCTCTTTATAGACTTTATAAACCTAGGATGAATAATATTGTCAAGGTGGTTAACAAAAAGATCATTTAAAAGACGGTAGTCATTTATAGAAATTATAATATACATTGTCACACTCTCCGCAAGAGCGCGACGTCGCGACGATCCCCCCTAAGAGTAGGGATTCATGACAGGGTTTTCGTTTAGTGAAAAAGATAGTCGCCATTTAGTATTATGATTACTAGAAAACCTAACTGGCATTTTAGTGATTCTAAGGCAAAGGACTGATTGTGTAAAGAGAAAGTTTTAGCACCCCTAGTATGCCCTCCTTAAGGTAAGCTGCTTTGTGTTATGGTTTGCCTTATGATTGTTATGGTGTTGATGTTATCTAATCAATTTTCCTAGGATAGATTTGCAAGCAACGAGAGAAAAAATTAAGACAATACGTTCACACCCTGTGAATTAAGAGACAACTTGAATAGAAATCTAAGGAGATTCAATGGGTTTAAAAGCTTATTTTTCCCTTTAGTATATCAAGTATTCGCGACTCGTAAATCGCAAAGAAAGAGAACAAAAATTTTAAATCTAAAAAAATTTATAGCATTTTAAAAGCTTATTCTGCCTTAGTGTTTCATACTTTTACAGCTCGTAAACCATAGAATAAAAAATTGGAATGCCCCTAATTATAATCAAGGCTTCTTTCAAAGATGTGTTGATTAAATAATAATGATTTATTATTCTTGGAAAAATATTTTGGATATTTACTACTTAGGGTTTCCTTATCCAAATAATAACAGTGAATAATAGCGAATTATATGTAAAATTTGGGCTTATTCTGATATTGGTCACTTGATGTTTTAACTGGAGGTTCAATTCTGCGACAAAAACACTACCTTAGTGAACCCCTAAACAAAAACCCTTAGAATCAATTGAAACATCATATTATATGTATTGGGGTTGAGATCACACCATATATTAAATTTGGCTTATTTTAATATCGTCTACAAGAGGTTTTAATTGAAGGTTCAATTTTGTTGCAAACTAATTACACAAGGGGTTGGGTAACTAGAAGTAGGAGAACGACCTAAAAATTGAGTTTTGCTGTTTTTTTAGTATTATACTACTAAATATAGAATTTGAGGTCATTATGAGGTCGTTTGGTCTGGGTTTCAATTCTGATACGTAAAAAATTGCATAACATGTTAGATTTGTGTCAAGTTTCAAAACGTGATCCTTACTGTTTAATTTTTTCCAAATCTTTGTTTCTATTATATTTGGGATATCTTGGAGTCAAGTAACTGTTTTCACTAATATTCTCTTCTGTTTTATTCGTATCTACATTTCATCCACAATTTAATGAATTTGCATTGCTACTCGTGAAATCATAATTCTAGCTTTGTTTTCAGTATACTTATTGATTCTTGAGTCTAAAATTATAATTAGAGTGCGTTGTGACGACCACTGACTTTGATTTGTTGATTTCAGTTCCTAAAGAACCAAAAGAAAGCAAGTTGTGAGGTAAAAGGCGTAGTGAGATTATTAGAGTGAAAAACCTTGTTTTTTTTGTGTGGTACACGAGAGGTGTGAGGATATATTTTTTGCTACTAACCAAATTTAGCAAATTCAAAGGATGTCTGAAAACTACAAATCAGCGACACAAAACGCTGACGTTGCTTTCCAGTTGTGAGTTGTAGGCCAGCAACTCGAGTTGTTGTCTAGGATGTACAAGGATCTGAAAGATGAGGTGAAATCGATGTGGCCGTATGGAATACAAGGTTTGATTTTAAAGAGTTTGTTGATGAAAACGCAAATGCGGGTGAAGATGACTATGAATTTGCATCTACTGGCTAAGGAATCAGGTTTGGATCGAACAACGCTAGGAGTAATATGAAATTCAGTGGATGGGGACTTGGATAACATTAAACTTAAAATTCCTAACTTTCAAGGTAAAAACGATCCCGAGGCTTATTTGGAGTGGGAGAAAAAGATAGATTGAATTTTTTATTGCCATAGCTATTCTAAACAAAAAAGGTGAAATTGGTGATAATTGAGTTTACAGAGTATGCATTGATTTGGTGAGATCAGATTGTAATTAGTAAGAAAGGAATCAGGAGCGACCCATTCAAACTTGGGGGGAGATGAAAGTTTTAATGAGGAGGCGATTTGTGCCAAACCACTATTATAGAGATTTATACCTTAAGCTCCAAGTTCTAAATCAAGACTATAATACAGTAGATAAAAATCACAAAGAGATGGAGATAGCAATGATTCGGGTCAATGTTGTTGAGGACAGAGAAGCTATCATGGCTAGATTTCTTAATGGGTTGAATTAGGACATTACCAATGTGGTTGAGCTATAACACTACGTGGAGCTATAAGAAATGGTTCACATGGCTATGAAGGTGGAGAGACCACTTAGGAAGGGATATGTTTGGCCAGCATTTAATCTGGGTTCATCATCATCTTGAAAGACGAATCTAAAAAGAGAGGGTACTATCCAGCCGAGATCCTTTGTTCCTTTTAGAACTGAACCACCAAAGGCTAAAGTTGAAGTCCCTACTGGTGCCAAAGGTAAATCTGAAACTCAACCTAAACGTATTTATGATGTTAAATGTTTCAGGTGTCAAAGGCATGAATATTATGTTTCAAAGTGTCCAAACAAGAGAATCATGATGATTAGAGATGATGGTGATATGGAATCTAAAAGTGACAGATTAGATTGTGAAGGCATGCCATCATTGGAGGATAGTGATGGAGATGAGTTAGCATTACCGGTTACGGAGTCCTTAGTTATAAGGCGCACACTTCAGGTTGAAGTCAAGAAAGATAAAACTTATCAACAAAGAGAGAACATCTTCCATATGCATTTTTATGTATAAAGCAAGGTGTGTGGTTTAATTATAGATAGTGGAAGTTGTGTTAATGTTTGTAGTACCATCCTTGTTAGTAAGTTGAATCTGTGTATTGTTAAGCATGCTAAACCATATAGATTGTAGTGGCTGAATGATAGTGGTGAAGTGAAAGTGACTAAACAGGTTGTGGTTCCATTTTCAATTGGAAAATATGTTGATGACGTTATGTGTGACGTGGTACCAATGCAAGCAAGTCATGTCTTGTTGGGGAGACCATGGCAATATGATAGGAAGACAATTCATGATGGGGTTAAAAATAGGTATACCATTGTAAAAGATGGTAAAACTATCACTCTTGTACATCTTACACCCAAAAAGGTGTATGATGATCAAATAAAGCTAAAAAGTGAGCATGAAGTGATGGGGAGAGAAAATCAAGGTGAGGAACAAGGGGAGAGAAGACCATTAGATTCGGCTAGAACTCAAACCACTACATCCCATTCGGCCACCCATCCAAACACAAACAAATATTTGGCTAACACTTCAAACAAATCAGACCATTCCACCACAAGTCAAAAATACCCAAATCTAGCCAAGAGTGGAGGTAAGACAAGAGGAGCGAAGAAAGTCAGGAAGAGTGATGAGAATTGTGTGGAAAAACTAAAGAAACACTAATTTTTATGCTAGAGAGAGTGAGGTCAGATCTGTATATTTCACTAACAAGTCAATGATTTTACTTGTGTAGAAGGAGGCTTACTTTAATACTAATGATCTTGATCATATTGTGCCTAGTATTGCTATTTCTTTGCTACAGGAATTTGATGATGTGTTCACTGATGATACTCCTAGTGAATTGCACCATTGAGGGGGATAGAGTATCAAATTGATTTTGTACCCAGAGCTTCAATTCCTAATTGACCACCCTATAGAAGCAATCCCGCGAAGGAGCTTCAAAGGCAAGTTGATGAGCTGATGGAAAAGGGCTACATTCGTGAGAGTATGAGCCCGTGTGCTATACTCGTGCTACTTGTGCCTAAGAAGGATGGAATATGGAGAATGTGTGTTGATTGTTGAGCCATCAACAATATAATAGTAAAGTATAGACACCCCATTCCTAGGCTTGATGACATGTTAGATAGATGAGTTACATGGATCTTGTATTTTCTCTAAAATTGACTTGAAAAATGGGTATCATCATATTAGGATGCAAGAGGGTGATGAGTGGAAAACTGTTTTGTAGACTAAGCATGGTTTATATGAATGGTTAGTAGTGTTGTTTGGACTTACAAATGCACCTAGTATGTTTATGAGTTTAATGAATCATATGTTGCGTGCATTCATAGGTAAGTTTGTGGTTTTATATTTTGATGACATTCTGATCCATAGCAAGAACTTAACAGAGCATCTTGATCATTTGCATAATATACTTAGTGTGTTGCGTATTGAGAAATTGTATGTTAATCTTAAAAATGTGCCTTTTGCATGGAGAAAATTGTATTTCTTGCCTATGTTGTAACTACATAGGGTATCGAGATAGATTGAGAGAAAGTTAAGGCCATCCAAGATTGACCTACACCCAAATCGGTAAGCGAGGTAAGGAGTTTTCATGGGTTAGCTAGTTTTTGCAGGCGTTTTGTGAAAGATTTCAGTACAATAACTTCACCTTTGAATGAAGTTGTTAAGAAGTCAGTTGGGTTTAAATGAGAGAGGAACAAGAATTGGCTTTTGTTCTTTTGAAAGAAAAACTATGTTCTACACCTAGTTTGGCTTCACCTTACTCTATGAAAGCATTTGAAATAGAATGTGATGCGTCTAGAATGGGAATAAGTGTTTTTTTTATTCAGATCGGAGACCTATTGTGTATTTTAGTGAGAAGTTAAGTGGAGTGACCTTGAATTATCTCATTTATGACAAAGAACTATATGCATTGGTAAGAGCACTTGAGACAGATCTGTTGGCCCCCCTGTCATGTTGTTCACTTGCGGCGGTGCGTGGTTCCACGCGCTGCCAGTGACGGTGGCATGTGAGCTGGCACGCCACCAGTGCTCCTGCTACTACCGCCACTTTTTCAGCACTGTTCCGACCATGTTTTGGGTTTTTTTATGTTTTGTTTTGTTTTTATCTTTAATTACTTCATGTATTTAAATTTTATGTATTTTGTAAATGTTGTACAAACATTAAATGAAAAAATAATAAAAATAGTGTGTGTGTGTGTGTGTGTGTGTGTGTGCGCGTGTTGCATTTTATTGATGTTGTTTTGTTAAGAAGAAAAGAATATGAAACTATAAAAAAAAATATGTTTTATCATCATACAACCAAAGCTTTATCCGAAAAATCACTCTAGAATTAATAACCAGTTTATTAATTTATTTTTTGATGTCATTTGATGTTTAGATTATGATTGAATAATATTTATGTTTTTAATTTATTTTTATAGCTCAAGAAGTGGAAAAATTGATGGTACTAGTCTTGATACTTCCAAAAATCATGTTGGTGGAACTTAAAAGTTTGCGGTGATAAACTCAATAATTTATTTGATGGGAATAATGATAAATGAAATAAAAAACTTTAAATACGAGAAAAAATATTTGTTCTTAGTATTTTATGATTATTGCAATAAGATATATAAGCTTTTAAAGTTAAAAAAATAAGAATTTTACAAGAGTGATTCATGAAGTATTTATAATCCTTGAATCTTGTTGTTTTAGAGAAAAAAAAGATTAGAAAGTTTTTTTTTCGTTTTGATGACATTAATGAGAGATAAATATCTCTTATACGTCATTAATGAAAAAATAAATATAATTTACACATTGTCAATTAGATGGAAAATATGATAGATCCCTAAAGAAATCTTTTATACATTTATAGATGTATTGAGATGATTACCTTTAACATGAACATTAATAATTTAACGATAAACCTTATAGTCTTAACATAGATCCTTAAGTACAATGAGGTTTGATGTACCCACAGTAAATTGAACTCGATTTATTGCTAAACTCAAGTATATTGACTTTAACAACTTATTTGATTTATAGTTATTTATATTCATTTCAGACTAACTGAACCAAAATATACTGAACATAGTGACTTGGGCTAACACTCTAGTTATGGATTTAAACTCCTTGAATGCACAAAAATATTAAGTTAAAAATACCATCTCATAACAAGAAATTATAGATTCCAGAATGGACCAAGAGTAAGGTAAGATTATGCGAGGAGAGGAGGAGGAGAATGTTCAAAAGAAATTTTAAAGTTAGTGTTGGTGGACCATTTGCTCACTCGATGATGCGCGGACCATTTCTAGAGCTACAAGATGATTATAACAGAAAGATAAATCTGTCATTTGGCAACCAAAAGTGATAAAATTCATGTCATTTAGCAAATGAAAAGAATCCATGGTGTCAGAGGCATGAATTAGCATCTCCTCTAGCTCATCTTTCGCGGCCATTACCACTCATCCAACTAAATCTTGATATAGACTTCTTGTACTGTTTCTGTAGTGAAAAATATTATTAGATTGTATAGACTTTTACAATCATATGAACACATACATATAAATTTCAGATATTGCAGATCATAATGCTAAGGAATCGGGAGTGCACTAACAATCATAACGAAATCACCATGTACGTAAGCGACTGGCATTTTTGAGAGGTGGTGGGGCTATGTACAATTTTAGAGGGTCAGTTGCAGTTCAATTTTCTGTATATAAGCCGGCACTTTCAAACTAATGAAGAATTGAGAAAATAAAGCATCTTCTTGAAATAATCTTAGAAAGCAGACATGGCAAAGGCCATTCAGCTTGTTGTTCTTAATTTGGTAGATAGAAATTTATGAGACTCGGGTAGATAGAAAGAGTGGTTGCAGCTCTTGTAGAAGATGAATGGTTGAGTAATGCTCAATAAATGAGTACATGGGACCCGTCCCTGCACTTCACCTTCCAGCCAAAATGAAAAATTCGTTGTATGTTTAATATAGAAAACGATATGCACGACCGATTGAAACTACATAAACCAATAAGACAATATCAATATCACCAAACGACGGAAATGGTCATTGGACACAGTCGTTTGTAAATATTACTTCTAAACAAATGGTTGTTTTGTCAAGTACTAGGCATACGAGGAATCATGTAGTGCTGCTCATTGCCTATAAATAAGAGCTTGAATTTGCTGCAAAGTTGTGCCCAAGTTGTCTGGTGAATATCAATATATATGCAATCTACAACTTTTCATTTCCTAGCTAGCATAATGTCTTCGTCTTCTAGGTTTTTTTTCCTTGCCCTCCTCTCACTTGGTTCACTAGTGTAACATGTGCTTCTACTTTTCATGTTTCGAATCAAGAAATCGTTTACAATAATATTGTATTAGATATATTTATTGCACTGAGAATGAACTGTAAAATTTTTTATATGGTATTATTCTTTTTACATTATCTTTATTTTATGATTCAGTAGTGCTTCTTTAGTATAAAAATGTTTCTTTTATTTTGGTTGATTTCATGTAGGCATGCAGGCATGGGTAATCTGTCACTGGAAGAGGCCAGTGAAGGATTGAAAAAGCTTCTAATTCACAAGTAATGTTCTTTCAGAAAAAGAAAGATAAACTAATGTTTGCAAAGAATTGAAGGGTTAAACTTGTGCGAGG
Organism: Salix purpurea; assembly: GCA_027405865.1. Taxonomy (NCBI): domain Eukaryota; kingdom Viridiplantae; phylum Streptophyta; class Magnoliopsida; order Malpighiales; family Salicaceae; genus Salix; species Salix purpurea. The sequence continues at coordinate 2,459,503 of JAOWLH010000015.1, read as the reverse complement.
GTTATATATAATTATTATCTTGCATGCAGTGACAAGGATGAGCAGTTGAGCAAGGAGTTGGAGACGAAAATTGAGAAGCTGATCTCTGAGTTGCTAGGGACAACGCCCCATGACTGTCATCCAGTTCGAAGAATTTTGGGCGGGTTTCAGAGCTTCAAGACCAATAAATTTGAGTACGATATGCAACTCAAACAAATGATTAATAGCTATTCATCTAGCCACCAATGTTTTTATACAAATAATCAAATCCAAGATTAACATCCTCTAATATATATATATATAGTTTTACGGTTATTAATTCCTTGGATATTTACTCTTGCAGCATGAATCCAGCGTTGTTCCGTGAACTTGCAGAACACCAGACCCCCAAGGTAATGCTTAATTGCATGGTGTATAATCACAACTTAAATCAGACATAGTATAACAGTTATTGGTTTTCGCAGTTTCTGGTTTTCGCATGCTGTGATTCCCGGGTTAGCCCTTCTAGTATCCTGGACTTCCAGCCTGGTGAAGCCTTCACGTTCCGCAACATTGCCAGCCTGGTCCCTCCATTTAACAAGGTCTCAACAACTGCATTCTGAGATTTTATTATTTATGATTACTTCATTTACATTTAAAGCTTGTTTTCTCAACGATTCATGCATGTATTAAGTAACTGACATGGTACCAACGGGGGCGTGGGTGGACTGGTAGGGGGTCCTCTCAGCTTAACCAAGGTCTCGAGTTCGAGCCTTGGGTATGCAGCTGCTTTAAAACTCGCTTGGGAGAGCTTTGCCGCCCTTAAGGGTCCTACCCGGCTCGAATCCGGATTAGTCGGCAGTGGCCGGATTACCGGATGGTTTCTACCAAAAAAAAAAGTAACTGACATGGTGGCCTGGCACACAGCTGAGATACTCTGGAGTTGGAGCAGCTATCGAATATGCCGTGGTGACTTTGAAAGTAAAATTTACGTTCATCTTGTAAATTTACGTTATTATTTATGAATTTTATTAGGGATATTTCTGGTTGTTAACTTCAAGAGAGTTTGACAGGTAGAAAATATCTTGGTCATTGGACACAGTCGTTGCGGAGGGATAGATAGGCTTATGGAGCTCCCAGAGGATGGTTCGACTGACAAGTAAGGTTTTCCTCTTGTTGGTGGAGAAGTTATTACTAATTAATGATGGAAATTCAAAATAATTATATCATGAATTTATGATCAGTGACTTCATAGATGACTGGGTCCAAATTGGCTTACCTGCCAAGGCCAAGGTCAAAGCTGAGTTCGGGCATCTTCCACTGGATGAGCAGATACGGGAATGTGAAAAGGTAATTATTATTCAACATTTTGCAATCAATCAATAGCTTAAACATATTAATTTGATAAGTCAAAACTCTGATGGTATGCAGGAGGCTGTGAATTTATCACTGACAAACTTACAGACATACCCATATGTTCGAGAAAGGATGGCGAGGAAAGCTCTAGCACTGAGGGGTGGTTATTATGATTTTGTCGAGGGGTGTTTCAAGCTCTGGGAGGTCAAGACCATCATTATGACACCTATCCATATTTGAATCAAGACACAACATCCACAATCACACAAATTCACAATATCTATGTTGTTTCCACTATCCTTTGATTAGCTTAAAGCTTGGGGTACCTCTTAGTGTGTGTCCAATAATGGAAACGTGTGTTGCAAGTTTGTCATCACGAATAAAAATTCATCTTATATAAAGAATGTTATGTTTTGATCCTACAACATGTTGTCCTATTCAAAGTAAAAAATAGTCAGATATTGAGTATAACCTGAACTATATGATGACATTTAAGTAATTAAGACAAGATTCTTCACCATAGGTGAATTAAAAAGAATTTTTCATTTGTTCTCAAATAATTTTGATTGTAACTTCTTGCGCAAGGTGGAATGATATTTGAAAAGAATTTTAAATTTTATTCAAATAATAAATGATTTGACATAGCAGACACACTATGAACTATAATATCTAAACCAGAATATTGATGAATAATAATTTCAGAATGGGAGTGTGTGTTGCAAATTTGTCACAATAGACACACTTTATACTATAGCATATAATGCTTGCTAGTGTGTGCCCCACTAGTGTATGTCCAATAATGTGAGCATTTGTTGCATATTTGTCATCATGAATAATAATTTAAGAATGAATAAAAGTTGGGCATCTCTTTAAAGGAATCAATCGATAGCTTAAACATATTAATTTGATAAGTCAACACTGTTATTTTTAGATCCCACGTATTGGAAATGTCTTTCACCCCTTCGGAATTAAATGCAAGATTTTAGCATATGATTATTGGACAATGGACAAAAGTAGAGAATCAACTTTTTTTTTAACCCTGTCTTTGTTGCCTTCTATTTTTGTTATCCTTCTCCTTTGCTACCAAAATCATCAAGATTTTTACACCAATTAGGAATTCTTTCTTTATCTAGGTTTAAGGTTGGATAAAGCCCTCAGAATTTGCACTAAAAAAATTGATTTTGCTACTGCTGTGAAAATCCTTTTCTTCAAAAATATTTTGACCAAGGAAATTGCGGGTATATTTTGTCCATCAAAACAAATTTTTCTCACTTCAAGTCCTTCATGAAAGTTGTAGTCCCACGCATCTAGATGAATTTAGAATTTTGAATAGCCTAATTTGGATATTAGAATTTCAAGATATTTGCATTTGAATGTAAAAGAAAAAAATCCTGCTGCGATGATGATTCTGACCCGAGATTTGCAAGTTTTATTCGAGAAACCCAATTTATATTTAAGGTTGGATAAATTGCTCAAAATTTACACTAAAAAAATAATTTTTCCACTGTCGTAAAAATCTTTTTATTCAAAATGATTTCGAAGACGAATCACAAGATATTCGTGTTAGAATGTCTAGTGTAAGTGCAAAAAAATCTTTTTCTTTGAAACAATGTTGACCAAGTAGATTGCAAGTCAATTTTGTCCATCAAAACAATTTTATCTCACTTTGTGTTCTTCATGAAAGTTGTTGTACTGCATGACTAATGAATTTGGAGCTTTTAATTGCCCTATTTGGATATCAGAAGCGCAAGATATCTTTGCTTTAATATCCAACATAAAAGTAGAAAATCCTACCGCGAGAGTTAGTGTTCATCATCACTTTGAATCAACCCCTCCTTGCAACTTCTTTCCTTTTCACTGCAACTTCCCATTTGATTTCCATGATTTTCTCACTAAATCTTTGAGCTGAAAATCATGTTTTTTCTGCATCAAAATCACATAATATTTCTTTCCCTATTTTGTTTATCTAATTGTAGAAAGAACATAATCATGCATTCTAGGTATACATAGCCTAAACATAACTCTTATTTAGAGAAGATTTAGTGCATTTAATCTAGGATGCAAGATTATATTTTTTCTGCAATTAGATAAACAAAATAGGGAAAGAAATATTATGATTTATATTTTGTAATTTTGAGGCAGAAAAAACATGATTTGTAGCTCAAAGATTAGGTGAGAAAATCATGGAAAACAGATGGAAAGTTGTAGTGGAAAGGGAAGAAGTTGCAGGTAGGGGTTATTTCAAAGTGACGATGAACAGTAACTATTGTAGCAGGATTTTTTTTTTACACTGGACATTAAAGAGGAGATATCTTGAGATTTTGATATCCAAATATAGAAATTAAATAACCCAAATTCATCTAATCGTGTAGGAATACAACTTTTTTGAAGAACAAGAAGTGAGAAAAAATTGGTTTAATGGACAAAATCAACTTGCAATCTACTTGGTCAAAATTGCTCTAAGAAAAGGATTTTTTGCTTTTGTACCACACATTCAAATTGAAATATTTTGCGATTATGTTATCCAAATTAGGAAATTAAAGTCCTAAAATTCATATAACGTGCAGGACTACAACTTTCATGAAGAACACAAAACAATAAAAAATCATTTTGATAGACAAAACCAACCCGCAATCTGATTGATCAAAACTGTTCTAAAGAAAAGGATTTTTTAATTTTACACTAGATATTCAAAAGGGAAAATCTTGATATTTTGATATCTAAATGAGGGAATTAAAAACCCCAAATTAATCTACTTTTTTTGCATTACAGTGCTCATTAAGAACACGAAGTGAGAAAAAAAATTGATAGACAAAATCAACCCGCAATCTGCTTGGTCAAAAAAGGATTTTCTACTTTTATACTAGATATTAAAATAGGAATATCTTGATATTTTGGTATCCAAATCAGGAAATTAAAAACCCCAAATTCATATACTCGTTCATTACTACAATTTTCATTCAGAACACGAAGTGAGAAAAAATCTTTTTGATGGACAAAATCAACCCACATCGGCTTGATCAAAACTGTTTTGAAGAAAAGGATTTTCATGGCAGCGACAAATTCATTTTTTTAGTGCAAATTCAGATTGATTTATCCAGCCTTAAACCTAAGGTTAAAAAGTATTAAAAAAGAATATCATGGGTTCTGCGAAAAGAAACAAAATATAACCCTACACGACAATCGAGTAACATTAATTTTTGTAATGTTTCCTGAACCGCCCTCCCCCCCTCTTTTTCAATGAGTTAATTAACTTTTCCTATATTTAAAATTGGTCTCTAGCTATCCGATAAATCCTTGAAACATTAAGTTGGATTTCTTAAATAAAAACTTCAAATCTCGGGTAAAAATCATTCTCGTATTTGAATTTTCTTCTTTTATACTAGACATTCAAATATGAATATCTTGAGTTATGGTATCCAAATCAGACAGTTCAAAATCATAAATGCATCTACATGTGTGGGATTACAAACTTTTATGAAGGACCTGCAATCTGCTTGGTCAAAACTGCTTTAAAGAAAAGAATTTTTGCTGTAGCAGCAAATCAATTTTATAGTACAAATTATAAGGGATTTATCCAACCTTAAACCTTTATAAAGAAAGAATGACATTAGCTTTATGAAAATTTCTAATTGGTCTAAGTATCATGACGATATTGGCAGCAAAGGAGGAGGAAAAGAAAAATAGAAGGCAACAAAGACAAGGTTATTCTCACTTTTGTCTATCGTCCACTAACCATGTTCTAAATTCTCACATTTCGATCCAAAAGGGTGTATGTCATTTACAGTACGTGTTGTCTAAAAATGAGTGACAACTATAGTGATCTTGAAAACCATTGCGTTTTGACATGTATAGGGCTCTTTCAATTTTGATATTTAAAATGAATCAAAATTCTTTTTACATCCCTCATATAAATACATTATAACTACATATAAGTTATGATTGAATGTTGTACCTTGTATTGTAATGAATTCCTTAAATATTATCGTTTGACTACAACAAATTAGGTTTGGTTTGGATGATTTTCCAAGCCTCCAACTCAATATTTAAACTTAAATTCCAACAACTCAAAACTCAATCCTTGCATATCATATGATCAGACCCATTAGCATCCTTAAATTCAAGAATGGAAGGTCTCGTGGTTTGGTTTATTAACTTGCTTAACTTATTTTCCTTAGCTATGTCATCAACCTAGCCATCAACTTCGTCATCATTCAGTTCAAATCCACCATAAAAATATAAAGCATTTCATAGTCGGTTTGTTTTCCCTGATTTTTTTTTCTTACAAAATGATTTGATTTGATTTGATTTTTTTTCTTAAAAAAAAAAGTCAAGGGTTCATCAAAAATGATTTGCTATTGCTTGCTAGCAAAATCGACAATTAATAATGCTTAAAAATTTAATAGGAAATTTATTGTTAAAATTTTCACTTTATAGACCTAGGATGAATAATATTGTCAAGGCGGCTAACAATCATTTAAAAGATGGTAGTCATTTATAAAAATTATGATATAAATCATGATTCTAGCAAGAAAAGGGTTGGTTCTAACATATATGGGCATTTACATGGTCTAATATCAAGAGCTTTAGCAAAGAAAATACAAGATGTCCTAATAAGTTATATTAGCGTGACTAAAACTTTGATGAGTTTGGAGGCTTGTAAACTAAATGTAAATGATTTATGAGATTCAATAAGAAATGACAAATAAATAAATGCCCTAATACAAATAATGCAAGGGAACATTTTGCAACCACAATAAAGGCAAACCTGTAGGGCACAACGAAATGTTGTCGTAGAGGCTTAATGTGAGTTGAATGGGGATGATGAGACTAACAAAAGGATAGACCAAGAAGGTGGAGTAATCACCTTTCTAGTGGAATTAAATTTAAGGTAGTATTTGGAGTAGGAGAAGAGTTTTATACTTGATTACTATAAGCAAGAGTTATATATAAATATTCAAACATTACAACAAGGTTATTTGAGGAGTGTGTGATGGAGTTCGATACATTGTGAATTGATAGAACCCAATAATAGACTATAGTCAGTTTATTGGCAGGTTTTACTATTTCCTACTCATTTGAGTTGACCTGCAAAAATGTTCTGTTGAAAACCAGAGCTCGGTGAAAGCTGAAATTTGATTAGCCTGGCTAGGGGCTTGATTGTGTCTATGGTTATAGCTGAAATGATGGGTTGGATCAAGTGTATCTGTCAACAAGATTTGACTCTCTTTTTTTAATCTTCTTCTCAAAAAAACCACGCATTTCTCAATTCTCATAGGGTACAGCAGCAAAAAACTGGGTGACTTATCCCCACTTGCACTTTAACATATTTGTACACGTGTTTGTTGAAACTATGCAAATATTGGGGCCATGAATGGCTGGAAATCTTGAACCTCTCGTTTCAGGATATCAGATATGTGAATACGAGCGTGTATGTGTCAACTTGCTGGAAAAACAAAAAGAAAAGATTTTATAAAAAAAAAAAAAAAATTGTTGAAATACAGAATGGATCCTTACATTTCATGCCATAACTCAAGAGACTCGTCTAAAAGTTCCATTAAGCTATGAGTAAATATTTATGGATCATCGTAAGAAAGCAAAAAGTCGTCATAGAAATCACTCCTTGTTGTTAGCTCATGGGTGCTAGTGATTTCTTTTGCCTTCTCATGACTGTCTTCTATCACATTTTTGAGTTCACTCTTACATTCTCCTTTTCAATCCCAAGTTTTTGCTCAAATGAGTGTTCCAATGATTCTTCACTTGATTATCTGTTCTTCCCGGGACACGGCCAGCAATTAAGAACCACCTAAATTAAAAAAAAAAAAAAAAAAAAAAAAAAAGGAAAGTATAAGAGAATATCTTTGGTATTTAGTAATAAACAACAAAACCCAGTACATTTAGATAGGGAAAAATGCATCAGAAGAATGCGAACCCAAAATTATATAACGTTCATAAGACATGAAGAGAAACCTATTGCCAAGAAGCTTATGGAACCGGATGATAAGGTCATCTTCTTCATCCGAGAAACCCCCGTGCTTAATATTAGGGCTTAGATAATTTATCCATCTTAACCTGCAGCTTTTGCCACATCTCTTGAGACCTAAACCACAACATCCAAATCTTTTAGTTGATGAAAGACATGCAACGATCACTAAAATTAACATCAGTTCCTTCTACATGGAAAGATAAAAAGAAAAAAGAAATGCTAACCTGTGACTTTTGCTGCACGATTCCACTTCCCTTTGCCATGCACCTTTACGTAATCCATCAAGATTCTATCTTCCTCCACCGTCCACAACGATTTTCTATATTCACTACTCGATCGCAGCTCCTTCCATTGTTGTTGCAGAAAATTTTTAATGTAAATATGGAGATATTATAGTTATTAACAAACCCTTTTCGGATATATATATATGTAGCTAGAAAGAAGTTTTGAAACCTGGAGTAGTAATTCTACCTCAATATTTTATAGTTTATATATATACATACATGTATATATATATATGGAGGATATGCATAAAAAAGGAGGCTGCTCTGCTTATATACTAGTCGTAGAGATACACAGTGTGTGATTGTGGTGGCGACTACTATTTCCTCCCCAAAATTATTGCTTTTTAAGCAAGTTTTTTAAACAGTGGAAATTATGAGTCATGAGTAGTGACAAAGTTCTCTAAAACAATAATATCAATGGTAGAAAATAGTCTTTTGCTGGTTACATAAACCACAACAGATTATACATGTACGGGAATTTCCAATAGTCAGGACACATGGCTTCTTTTTTAAATTTTTTTATTGTTCTTCTTAAATATTCATAAAATAACACAATTAAAAAAATATTAAAACATTACATTTTGATCATAAAACACAATATTTATAACCCGTGATAGTTGAGCGACATCTAAGAAAAGATTTGCTATATAGTAGCTCATGAATGATGAAAGCATCATGAGTTTCATATGCTTCAACGGGAAAGAACACACAGAAAAACTTGGGTAAGCATGGTGCAGTGTCTACGTTATACAAACACGACCTCTTTATGCTTATTGCACTGTTTCCCACTGATTTGGATTTTGGACCACTGCTCTTGTTTCGCAGTAGCAGTAGCCTGTGGTGTATTAAGGCCAGGCCGGGTCATCCACGAATTAGTCCATTTTATATATCGATCGCCATATGAGATAGTTTTGTTGTTGGACCACTTCAAGTTGATTTGATGTTACTTATTCATCTTATCACGTCCAAGCAAGGATGTATACTAACCTCTACAATTTGAAAGGATATAATGTTTGTTTGAGTGTGTAATTGTGGTTGTTTTTTAAAGTAATTTTCATTCAAAAATGAATTAAAATGATGTTTTTATGTTTTAAAAATCATTTTTGACATCAGCACATGAAATAAAATAATCTAAAAACACAAAAAAAAATTAATTTAAAGTAAAAAATAAAATTTCAATTTTTTTTCAAAAATACTCTTGAAACGAAGTGCCAAACATATAGATAATCTTTTTAGATCCAATAAATTATTGGTGAGATATGAATATTCTCAAATCCGATTTGAAACTCACTTAAATCTAAGCAAAAAATGTTTAAGATATGAATATTCATAAGTGTTTACTCCAAAAAGATCTGATATTTCGTGACTTTTAATGTTTATGAATACCATAACATAATACTTTAAATTTTATAATTATAGAGTATTATGTTGAAAAGATCTAATATTTGACTTTGGTGTTACTGAATAATGGACTTAAAATAATGTTTCAAATTCTAGCATTGATGAATATTATATTGAAAAGGTTTTATATTCCTAACTTTGACATTAGTGAATATTTCATTGAAAATAAAAATTTTAATTCTAGCAATGATGAGTAGTACATATTGAAGTTTTAATACTCCCAACTCTAGCATATATGAATATTAAAATGAAATAATATTCTCAATTCTTGTAATGATGGGTATTAAACTAAAAATAATACTTCCAATTCTGACATAAGTGATTATTACACAAAGAAGTCTTAATAGTCCTAACTCCAATATTGGTGAATATTAAATTGAAAAAAAATTATTGTATGAAAAATATAAGAATGTGTTGCTCCTTTTAATACCTAAGAAAACTACTCGTTGTGAGTCCATTTACTTAAACATTAAAAGTGAATAGAAAATAATTTTATAAATGGTTTTAAAAATGAATGTTTTAGCTTCCTTGTGATGTTTTTTTTTATTTTATTAACTCTTATGCCATATAAAAACAATAACTTCTTCACTAGTCACTGTTAAAAAATTATCTCACCTAAAAGTTTAAGTTCTTAGATGAGACCACAGAATATGATTTATATTATTATTTAGCACGTCCCTTGTGCTCATCAAATAGAATGAGGATGATGAGATTTGAACTCATGACCGTTAAGTCAACAAGTTTCTAATACCATATTAAAGAACCATATCACCTAAAAGTTTAAGTTTTTAGATGAGGTTTCATGATATGATTTATATTAATATCTAAAAGTCACGTTCACTAACTCTCTCTACTTTCTCTTTGTTTCTTTTTTTATGTTTTTTGGATTTATTTTTTATTTTAATGGTTTTAAAAAAAAACCATTAACAAGGGGAAAATAATTGAAAATCACAAAATGAGCAAGTGAACAATCAAAACGTGCTGAAAAGATATTTTTTATCTTACCTTTTTTTGGAAAATCTTTAAAAAACAAGATCAAAATTGAATTATAATAATTATGTTTATCTCTTGCATTCCGAGACCTAGACAAAAAACAAACGGGTGCGTTATCCCCGCAAGGACGTTTACATATTTTCATGTTTGCTTAAGGTACACAGATATTGGAATCATGAATTGATGAAGATCCTGATCCTCGTTTCAGGATATCAAATTTGTTAATATGTGAACTTGAGCGTGTACAAGTTAATTTACAGGAAAAAAAAAAGGAAAATAAGTATTTATTAAATAAAGTGTTTTTGAGATACAAAATGACTCTTTAGAAGTCATGCCATAAAAAATCAAGAGACTCGTCTAAGAGTTCCATCAAACTGGGAGCGTATAGATATGGATCATAGAAATCACTTGTCAAAATCGGCTCCTGTGTGCTGGTGATTTCTTTTGCCTTTTCATGACTACCTTCTAACACATTTTGGAGTTCAGCTTCAGTCTTGTTGCTAGGAATTGACCTATCATTTGAACTTGATTTGATACTGAAATCCGCCTCTGGTTTTTTGGAGAATTCTGATGAAGAATCACTAACTTTGTATTTTCCCTTAACCCCAAGTTTTTGGCTCAAATGAATGTTCCAATGATTCTTCACTTGATTATCTGTTCTTCCTGGAATCCGACCAGCAATTAGAGACCACCTAAATAAATAAAAAATGAAAGTTTAAGAACATATGTTTGGTACATTGAAAAGTAGCTCTAATTTTAACGAGTACATAAGAATTGCTTGTGATAGTTTTCATTCGAAAGATACAGTAGCTACGTTGGACTTGTCGTTAAAATTTGACCTAAATTTGACTAGCAACAACAAAAGGTGGTGGTGGTAAAAGGTAATGGTGGGCAGTACTGGCCAAGTAAAAAATTCGAGCTTTATCAGCATAGGTAAAGCCTAGGAAGGAAAAAAAAAGATAAAAAAAAAATATATATATATATATATATATATATATATATATATATATATATATATATATGCATACCACAATTTATTCTGCCCAAAAGCACATGATGTTGGAGTGCGAATATCCTATTTGCGTATCAGACAAACATTAAGAAACACGAGTAAATAATTGATCACTGTGTCCACAGTGACGATCAATCATCTACACTAGCCAGCTTTATTAATAAATTAATGAAATAATGATGATTTATTAGAATTTCCCTTCCCTTTTTTAAGACCTCATTACTGTGTTTTATCTAGGAAAAAGGAAGAAGATGCATGCTAAATCAAAATTGAACAACGTTCATACGGGATTGAAGAGAAACCTATTGCCAAGAAGCTTATGGAGGCGGATGATAAGGTCATCCTCTTCCTCCGAGAAAGCCCCGCGCTTAACACTAGGGCTTAGATAATTCATCCATCTTAACCTGCAGCTTTTGCCATCTCTCTTCAGACCTAAACCACAACATAAAAACGCAAACAAATTAAAAAAAAAAAAAAAAACCCGAGAGCTCCAAAACTAGCATCAATTCATGGAAAGATAAAAAAAAAAAAAATGCTAACCTGTGAATTTTGCTGCGCGATTCCACTTCCCTTTGCCATGCACCTTCACGTAATCCATCAAGATTATATCTTCCTCCACTGTCCACAACCCTTTTCTCTGCTCTCCATTCCCTGCTCCTTCCATTGTTGTTGCAGCAAAATGATTACTGTAAATATAGAGATAGTTATGATCATTAACAGATACCCTTCTCGAAGAGAGGTTGCTACACAGAATTTTCGAAACTCGTCGGATCAGTGGTAGTAGTTTTAAGCAACTTTTTGAAGCAGTTGAAATTCTGAGTCATGCGGAGTGACAAAGTTCATAACAGCAATATATCGATGCTGATCTAGATGGCCCACAGGAAGAAAATAGGCTTTTGTGATACATGACCTCAAATTATAAATGCATGGAGCTTTCAATCGTCAGGCTACTTTGGATTCTCCAGCCCTCTGACTCTCACTCACAAACCGCAAATTACCACGCGGGCTAGAACTTTTCCTAGTTATTTTAATTGTAATGTTGCCGACATTTGTTGTTTTATTTTATTTTATTATTTTAGTTGAGAAATAACTCCGTACAAAACATATTTACAATAATAATACAATCGAGAAAGTCATGGATGATATCTGCATGTGACCCTTTTATAATTATAAAATGTTCAGCAAGAAATTAAATTGAGAAGAAATGAGAGAAACAAGGAAAAAACAATATTTGACCAAAATTAATCATAATTGATATGAAGTCTAGTTGATACTTTTCATGATCAATGGTATTAAATCAAATTCAAATTAAAGCAATTCAAAGAAAAATACCAAATTCAGAAACTTATCAACAATTCAAAGCAGCATGTAATTCATCATAGTTTTACCATATTTTTGCTCTATTGCATAAAATTATCAAACCCTATTGATAACATTGTTGGTTGATTACAGCAATCCACACAAAATCTCTAATTGAGTAGCTTATCCAAAATTAAACACAATACATAATTAATTAAACTTATTTTCATGTTCAACTATATCAAATTAATCCTAATTCATTGTATTCATAGCTACAATGTTATTAATTTGACCAATCTAAAATTCAATCTAAACCTTAGATAGTGATTCCATTTCAATTAATCCAAACACAAATTCATATAATGTAGTATATTTATCTTGCATGTAAGACTGCAAGAAGGTCTAGGGTGGTAGGGATAGGGGTGATGACAATAATAGATTTTAAACATTCAATGATGCTCGAAGACTAAGATGAACTCGATTTTTTGGTGTTTAAAGAAAAAGAAACATAAATATTTGGTGAGTTATTGAGAGAGTGAGAGAGAGAAAGCTAGTGGCCATCAAAATCAAAATCTCGTGACATTTCTTGCTTGATAGCTATGGACATGTTTAATTAATTTTCTTGTGAACTGTAATTTTATTATCTTTTTCTTCTACTTGAGTTATCTCTTGTTTTTCTTTAAAAAATAACAAGAAGCTAATTCCTTTTAAATTACATATAAATAATTTATTCCCAATTATAAAAAGCTAATTTCTTTATTAAAAAATTATCTTTTGCTCATTGCTTGCTTTCCTCCTAAAATTCATGCGGTCTCTTTCCAACTGATCTGTACACGCGTATCCCAGTTCTTGTATTGCAGTACCAGTAGTGATTTTTTTAAAACTATTTTGAAGTCGATTTTCACTAGCACCAAATAATGGAGCAATATTTTATTTTATTCTATTCTATTTCTATTCTCCCAGATCGATTGAGGGCGAGACTCGTGTCACAATGCACGAATCTCAATGGAAAAGGTCATAAATACAGTGGGGATTCAGGGTGGTTGGAATTGGATCCCGAGAGAGACGAGAGAGAGCCTTGTCTGAACTAATCTGAGTACAGCTAGTGATGATTGATTGATTGATTGATTAGGAGATTATTTCGGGATTTTGTTTGGCTGAAACGGGACAAGAAATATGGAGTCAATTATTATAATTTATTGGAGCGACTAGTACGCAGTACGTGTACCAATAAAAACTATTTTCATCGAAATAAAAAAAAAAAACTTAGTTTATAAAAAGTATTTCATATTTATATTGAATGGATATAGTCTATTAATTTTCAAATGTTATGGTTTGATTATTTATTTAGTCTTGATTTAAAATTAAATAAATGTTGTAAAAATTATTTTAATAAGATTTAATTTCCATTTTCAAACAATTTTGTTTGACCAATGAGAAAATCCAAAGATGAAATTGACATAAAAAAATATCTCAACTTAATTTCTTGTCTATATTGAATTAAAAATTAAACTATGAGGAAGTTGATGTAACATGATTGAATTGATATGGTCCGTTAAAAAATAAACTAGTTAACCGATGAAAGAAATATGGGATAAAATTGAAAATTAAAATGATGAGATCAATAAAAAATAAAAAATAAAAACATTTCAACTCGACTCTTTCCTTAGACTTGGTTTAAAATTCAACCATATAAGAATTACTTAATAATAATTCAATTGACTTGGTTAGTCTAAAAATATTGTTAAAAAGATTTTGAGAATAAGATTAAAAAAATAAAATTAAAATTAAAAAGGGGAGAGATGCAAAAATATGAGGTCTAAATAAAAAAAAAAAAAAGCTTCACTATTCATAATGATTCCAAAGTTTTTTAGTCAATAAACTAATTTTATGGCCTATATTATGCTACAGGTTAAATTAAAATTATTTTTAAAAAATTCAAAATAAATTGTAATCTATTTTACATTATAATTAAGAGTCAGTCATGAATTCTCATTCACTTGATTTAAAATTAATATTGTGAGAGTTGCATTGATGTGACGTAATTGATTTTAGAGGTTCAAAAACAAACCAAACAACCCAATTGACAATATCCTTTTAGAAAATAATTAAGATATTATTTTTTAATATTGAGACAATAATATATTAAATTGACCTGAGTCTTATGACATGACTCACCAAACCTGCAAAGTGGATCATGGATTTCATTGAGTTTAACAAGTTATTTTTTAATTATCTAATATAATGATCAAAATAAACACTTGTAGAATTGAGTATCAACTAAATATTCAGATATTTGTTTAAAATATTAATAAAATTGTAGAAATCAAATATAAATAAATTATGAAAATCAACTTAAAATTAACAAATATTTTTTAAAATATAAAATTGATAAAAACAAAAAAGAAAAACCAATTGAAGTATTTTAAGCAGTAATATATATATATATATATATATATATATATATATATATATATATATATATATATATATATATATATATATATATAAAATGGTTGATCAATCACATGCCTTGTTTCGTTACGCCACTACCGAGGAATTGAAGAAGAGAGAAAGAAAGGCATACGGAAATTGGTAGGTGATGCCCTATCACAAGTGGCAGTGCCTGGTTCCATGCGCTGGTAGTGGTGGCGGCGGCGAGTGTTTCCCATGCACCGCCACTGTCACCACACGTTCCACAATTTTCTTTCACCATTCCAGTAGCGTCCGAACAACCCCAACCACAATGGAAGGTGATCAATTCCAAACAAATTAATTTTCAGCTGATTTGTAACATGACGGCAGATATTTTTATGTTTTGCGATTGTTTTTGATGTATTTCTGAATATATATATATATATATATATATATATATATATATATATATATATATTTCTATTGCCATATTGGAAGTCATGTGGTTTTGATTACAGATTTGAGAAATCGTACATGATCAACCCTTAAACCTAGGCTTCACGAGCGAAATAAAATTCTCTTTGGAGTCGTTTTAATTCTTTTCTTCATCATTCATTGCTAACAAAATCCAAAACTCATAACTGAGAATTCAATTAGTATAAGGAAAGCAGCACGCCAACTAATATATATGGAGTTGATGAGCTCTTGTGGTGGTGGTGGTGGTGGTGGTTTGCTTCTGCGAGGCAAGCAGCTGGCCGGACCTGCATGCATGCAGTAACCAAACCCAGTTGAAGCCTCAGGGTAAAACTGTTAATGGAGATTGAACCACATTAACCAAACATTTTGTCTGTTTGTTTTGCTGAACTCGTCACAGTTTGGTCCTGTCGGGGTGTCAAAACGACGTACTCTTAATGCAATCAAGAAGCTGCAGGGCTGTGCTTCGTCACTGTCACAGCATGCATTATTGGTACCCGAGAGCAGGAACCAGCAGAGAGCTTTCTTTTATTTATTCTCAAAACAAACAACACAGCCAAAGATAAATTAAACTTATACATCCCCCATAGACGACTCCTTTCATCACGTCCACTGCTTTGTCTTGGTAGTCCCAGACAATGTAGGAGTGATTCTCAAAGTTGCAGAATATGATACCTGCATCCCATGGTGTTTACACTGCCGACTGATTCGACTACGTTTTAACCCCCGAACTTATTCTAATGTATCACTGATCAGTGTATGGTTAACTCAGTGGGAACTTGGATTATCGAGTGGAGGTTACTCGAGACAAGACAAATAATGCTTCGAAATATATTTTCTCAAAATTCTTGACAAATTACATGCACATTACAAATGCTGACTCGTACGAGAACTAGGTGAGATCCATCAATCAGAATCCTCAGCTTAAGAAGTTGTGCATCGATCTTCTAAACCCATGACCCTAGTCAGTTAATGTACATTCAAGAAGTAGTTGTCATTGGAGGCCTCCAAAACTATGAGCTGGTGACAGGTGGTACTGTCTTCAAACTTCATCAGCGTACATGACCCTGCCCCTTCCAGTTAATGAACATGGTGGGTCCATGAAAAAACGTTTCCAATCTTCTCGTATCATTCTGCAGTTATTGAAGTTCAGAAACTATGATGATGTTATTTTAAAAAATATTGAAAAATTTTATTGTTTTATTCTTGGGTCTAAAGTCTAAACTATTTATTTTTTATGTTTTTTATTTATTTTGATATAATAGATCAAAATTATTATTTCAAACAGCTTCAATCACAATCCCATCCGTATAGAATTGAATCGTCAATGCCAGAATTACTCTGCCATAATTTTCTGCTGTACCCCACTCAAAGACTCCGACTTCATAATTGCATTGACAGCAATTATGACTGCTGATGGAGATTTTGCTCTCACCTATATTCAATCACGAGAAACAAAAGGTTAATAAAAGTTGGACTTTTCAACACTGGAAAAGCAGAGCAGTCTTGTGGCCATGAAAGTTGGCATAATAAAGCAACCATGCCTGCAGCAGTGAAGATGCGACAGTGATAGAAGAATTAATGAAAAGTGAGGGGAATGAAAAGTGGGGAATGAATATCAGAATACCGCACAAAATTCATACCCAAACACGGCCATTTACCCCACCTGCTATTTCAAAGGAAAGCTTCTTGCCAAGTGCCTCAAGAACCGGACGTGTTCGTGAGCTCAACAGCCTAAAGATGAATGAGAAATCCATCATGAAATGTAAAAGGGAAGCTAGCTAGGTAATTACGCAGTGACCATCTTAATGCAATGTCTCGAAGTCAATTCAAAATATTTCAAAATATAAACCTCTTATAAGAGTTTAGAATAATCAGATTTTATTTGTTTACTTAGAGTTATAAAATGTGTTTTCTAAATACTAGTCTTTCGTCGCATAAAAAAAGGTTTAATATTTCAAATTGCAGAAAATAATGTTTCCCATGATTACAAGGGGAGATGTCTCACATTCTTGATAGACCGGTTGAACATTCAAACGTGTAGCTAGCCATCTTTGAGGGCACCAAATTCTGAAGCTTTCCCACTGGCTGACGAACATAAACATTTAAAGAAAGCTCAAGAAATTGTTTGCAATAATTCACAAAACAAATCAAACACTAATATTGCAAGAGAGCAAGCATGATGATTAGCCAACCACCAGTGCATGCATGACAGCTCAGGATTCATTCCAGGATTTGTCTTCACAACGCGAGCATAAAGCAGAGTACCTCCCTGTGCCAAGAAGCATTAATAAAAGGAAACATTGGAAGAGCAATTTCAGTTCGAAGTGTTCAGCCACAGTTTTTTGCTCATTTATGAATGACAGAAGAAAGAAATAATCAAGGCTGTGTTGCACCAAGCCAAAAGGCAGATTGTTGAGACAGTTTCAGAACATGGAATTTGTTGCGTTGAATTCTTGATTTGGTATTACACTAGCCTCATTAATCTATATTTTCACAGGTCTAATATTTCATTCCAAGAGCGACAGAAGACTTGTGATTTGTTGGTTTCGAGTTTGAATCAGGCGTATATCCCTTGTAAGAGTTTAAAATAACCGGGGTTTTACTGTCTAACCTAAATCTACAAAATACACTTTCCGGTTTTCTTGCAAAAAAAAAAAAGGTCTAATATTTCAATTGCAGAAAATAATGTTTCCCATGATTAATACAGAATCCTCATTTTTCTAGTTTTCCACTATGACGAGAAAATATTCTTATACAGTCCATGAAATTATGTAACGATACAAGTAGATTTTTTTTGTGATTCAAGTTAAACTAGAAACTAGGCATCTCAAATTTTCCAATTATATATAAAGTAATTCAATAATATTAGTTTTTAGATACACGGTTATTTCTGGTTTAGGGTTCTATCAGGCCGGATTTTCAATTTTTAAATTATTATCTACTTCATTAAGTGATGAAAAGTTCAATATCAGGCTTTAAAGCCATTTTGTGATATGCAATCTGAACAAATTAAATCCAATGCTATAATGACGTGTATTCTTTCTGTTCGTGCTCGCTTGTCAGCCATGATTCTTTGGAAGGAGGCTCACTTGCTAGCTGCTACGACATTGGTCAGAGACCAATGCGCTTGTAAGCAATTCTCTATTAAGTGCCTATGACAAACGTGGGAACACACATAGCTCGTGGACTGAGTTTGAGAAATTTCCTGTAAGAAATGAAGTTTCATGGAATTCAACCCTACTGGGTTTTGATGTGGAATGCATGGCCGTACTGATGAAATGTCTGCAATATTTGAAAAAGATGAAAGAAGCAAACATAGAGCCTGACCATGGAACTCTTACTGCCCTCCTAACTGCCTGCAGCCATGCTGGGAAGGTTGATGCAGGATGGAAATATTTCAATAGCCATGATGGAATAGTACTAATGGGAAGCAAAGTTGGGAGAAGTTGTGGCAAATCACATATTTGAACGTGATCCTTCAAGTGTTGTTACCGTAAAGTCTTGGCAAATCTGTGTGAAGATTCAGGGAAATTAAATGAAGTTTCTCGAGTCCGAACTGAAAAATGAAATACATGGGACTGAAAAGGCAGCCTGGATGCAGTTGGATTGAAGTTGGTAACAGTATACATAATCTTCTGGCGATAACTCACAAGATCAATCTGAGGACATCTATGCTACCAAAGAAAGTTTTGTTGAAAATTCAGGATCAAAGTCAACCAAAGTCAACTGATTCCAAGTCTGCTGAAATGAAGAACTGGAGCTGCGAAGATCATCAAGTATTTTCCTTTATTGTTTTTATCATGTTTTAATTTAAGAGTTTATGTTTTAGTTAAGTAAGATCAAATTATATTTGATCATATCTTGTTGCTTTATTTTCGCAGATTTATTTCCTGTTTTTGTCTATTTTCCAGTTCAGTAGAAGTGAGTGCAATGGACTGGAATTTCTATCTTTGTATTCAGTTTTTCTTCTATAAATAAAAGCTTAGGGATGGCAGTATCCTAACAAGAAATTCTGCCCCTTGTTCTGTGTTTTCTTGCATCAATTATTAGTTCTTTATACTTTACAATTTCTGGAAAATTCTGGGCAAGTTCTTGGTTTATAAGGACTGATTTGAACAGTGCTTGTTTCTTTGTGTCAGAAACAAAATTCTGACAGTGATTTGAACAGTAACTGTTCCTCACTGAATTTTATTTCCAACAAGTTTATCACTATAAATGAAAAGAGGAGGCTATATTCCTCACATTCAAGCAGCCAGCAACCATTACTAGGCCTGACAATTCCAAGGATAGTTTTGTTTTGATAAGAATGGTCCCTGTCATTGAGAGTAACCATGTAAGGATAAAAAAAGAAAACCATTTGAATTCACTTCAAACAAAACTTGTCAATGTCGAGGATGCATGGATTGTATTGGAAAGCATGGTAGCTGGTATCGATTAAGTGATTGGGATTTGAGATAATTTGTTAGAACCATGAAGATGCCAAATGATTGTTTTTTCCTTCCTGAAACTAACCTGGTAGGTTTCTGCATGACAATCTATTGTTTCTCCTTACTCTGGAAAGGTCAAAAAAAATTCATTACTGTGTCAAATTATTTATCTTTTATAAGCAATTAGTTAGGGAAAAAATTATCTGAGGTGAATTTGACAATTTGATGGTAAGCAAAAGGTGAAAAGCTTATTCCTATATAAGATGTCAGCTAAGAAATTTCCTTGAGATCTTGAAGGTAAGTCATGTTTAATGCTTTTACATGAAATTGAGCTAAACTATGTATTTGGCCTGATGAGGCCAATGATGCCTTGTTTTTTTAACAGGAATGGTTTCTGCTCGTAAGTAGCAGAAGAACACTTGTTGAAAGCAATGAGCCAATACTTGTTCAAAGGCAAGCTGTATGGATCACCTTGGAAGGCAAGAAAGCGGGCATTGATTAAGTAATTGAGATTTGAAATAATTATCAGGATTATGCAGATACCAACTAATTGTTTTTTTGGTAGGAAACTAATGAAGTAAGTTTCTGTTGCGACTATCTGACGTTTCCTGTTGCTCCAAAATGGTTATTTTTGCTCATTAGAATGCTGTCAAATTATTTATCATTTACAGGTAATTAACATGTTTCATCATCTTCCGGAAAACTTGGCAGAGATGAAATTGGATGATTTGCTGGTAAGAGAAAAGGTCAAAAGCCTTTTCATGATGTGGTCATTTAAGAGCTTTTCTTGAAAGCTTGAAGGCAAGTCGATCGTAATTTTTTGTTACTTGAAATCTTGGAAATTTAGCTGAGGTAGGATGTCAAGATCAGTCAGCACAGACACTTGTTTCAAAAGAATGGAGTGAGGGGAATGTTTGAATTTCTTGACGTGAGTGCATCACAAGGGTGTCATCACCTGTAGATTCAACAGCTCCAAGTTCATAACCATCTATCGGCTAGTTCTATTGAGAGGTATCTGATGGTACATCCCATCCTCTGCGGTGTGTGCTGGTATCATGATGGGAAGCGTACTTCCTCGAATTTCTTTGCCAACCTGTAGTGGATAACTACAAAGGGTCAATTTTCCTGTGCTGGACACTGCCAATAAAGATAAAATTAGATTACGAAATTGGATCTACTAGGGCAAATCTCTACCAACTTGCACCTTCTCCTGTCTCCAAGGCCAAAGGGAACAATAACAGTATGGAGCCAACTGTGAAATGGTTGACAGATGGTCATGATAATTATTATTTTTATGCGAGTAAATTTCATTTTCAAAAAATATATTTTGTAAGACCAGATAAATCAATAAAACTAATTATACAAGTTCTTATAAAAAATATTTGTTTTGATTTGAATTTAAAACTTGCTGCATAGATTGTAAATCTTCTGTCATCACGTAGTCAACATAATTATTCTAGATGGGAAAACCGTTAACTTTATATTTTGATAGTTATTGTTGAATAATGGTTTTTATTTAGGATGTAATAAGCAGGACCTTCAGAGAGTTCAGACAACCCCTGTGCAGTGCCCACCATTATCATACCTCGGGAGAAGTAAGAAAACTTCAGGACCACCTGCTTCCATCCATTGGAGACCTATCCTCTCTGCAAGCACAAGCTGTTTTCTTCTCTCAACGGGCTTCGTGTTAGAACATCAGTACAGCAAATATATTTTCCAGTAAATTTCACTTCCTTAGTGAATAGTCTATAGAGAAATCCCGTTCCCTTAGAGACGAAACAAATCTATAATGCTAATGCACCATCTAAAAATACAAAAATACTCAGTAATGTAATTTTTTATTTTATTTTTGTCAAGGCCATTAATGCTACCTCATTGCCCAGCGATTAGTCTATAGAGAAATCCCGTTCCCTTTCACTCTTTTTCTTAATGGAATTTTCAGTTTGACGCTTGAAAGCAAGCCTGGCCATGCTAGCATGCTCTGTTCGTAAATAATTCCTGCACCCTGTTGATTTTATGTTTTAAAGTGTTTTTTAGAAAATTTAAAAAAATAATTTTTATTTTTTTTATTTTTTTAAGTGTTTTTAAATCATTTTCATGTATTGATATTAAAACTAATGATTAAAAATTAAAATATATATATATATATTTTAATACATTTTTAAACAAAAAAACACTTTAAAAAACAACGGTTTCAGCAAAACACAGCTCTTCGAAAATGGAAAGTGACAAGAAAAACTACTCAAACAGCCTCCATAAAACTCCTATATCTTCTCCCTGAGTGCAAAATTAGCATCTGGAGTTGGGACTGCTAATAAATTTGATGATGCAGGGCAAGCACGTTAGGCTGCACACATGAATACTTTCATTTAGGTAGGCCACCAATCGTATGATCCAGGTGTAAATAACCTCAAACTACCTGGAGATTAATTGCCATGGCGGTCCCTAAGAAACATTTATGAAAGAGAAATGATTCAGCTTTCCACCAGAAGCCACCCCACTTGTTCGTTGAATGGTTGGAAAGCATTTGGGACCCCCACAATCATGGATAATGGAAACTAAATTCAGTTCATCATACACAAAACTTGACCAAGTTTACAGCAAATGATCCAAGTTTTCTTGGTTGACATGCTACAAGTAAGATTAATAATACTATTAGAAGCAGCAACTGATACACCAAATGATGGCATACTATTATCAAATGATAAATATCCAATCATAAAATTCTTGATGCCATTACAGTACAAATGAATCCATAGCTTCTTGATCTTTATGTGGGAGAAACACTAATATCACCAATGATTTACAATAGTAATAAGCAGTAAGATACACAAAAAATAAACGTCAATAAATATGAAAATGAAAATCAATGAGACAACCAAACCCATGCCTGCAGTTGTTTCAAAAATAAGAATCTATGAGAGCACCGGCCACCTATTCCTTTCTTCCTTTCTTTTGGTTTCTTTTCTTCTTAAATTAACTCCTATAAAACATTTTGTTCAGTTTGAATAAATACAGCTATACATGTAGCATCTTTATGATACTGCAATGCCATCTTTGTTTATGTCATGAGAGTTGCCATCAAGGAGGTTCTCCAGTGACCTAGCTTTTCTGCTCCGAACTCTTCCCGCTTCTTTCAACAACTCGGCCAACCTTTTTTTCTCATCAACAACATCTGGGTTTGCTGTCCCCAGCTTTTCCTCTCTCATCTCAACTACATATTCTAAGATCTCAATTGCATCATCCAACCTGTTAACAAGTTACAGAGCACCTCAGCTCGGTGTCCATTCAAATTTTGTTATGCAGAGGAAAAATACATATGCACGCGTGCATAAAATCAGCCAAACACATCCAAGATTCACAACTTCAGTACTTTATTTGGTACAAAGTACCAAGTGAAGGAAAAAATCGCAGCCATTGGGTAACCATACCACCAAACATCGCGTTGTGAAATGAGCGACATAATCAACTTAAAAAAATGCATTAAGCAAAATGCTAATAAACTTTTGACAGATGTGTACGAGGATAAAAGAAACAAGAAATGATAAAGGGTGCTCACCTTCCCATTGCATCATAGGTGCCAGCAAGATTGCTATATACCCCAAGAGTGTCAGGGTGATATGGTCCGCACTCTTGTTCTAAGATAATCTTGGCTTCCTCAAACAATTCTGCAGCCTCATTGATAGCGTAGCGCTGAACGCAGGAGAGGCCCATTTGGTTAAGAGCAATGCCAAAGAAGGCAGATTTCTTCTCTCCACTTGCACGGAGCTTAGAAATTGCATTTTTGAAGGAGTTGTAAGATTCAGAATAATTTCCCATCATGTAGTACATGACCCCCATTTGGGCTTCAATTCCAGCTATAGTGCTTTGCTGACCAGGGGCATCATTATATATTTTTAATGCCTTTCCAAGCAATTTGATTGCCTGATCAAGCTCATTCATGGATTCATAGATAGCAGAAACATCACTGAGACCACTGGCGATCTCCTCTGGAGGGATCCCTGGAACAGGCTTTTCATAAATCCTAAGGGCATTCTCACAATATGATTTAGAGTCCCTCAATTTCCCAGTTTTGTTATATAAATCAGCCAAACGAACAAACACTGAAGCAACAGACGGGTGATTCTCTCCTTTAGTTGTCTTAAAAGCTGTGAGTGCTTTTTGATAAGCAAAAACAGCCTCGTCATACCTAGACAAAGATAAGTATGCATCTCCAATGCTACAATCAATAGAGGCCACCTCAGATTCCTGGCCATTTGCCACCATGGCCATACTGGCTAACACAAGATGCTCAAGAGCAGCCTCATGATCTCCCTTGGTTTCACATATAAGGCCCATAAGCCGTCGATCTGCTGCCTCTTCAAGAGAAGCAGGAGAGCCATTCTCTCTATGAATGTCTAGAGCCATCTGACAAACCATCTGAGCATCATCAAACTGCAATGCTTGAACATGGGCCTCAGCCAAATATCTACAAGTCTCGCCGACTCTGGGGTCAGTTTCTCCCAGAGCTTGTTTCTGCACATCCAATCCTGTTGAGTAGCAATTTGTTGAATTCTCAACCTGGCCCAGCATCGCATAAGTATCACCCAGTTGCATGTAACCAGCAAACTTGGCGAGGGCATGCTCTTGGCCTTCCTCAGGCACCAGAATCTCAATTGAATGTTCAAGGATGGGAATGGCCTCACTGTACTGGCCTATGCTGCAGTGTATTGCCGCTGTGACATGCAAACACATCACCAATTCTAAACTGGGTTTACCATTTGCACATATTTCAAATGATTTCGATGCTCGAAGAGCTAATTCAAGAGCTTTTTGGGGATTATCCCCCGAAGAAACCAAGTCCCTTGCTTGCTTTAGCAAAAACCGACCAAGATCTGGATTATCTAACCCTGATTCATCCTTGGTGCCATTCGGTAATTTCACTCCACCCAGAGGAGAATTCCTCCGTTTCTTCATCAATCTGATTCCTACATTTCCTTTTTTCAAAATCTTATCATTCGGTTTATCAATAGGAGATTTCTCTGAAGGATTTTTTCCCTTAGGACTCAACTTTGATGATGCTTCAGAGTCCACTTTCTTCTTGGAGGAGCTTAAAGAAGCAGATTTGGTGCTTGCAGATTTGATCTTGTCTAATTTCCCTGACTTCTTGCTCCCTGATGAACTTCCCTTCTTAGAAGAAGAGTTGCTATGAGTGTCATGCTCAGGTTTATCTACCTCTTCCTCCTCCATTATCTCAACCTCTCTCATCTCTCCTCCTACCAAATGGCACAACTCTGAATCAATCCTGGACTCTTCACCGTCAGATGCAAAGCTATGCATGGAGGGGGATTGATCAGAACTCTGCATATCACATACATTCTCATAAAGCTGCTCGATGGAGGTGTCAACCACCCCATCGACAGCCACACCGTGAACAGAAACTGCATCAACAGGAGGATCTACGCCAGCACTGTTAAGGTTATGCGGACTCGATGTATTCCTAGGGGACTTATTAGGCACAGAATTTTCCTTCATGGGCACTGAATTTCCGTTCATTTCATTCACTATCGCTTCCTCATTAATTCCATCCATAACAATTCCAGGCATAATTATCCACCCAAATTCACGAAAATACCGAGTCCCAATATATCAACTGCAAGAAACTTTTCATAAAAACAGATAGAGGCAAGCTATATCAACAATTGGTACTTTAGATCCAAACAAGATAATCATATAGCTATGCAAGCTATCTAATTATAAACACATGTAGCTAATATATGAAAACAAAGTCAACTAAAAACAAAGCAAAAACAGCAATGATGATAGCATCAAAAGCTCAATTCTTTAACTTCTGGGTCAAACTTACCATGCTTGCAGCAAAAACAAATAACGCTCCTTAATTAGATCTTTTCAAAAATGTTTTCGATATTCAATAAAATGAACCCTTATATATAAAAACTCGTCAATAGCCAAAAAAAAAAAAAAAAGTCAATAAAAAACAACGCAACCCCACAAATTATATTTTTTTAGACCTCTCAAACTTATCCAGTAACAGACGGAACATAAATGCCAAGAAAAAAGAAAAGAAAAGAAGACAACAGTAGTTAATAAATCCAGTACCTTAAAAACCAGTCATGAAAGAAGATTCCGAGGTGATATGTTATCTGGGCTTTAAACAGGAGATATAGATTGAATGTTCATGCAAAGCCAAGAGAAAAAAGAAAGATAAAATCTTTCATTTAGTTTTGTATCCTCTCCGTGTGTGTCTGTATATATAGAGAGAGATATTTATATAAAGAAAAGGAGAAAAAAAAACGAAAGAAGAAGTTAGGCAGTTGAAAAAACAAGAGTTCTTGTTAAAAATAACATAAGGACAAAACGGGAACTTACAGAGCTTAGCTGGTTGGAAATGAAAATGGGAGTTCAACAAAGATAATAAATAAATAAAATATTATTGCAGAGGTGGAATGTCAGCGAGGGAAAGGTTAAAAAAGGGGACTTTTCTCCCACCCCATTGTCAGACCTCAGTAGCGCGGGAGGCCTGCAACAGCCGATCTGCTTTCTGTCCCTTTTCCCTGTTTAATGGGATCTTGACACGTGTCGTCTAGATCATGTTTATGTCGAGGTGGTACGAGTACGACAGTTATGAAACCCTGTCTGAATGTTGAATTGACTTGGGTGTCCTTGGTTGTAATTAAGAGGTTCTTCGGCTAAGGGTAGAGTTAGCCCTTGAGGATAGCTAGGCGGTCACGATCTTGAGCCATACTTGCCCTCTTTCATCCTTGAGAGCTAAGCTGGTAAGGTCAAATGTGGGTGTCACTTTTTAAAATATACGGTCCATTTGGGTGCAGGACAGTAAAAATAAAAGAAATCTGTACAATATATATATATATATATATATATATTAAGTTTTGTGGACAATTTAGTTTTATTATTATCATGATTCTTTTCTTTAATAGAAAATCTATCTAAGAACATGATCGAGTGTTATGATAATCATAAAATTTGAGAGTATAATTTTATTAGCGATTTGATGTTATGATACCATAGGCCAAATCAAAGCAATCTTCTGTTTTTTACACATATCAAAAATTATTATTGTGAATTTGTTTTTCAATTTAATCTAGTTAATTAGTTAGGATTTCAGTAAATATATGTATTCTTCATCCTCTAACTTCATAGTTGGTGGGAGATGTTCTTCAACATTAAGAGGCTAGTATAAATAGATTTAAAGTGAAAGATAAACAATTGATCATACGTTCATATATTATTTAACTATGTTGTTGGTGGTGGATGAATTGAGTGAATAACTTTAACTATAAAGCTAGTATGAAAGGAAAAAAAAAGTCATTTGCATTTCCTATTTCTTATTAATTAAATGATCATTAAGATACTTGCATTATTAACGTGAACGTTTACAAGAAATACATTTTACATAAAAATTGTAAAATAGCTATGAGGCACTATTTATCGTGCATTAAAAGACTTCCCACACAAAACTTGAATTATCATTGGCATTCATCTTATCCCGTCTAGATATATAGTGTGGTGCTAATATAGAGATCACAAATGTTTGTATGATTTATTTCTACAAAGTGTGAAAATTCTATTCAAAATATAAATAATATTTTAAATTACTATTTTAAACCAATAAGATTCTGGTGGGTCAATTCATTGTCAAAAAACTTTGCACTGTATTCATAATACTATGATTTTTTTGTCTCTTACAAATACCTTTTATTAAGGTGTATAAACAACAATGAGTTAACTCTTTACTCCATAGGTCTTATAAAAAATAATAAACTCATGTAAATTATACTCTTCACTATAATCAGTTTGAAAAACTTTTATTTGTTTGTTAGCTTCATTCTCAACAATTGTTTGATATCTTTTAAAGGATTCAAAAGCTTTAGATTATTAAATTTTTTTGCAGAAAACAAACCTAAAATTTACATCATTCATTAAAAGTGACCATATATATTTTGTCTCTATTATAAAATGGAGTTATTGACCCATAAATATTGAAATGAACAAGTTACAAAGCCTTTCTTGCTTCTTATGATTTTCTCTCGTGAAAATTTATTTCGTTGGTGTTTTCTAACAATACAGTCTTCTTCATAAACTTAAGAATGACTAATTTCTTAAGAAAGACACATCATCATATTGTTTTGGTGTAGAATTTTCAATCTATCAAAACTAAGATGTTCATAATAAAAATGTCATAAGCATGTTTTCTTCTTTAATCTTGTAGAGAAACATGAATGAGTAATATTGTGATGATATAAATCAAATAATTGATTCATTGTAATGCTAACTTTAGCAATCAAACCTAATTTATCATCTTCAATTTTATATACTATGTTTTTTTATATAAACTTAATACTTTAGAGGTTGACTGATGCTAAGTAAATTTATTTTTAAATTTGTGGTGAACAAAATACCAAAAAAAGGTGTGAATATTATTATTCTTGGTTTCAATTGCTACCACTTATTTTCCCATAATAAAAACTTTAGACTCATCATAAAACTTCACAAAAATCTTGATAAGATTCATCTAAAAAGAAAAGATTAACTCATCTACACTCATGTGATTTTGTACAACCAATGTCTAAATACCAGAATTTTTGGTGTTTTTTTCTCTTTTATATGAAAAGTCATTAATAAGACATTTCATCTTTCTTTGTCTCTATAAAATTAGATTTTCTACACATGAAACATTCAATATTTGACTTGTCTACTGGCTTTGACTTGTAAAAAAATGAATGAATGTTATAATATCCTCTTTCTTTTTTTCTTTGAAGTAGAAGACTAATTATCTCTAAATTTTTAATGTTAAGATTATTATTATTGTTGCTTGTGCTCCTCCCTTTTCATTGACCTCTTCCTTTTAAGGTAAAAAAATAAATATTAGATGAATCTTGTAAGGATTTCTCATTCTAATCTTATTAATTCAAGTGTTATTTGTGAGTTAGCAAGGAATTTCTCAATTTATCACTGGAGAGTTCATCAATATCCTTCATTTTCTTTATTCAACACACAACAAAACTGAATTTTGATGTCAACATTCTAAGATTTTTCTCAACGATATCCTCTATTTTATCACAATGAATTAGAATCTTATTGATAATTTTAATCGTTCATGATAAACAATTAGTGGTTACCTATTACATATTCATCATAAGCAATTCAAAAGTTCTTGAAAGTTTGGTATTAGGAGGGGGGAAACAATTGATTTCCAAGTCATCATGGTTGATTTAATAATAAAATAGTGAAGTGATTATTGCCGTGCATGATTGCTAATTTGTGATTGGCATTTGATTTTATACACATATAATAAGTAGAGGCATTAACATTTTATATTTAACATGTTTGGATTGCAACTCTCAATTACGGTCCATAAAGTTCATGGAGAGTATAAAAAGGGGCACTCTAATTAATAATGCAATAATTCGGATAAATCATTGGGCATACATGAGCTGGTTTGCAATGCTCAAGGCTGGATGGATGTGGTATCCAATGAAATTGGCATCTTTCAAGGAGATAACATCCCTATATCTATATAATAATAATATATTATAATAATAATAATAATATATTATTATAGTTTTTTGAAGTGGGGTCTAAAAAGAATTGGTCCGCACGTAGGTAGGCTCCCTTTCTTCAATGGCCAAAGCCACCTGTAAGCAAGAACTCCGCAGTTGATTGGGACCATTTCGTACGCCACGAACTGTACTTTATTAGTGTAATATTTAGGGGCGGTTTGGAGAGCTATTGCGGTAGTTTTTCAAAGTGATTTTTGTGCTGAAATACATTAAAATGATATTTTTTATTTTTTAAAAATTATTTTTGATATCAGCACATCAAAATAATCTAAAAATACCAAAACATAATCATTTAAAATGAAAAAAAAAATAAATTTCAGCAAAACGACGGTTTGGCCGCAGTGTCAAATGGACTCTTAAAGTTATTTTTTAAAATGTTTCTTTTTATTTAAAAATACATTAATATGTTTTTTTTAAAATTATTTTTATATTAAAACATAAAAATAATCTAAAAACATAATTTTTAATTTAAAAAAATCATTTTTTTCAAAAATAAAATGAAATGGAAAACGACCTTAATATCTAATTGTTGAGGTCACCCATCTCTTATCTTCTCAAAGAAATTTGCTTCAGGGAAATAAAGAGAGCGATTTAAATTCTTGAAAAGATATTTGCTTCTAATAAGACGGCATATTTTGTTAAAAGATAAAAGGAAACACATATTTCTTTTGTTAAAAATATTATTGCCTTAATTTTGTTTTAGTAAATAGTATTGCCAATAAAAATAAAAATATATTTTAAAAAATTACATGAATAAGAAGAGAGAACTTCTACTAAAAATATAATTATTTTCTCCATAATTTAAAAAATAACTTGAAATCCTATCCTCAATTAAATTTGCTCTAAGATATTCATCAGACATAGAAACGTTGTCCATTATTCAAAAACGGTCAAAACGTTCTGCATCAAATGAAATAAATACCTAAACTTTATCTTATTTCCTGAAAAAACCAAAAAAAATATAATAAATTTGACAGCTGTGGGATTTGAACCCACGCCCTTTCGGACCAGAGCCTAAATCTGGCGCCTTAGACCACTCGGCCAAACTGTCACTTGATGATTCCTGTTGGAAAAGAAGAAATATATATAACACGTACAAATAAGCCTTTGAATATTTGTTTTATTCCGAACAAGTTGCTTACAACTCGACTAATCTCACATATTCTGAAATTAATGACCATGTAAGTCTTCAATAACTATTATATTAATAATCACAGAGCTCGAATTTAAGATTAAATCCCAAATTTATACCAATGGATCACCTATTATATGGTTAACTATGCCGAACATAAAATGTTTTTGTCTTCTTGGGAAGAGAAGTAAAACAAAAAGGTGAATATAATCATGCTCCTTGCAGTTTGCACAGATGGAAGAATGGCGAACGATCATTAAGGTCTTATAAACATCTTCTTGGTAGAAATAGAATAAAAACAAGTTTAACAGGAAAAAAAGTGGTACATAAGCATCAAAATGCCGATCAAAGGAGTTGCTTTTGGTCCAACATGGTTGATGCACAAGGAAAACTAGAGAGAAGGCCATACATGGATGAACTCAAGCTCCTAGGCTTCTACAGAAGCCGACCAACGGCCAGCAATAAATCTAGGGAAGCATCTCAAAATGGAATTATTTGTGGGAGGTTTGTAGGATGTGAGAAATTCTGGATCCTGCGCCAGGGATTCTGAATAGCTTTCCAGGATCGCAACTATCTCGTCAAAATGGGGTCGTTTATCTGGATTGCTCGACCAGCATCGATTAATGAGATGACTGTAAGCCAGTGGACATTTTGGTGGCAATGGTGGTCTGGCATTCTGCAGAAAGCACAAAACGTATCAGATGAACTGTTAGTGTACAGTTTCCCTCGAAACAAATCTACCTCTGATCTTGGCCTGCAAGTGAAATTACAAGAAACCAAAACAAACTAATAAGAAAGAATCCTTGAGCAATGTCTGAAAGTCTCAGCACTAGGCCAGTGGTCTGCAAATGCACTTAGAATTACAGAAAACTCTGTAGCTTCCCGACAATGGTTGGTTGATGTAAACATCAAATTTCAATGAAGTTAGAAAGAACAGAATGAGAAACAGATGTCACTTCCTGTCATGTATTTATTTCGATAGAGAATATGATCACAATACATGATGGATAACAGACCCCAGCTATGTGTTTTTGAAATCAAAAGAGCAAAATTTATGATTCTCCACGCCCTATGTGACAATCAGCTAGATATACTTCAGATTTCAATTAGATTTATTGCACAGACAGCACATAAGAATGACAAAGGCAGCATGGTCCCACTGAACCATACTGAACCACAGCTATCTCTTGTCAGACAAACCGAAGAGCGCATCCCAGAACAAGACTTACTACCACTATGAATATTGCTATGGCTTGATGATAATGATAAGATATCTATTAGCTCATTCTATCGAGTTGTGATATGAATTATTATTAGGAATACATTGATAAGATGGCATGCGTTTTCCTTCACCTCCCCCAGATAAGCTATTCCCACAATCCAAATTATATGAAATATCGTGATATCTTTATGCAAATCCTAAACTACATCTTATCCGGTAAGCATAAAATATATGGGACAATGCCATGTCCATATCAGATCTATCATCATGGAGACAGCAGAGTCTCCATCTGTATGGTGCTGAATGCATTAACTGGGCCAAATGAATATTACCCCATCAGAGATCTCAAAAATCAAAGCCGCTATCTGCATCACCACAAATGACGCATCCCTTCTCATTATCATTAAAATATCAGACCCACATCACAATTTGCTAGAACGAGTAGAAAATTTCTTGGATGGACACTTTTGAATTTAACAGTGCATGATGATCTATGTGGATGAATGAATATGGTTTGAAACTTCATGAGAATGTGCTCTACTGACACTCATGCCCATCATAAAATGAAATACATCTTTAATTTCTTTCTCCTATAGTTAATGACTAATTGGCATCAGTTTGTGCCTCATTACATACTATTTTTGTTTCCTGATAGTTTGTTCTTAAAGCATGGGGATTAATATCAAGATGAACTAAGAGATTTTAATGAAACTCAATAGTTATTTCACTATTTTTTTTTTTGGTAACAGAGGAGAGGTACGAACTCCAGACCTCTAAGAAGACGAGGGACACTGCCTACGATCATTGGCAAAAATAAAACTCAGATGAACTCTTCAAACCAGTAGCAAACCACTAGTTTGGAGGTCAATAAAAACTTAAATTTTATTTCTGGTCACATATATGAGTGCAGGACAGTTTGATTACATGGTACTAATTGCTTCATCGTTTTCCCCTGCCCCTTATTAAAGCATCATAATAAATTCTTACCCTTTGCTGATGGTGAAACAATTCATACCATGAAAACGATTTGACCAATTCTAAGAAAAAAATACCAACAATCTAAAAACACCTAGCTACGCTTTCTCTAGCTTCAAATAGCACAAATATGCAACTTGTTCTCAAATCAAATTGCCCAAAATAGTTGGATGACAATTTCAGAACGCAAAATCATTAATTGTCAATAAAAAATAATAATATTTATATGAAACATCATTGATAAGGAGGCTCTGCTGTCACCTTCCTATTCCCATTTTAAATTTTCTCTTCCCCTTCATACATTCCATTGAACTTTCAGAATCTAGCTTTTCATTAGTCATATCGTTTTTAAAAAGCAAGATTTCTGAAACAACCAGGGCTTCAGGCATTGAAATGTCTAGCTGCTGATTGCATAACGGGATAAATGAGGTGCAATTCACATGTAAATTGATAATAAGTGCAATCATTAGATTCATACCACTAAAATGAATCATCAGCTGAGTTTACCTTTTGGCAGACTGCAAATGCAGCTTGTTCTGGAGTCATGTTGTCAAATGGTGTCATTGCTGTGAGGAGCTCCCATAGCACTATGCCAAAACTGTAGACATCAACTTTCTTCGTATGGTGTTTTTCTTTGATCATTTCAGGAGCCATCCATCGATATGTACCTGTGAATCCCTTTGCACTACCACATTGAGATTCCAAGCAGGAAATACCAAAATCAGCAACTTTGACGCTCATATCTTCTCCAAGCAGTAAATTTTCAGATTTGAGATCCCTGTGAAGTATCCCCTGTGAATGGAGATATTGCATCCCATGTGCAATATCAAGGGCTAATTTCAGGACTAGATTGAGAGGAACTGAATGTGGCTCTTGCTGATGGAGAAATTTTCTCAATGAGCCCCCGGCCAAATACTCAGTGATTATACAAAATACAGGTGGTTTCTTACAAGCTGCAACAAACTGAACGAAGAAAGTCAAGAAGACAGAGTGACTTGTAAGCAACAAAAATGAAAAATTTGCTAAATTTGTCGTTTGATTCAGCCATTTAGACTGTGTGCAATTCCAGTAAGTTCAGAGATTCAATTCACTCCAACATCCGAAGCCGGCCAACGTATAGAAAATTTTTAAAGGCTAATCTACAGAAAAGCATTCCCATGTGTCTAGGAATTTGCATTTAATATACTAATCTTCCAGACATAAGAGTTACTGAACATGAGGTAAGGAGGATATATGACATTTTTTGGTCCATTTACAACACTGACATAGAAAATTGTTTTAAATAAGAAAGCAAATTGTTTTTACTCTCCTTCAATCCTCATTCTTCAGTGATGAGATGTGCAGTATCCTAGCCTTACCAATCTAGAAAAGATACCAAAGAAGCCACTGGCCATTGAAACATCTGGTATGGATTTCCTAATGAAATAGTATAGATATATACAAATGATTTAGCTGCTTGGGATGTGCTGCTGAAAATATTTAATTCAAAGGAGAAGTACTGCACTCATAAATACTAGGTAATAATGATGTCCGTGATGAAATATCAATTTTAATTTCTGATTGCGGGCCCACTTCATTTTTACAGTGCCTCAGACTGCAAATAACCATTCAATATCATCATTTGGAAGCAGAAAATATCGGTGATGTTAAATCTAAATTAGAATTCATATATCCCAGGAGTTTTTTTTACAGGATTGCAAGCACATGGATTGAAGTTCTCAATTGAGTCAAGCATGCGAATTTAAGGCTGCAGACAATTTTTAGACTACTCCTTTTCAACTGAAGCAAAAAGAGAATGTAATAAATAATGCACATGGGTAATCTGTAATTCATATACAAAGTTCAATGCATGTCTACCAAATTGGTTCCACAAAACCAAGCCAGGAAACATTAGATGTCGGAATCACTTTCATAGTTCTGCAGCAAGATCACATGCCATTTCCACCATCCTTTGTTAACAAGTAAGATCACAAGTAGCTTACAAATGAGAGATCAAGGATTTAGTTTCATAAAAATCAGCACCATCTTTCGAAATCCAAACATTAAAACACAAAAAAACATGGAACTCCATGCATTACTGATATAAAGCACAGGAAATGAGCACATGCAATTAAAGAATCAGGGAGCTTACGGTGATGATATTGGGATGCCTTAACCGAAACAGCAAAGCTACCTCTGAAATGAAGTGGTTCTCAAGCATAGCAGCCAAGCTCTCATCCTCCTCAGGCTGACTTACAAGCTTGACCGCCACATCTATTTGCTTATATATCCCTCGATAAATCCTACTATGCCTCCCTGATGCAAATTTGTTACCAATAAACAACTGAGACATATCTGCACTCCATTCTCCTTCTCCCTCTCCTTTAATCTCTGCCCCAGATGAAACCAAATACTCGGACCAGGAAACTGCTCTCTTATATTCTCCAAGAGACAGCCTCCTCTCTGATTTTCCGTTGTTAGAGCTTTGCTTAAACCAGTAAAGATTCCTCATGGGTTAGAAACAATTTTTAACAAAATCATCAGATATTTAACCCTTTAGCCTATAGAACCCAAGGTAGAAACAACAAAGCCTCTAAATTTAGACTAAAAACTTAATTTGTACGTGACTGATAAGGAAAAATCTGGACTTGCATGCATAGAAACTGTTTCTCATTCAGCTACATTTCGAAAACACTCAGTTTTCACGTATTCAAACATTGATGAAAACAATTCCAAAAACTCTAATCAACCATTTAACTTGAACCGCAGTACTTAAAAACAAATTTAGAAACAAGAAAACAAATGTTTGTTTCATTAAGCTGCAAACAAAATCCAAAAAGTTTACTTATTTCCCTACCAAAAATGTTCATTCTCTTGACACCAAACTGGCCCTTCCGCAAATCTCAAAGCTTTAGCTTAGAATCAAAGAAAAAGAGACAGAATAACAGAAAGAACACAGCTTTGTATTAAATAACAAAGATAAAAAGGGATGGCTTTTCTTATCTTTTCAAGCTATAAACAAATGGTGGCTCCATAGACAGAGCCGGAAAGAATCCAGAATCGAATTGTAGAGAGAAGCTGGATGTGAATAGAGAAGAGAGAGAGAGGGAGTCGGTTGGGTTGGTGTACATACTGTTATTATTGTTGTTGTTTCTAGTGTGCAGGGAAAGCATATGCCAAGTGCTGGCGGTTCTCCCTCTCTCTGTCTCTCTCTCAAAATTTTATAGAGAAAAATCAAAAAGCAAATAGAGAAAAGCAAACTTCACTCGCTCACTCTGAACTGGAGGGGGAGGAGGGGGAGGAAGAGTGTCAAAAGTGTATGGCAATCATAACGTGTGAAGATCCACTTCTGAGGAGACAAATCGGGTCTTCATGATAATGACCGTTGTCCATCTCTTTTGTCAATTTGTCCTTGGTTTTTTAGCTTAATATCCACCATGCCATTTTGTGCTTTCAGCTCGTACTTTTGCCATGCTTGTGCTTTTTAAGCAGCTCTTATTAGCCCACAAAGGGCCCTTCCCATCTGGTTAATGCCTGCAGCAGACTTCATCTTCTTTCAACGAGTAAAACAGGAGAGGTTAAAAATAAAGATCAGTACACATGATTAATCTACCCAAAAGATAGTTTTTTCCCCCATGAAATCTCACCATATCTCGCAGCATAACATTGAATTACCCCCTAGCCAACCCTGCGCTGGCACCAAGCCACCAAACCCTTCTTCTAGCACATGGGCACATGGACGCAAAGATCAGTTTTGGTGAAATGAGGAGGGTGAATACAAGAAAGGGCAGGTGGGTAATTTAATACAGGAAAGGAAGCCATTACGTCCGTACACGAGAGACGTTACAGGTTACTTACTGCAAAGACAGAAACAGAGAGAGAGAGAGGCGGTGTCGTTATTTGGTATTGGGACTGGAGAAGAACAGGAGCGGGTCCCACTTTCACATGAGGTTGTATCCAACTATCCATCCGTGACAAAGCCGTATGGTATGGTCCTCTTCCGTATACGGTCTGTCTTTGTCTTCTTCTTCCCTGGTATCGATAAAGAGCTAATTAACTACTATTAACCCTTTTTAGCTTTACTGTTATTTTAATTAATTAAGAAATAAACCTAAACCTGCTCAGCCATGCGGACTACGTGTAACACGGATAAAATATAAAAAAGTTATCTTTATTCCGGAGTACATGGCAGAATGATACAAGTTATTTTTTATAGAATTTTTTTTATTAAAATACTTTTTTATTTTATTTTTAATAAATTATTTTTTATATTTGTATATTAAAATTACCTGAAAAATATTTTAAAAATATTTTAAACCCAGTTGGTGTATATAAGCTAGAAATCCTAATTAATTGGTTTATTAAACTTGATTACATAATAGAAAACAAACATTTTTCTATATATTTTATTTTAAATAAATTGTATTGTTATTATTTTAATGATAAAATTTGTTCAATGTACTTTTATGCCAAGGTTTGCATAAACTTGTAAATGTATTAATTTTATATGATAATATGATTCATTTATCCTATATTTGTTTTACAAGTAAATACAATTATCATATAGCAAAAATATTTTTCATGTGGATTTTATGATAAAGTTTCATATTAAATTTTATACTTTTTTTTTATCAACTTTTAAGGATAACTTTTTTTTTTTGGATAACGTGGGAACCGTATGACCCGGAAAGCACACTTTATGGGCCCAGAGCATGCGTAAACCCCCGGCTGTCCCAGGCTCTTACAGGATAACATCAAATGCTAGTTTATATATTGATTATAAATAATACAAAAATCTTAACCAAAACTTCAAAAATTACTTATTTGGAAGACAAGCGAAGAAATGTTTTTACCAAGTAGTTTTATTATCCTTTTAGTTAATTGTTACGAGTTAAGAATATTTTTTCAAAGCAATTTGATCAACCTCATGCTAAAGATTTCTTTAACCTATGTCAACCATAACAGAAAATTATGATTTAAAAATATTTATTTATTTTCTGAAATGGTTTTTTTATTTGCTAATTTCTAGGGTAAAAACCATTTTGAGTATTTTTTTCATCCAATATAATAAAACCATAACCAAATATTCACGAATTGCAAAAGGTTGTTTGTGTGATCTTTTATCACTTTAGATTGATTTTTAAGGATAAAAATCGTTAAAGTTTTTTATATCCTATATCAATTTATGATAATAAAACCTCAAATAAATATTTACAAGTTGAAGAATATGTTTTTTCAAAGTGATCAATCTTTCATTTTCAAATTGAGTTTTAAGGATAAAAATCATTCAAGTTTTTTTTTATGCTATTTCAATACATGATAATAAAACCATACACCCATGTGCAAGGTAGTCAAAATCGAGATTTTGACACGGATCGGAAAGGGCTCCGAAAAATCGGATCGTAAAATCGTAGAAAGATCGTACCCGAAATGTCCGTACAAAAATCGTAAAATCACAGCTAAAATCGTGTGAGAAAAAAAATCGTAAAATCGTTTGTAAAATATTTCTGAATACCTAATTAATGGATAGTTTCATTGGAGCCTGCGCCCCTATCACGAGCGTTATTTTTCCTCTCTAATTATTATCTCTGCATATTTTAATATTAAAAAGTTTTCCCTGATCTTGAAGTGCCTAGTCCTAGTGAAAAAACCCCCAATCCCCAATGCCCAGATTCCTCCACCCAGTACCACTGCTCTATGGTTTCTGAGCTCGACTACCACCCCCACGCAAGCCCACCAAAAACTCCATCGCCTCAAAGAATCATGAAAAGAGAACACTCAAATCTCCATCCTCAACAACTTACAGACCCATTTTCTCTTGCCGGTGGTGGGTATTCTCTTACCAGCACTAGCACCGGCACTAGCACCATGACTTCTAATAACGGGAAAGCTAAGACGTGGGAGGAGGCGAAGGGAAATCAAGCAGATGGTGGGATGGATGAACTTTTAGCTGTTTTGGGTTACAAGGTACGGTCATCAGACATGGCTGGCGTTGCCCAAAAACTTGAACAGCTTGAAGAAGTTATGGGTCATGCACAAGAAGATGGTCTATCCCATCT
Organism: Salix purpurea; assembly: GCA_027405865.1. Lineage (NCBI taxonomy): Eukaryota > Viridiplantae > Streptophyta > Magnoliopsida > Malpighiales > Salicaceae > Salix > Salix purpurea. The sequence goes on along the minus strand of JAOWLH010000015.1, from coordinate 2,420,947 downwards.
TGCATCCGATTATGTTCACTACAATCCCTCCGATCTGTCTACTTGGCTTGAAAGTATGATCTCCGAGTTAAACCCAAATCTCCATTTCGATCCTTCTGCTGATTCTTTACTTGCTCCTGCTGAATCTTCCACCGTCACTTCTATCGATTTCTCCGACCACAAACATCATCAGCAACCGAAGCTGTTCGAGAAATCAACATCATCGGGATATGATCTGAAAGTCATACCAGGTAAGGCTGCCTGCTCTCAACCCCAGATTGACTCTAGAGAGTCTAAACGTACGCTGCTCACAGTGAAAAATGAAAAATAGAATTGAAGAAAGAAGAAGCACAGTGAAATATGCCGAACGCGTAAAATCGGTCCGCTTTTTATGATTTCACGATTTTGAACGATTTTGAACCGAGTTTGACCGGTTTCGATTTTTCTACCGATCCAACCCGGTTTTTGGAGCCAACTCGCAAAATCGTACGATTTTGCGAGTTGGCTCGCGATTTTGACTACCTTGCCCATGTGTATAAGTTGAAATACTTTTTTTTTTTTCAAAACAATGTTATTACTATTTTTATATAGATAAAAACCGTTGATTTTTTCTTTATCAGTCCACGATAATAAGCTCGCAAAAGCATAAGATAATCATTTACCATATAGATCCATCACATCAACACATTAAATCCACATTGGCTATACAAATCACAAATAATATTACACCATCATGAATAAAAAAAATGAAATAGTTCACATCAAATCAATCATTAATAACCAAATTAATATCACATGAATCCCACAATACATTAAGTATGTTCAAAACTTTGTTTGGTTGCAAAATCAACCTTTGGGAGAGGCTAAAATAGATGGGAATCAACTAGAAGTCATAAGAATAATTTTGGCGCATGCAGATCACATGCATTTATGATTGGCGGTGCGTGCAATCACACTTTGATGACTTAAACAGGCTAAGACCTACTTGAAGAGGGTAGATCATCAACTCCTTTTCTTCATTGACAGATGGTGAGCAAAATAGAGTTTTAAGAAGAGAGATTTAGTCACTCACACTTTAATCCACATTTTCTCTCTCTCTCTCTCTTCAATACATAAATATTTCACTCTCTTGGTCAATCGTCATTATTTGCTATTATTAATGGTTATAGAGAGGTTATTTTTGGTACAATAATGGGGTTTATTGTTTCCATGAGGGAGGAAGACTTCACTAGCATTAATGGAACTCATGATCAATGGTGGAAGGGGTTAGGTTGTCTTTCATGGTTGACATTAAGAACAAGTCTTAAAAGTGGTAGAATGATGTGATATTGTTTTTTCTCTTCCATTGTTAATGCAAGTGGTGGTCATAGAGAGAACAATGATAAAGATGGAGAATTGATGGTTTTTTCTTGTATAAATAAGAGAAGATATTAAGAGAACAATGAAAAGTTTGTTATCTAAGTCTTTAAGAATGGCTAAATGTTTATTGTCAGTGGTCTAGTGGGTGGTGGTCTCTATTGTCTTTGATATGTTGGTGATGGTTAGGTGTGGTGATTATAATGTTTTTTTTTTTACGGTGATGAGAGGGATGAGTTATTTGTTATTTATAATATAAAAAAACTAAACGAGTCTTTGTTATTTTTTCAAATACATTTTACTCATTAAAATAAATGTTTTTGTTGGATTGATTTTTTTCCTCTAATACTTTTTTTTAAAAACATTCTCAATACAAAAACAATATATAAAATGGTAAAACATTTTTATATGATAAAACTTTGGCTAAATCACATTGAAAAAAGTTTTTTGTGGTATTTCTTTGTTTGTTATGGATTTATTTCATAAAATATGTTGAAAACCAATGGTTTAAAACGAGTGATGATAATAGCCTTCTTTTTACAAGATTTGTGATACAAAGACAAGGAAAAATACATATTTCTTTGAATTTATATAGTAAGTTTTGTACATAAAAAAAGATCACATATAATGATTATAAAAAATGAATGTATTCATCTTGGAATTAATATAAAATGACCAACTTGGGATGCATATGAATAAAGATCATATTGGGATCCATGCAAATAAGATCAACTTAGGATCTTAAGTAAGAAGGATTAACTTGGGATCCATGTGAATAAAATGATCATCTTGGGAACCATGCAAATGAGATCAACTAGAGATCTCTAGTAAAAGTGATCAACTTAAGATCCATATAAAAAAGGGATCAACTTGGAATCCGAATGGAAAAAAAAGATCAATTTGGAATCCATATAACTATAAAGATTAACTCAAAATCCATGTAAATAAAAGGATCAAGTTTGGATCCAGAATCATATTGAGATCTATATAAAAAGGTCAATATGGATTCTAGTTCAACTAGGTATCTATGAAAGGATCATTCTAGGATCTATATCATCTCGAGATTTATATGAAAGTAACATTTTGGATCCAAATAAAATGAGATCAACTTGGGATTTGTATAAAAGGATCAAATTAGGGTCCAAATCATTTTGGGATCATATGAAAGGATCTTCTTGCGATCCATATAAATATGATCAATTTAAGATCTTAAGTAGAAAAGATAATCTTGAGATCCATATAAATTAAGAAAAAATGATCATTTTGGGATCCATATAAACAAAAAAAAATGATCAACTTAGGATATATATATATATATATATATATATATATATATATATATATATATATATATATATATATATATGAAAAGGTCATTAACATGACTATACTTAAAATAAAATAAAACAGGGTCCAATTGTTAAGTGACTAACCCTGATAAGGTTTGATTATCAGGTGATCAACTTTAATATGAAATTCAAATAAGTCGGTTTGACATACCTGGTTTTGTTAAAACTCTATATCAATTGGTAAATCCATTATACATATCAAATATGTTAATGATGATATAATGGAATTTTGGGCCCACTTATTGAGAAGTTTGCATTGTGTTAATATATATTCATCAATTTTTATAATTAAATGATAATAACAAATACAAAATTATATTGATTATGTTTTTTACACAATCTAACTCGAAGAACAAAAACTTAAATGTATGTGGAAAACACTAATCTTCCATACACAAACATTGTGGATTGGAGAAGTATTTTTTGTCTGCTCTTCTTGAGTTATTGAATATTTTTTCAATGTGATCCTTCCAAATTTAATTTATTTAGAATTTGGACTGATGGTTTTGATTGACGGGTTTCTCATAATGTTGAAAAACTTTATGACATTAAATAAAGGCTTGATTTGACAAAATTTAATTTAATCTTCTTGATTAAACATAATTAAAACTCTAATAACTAGAATTAATGTTAAAGCAAATTCCCATACCATTTTTTAAAAAAACAAAACCCTAAAATAGAGATGTTTGACCTAAATTTTTTAGTCACTTGAAGTGGCTAAAGTAGAACTAGAGACAATTTTTGTATGATATATTCAATAAAGTATGGGTTGAACATTTGCTAATAGAAGAAAAATGTTAAACCATAGATGTTGGGTTACCCTTGTTTATTAGTAATTGAATTTCATAATTTATTTCTATTTGTTTTCTATGATATTATCTTAATATTATCTTGGTATCATGACTTGGGTCGTGAGTTAGGCAGCTTAAACCGAGTTGACTCGAGGTTTTTTCATCCCTTTTTAATTGAATCTTATTTTTTCAACTCATCATTTAATATTAGGTTGATTGAGAATTAAGTGTAATGATTTATTTTAATTGGATTTATATATGTCTATCTTAGTACTATGACATGGGTTAAGGGTTTGGAAGTTTATCTCGAGTTGACTTAGGTTTTTTATTTATCTTTCTTTATAGTTTTATTTTTCAGCATTGGGTTGATTGAAAATTGAACTTCATAATTTATTTTAATTTTATTTATTTTTGGTTATTACGATCTCATGATTCAAGTCACGAACTTGACAAATTGACCCAAATCAATCTTATATTTTATTATCTCAATATTTTTTAAAAAATATTTTTTTGTTAAATTATCTTTTTTTGTCAAATTATATTATTACTGGACTCACTAGTTGACCAAGTCATTACTGAATCAACCTCACAAAGGTTTAAATATTTTTGAGAAAAAAATACTATAAGCATCCTATGATTTGGTCTTTTTTTTCACTTCGTAACTTGAGTGAACTAAAAATATATTTTTATTTGCAAGATTACTATTATATTTGAAATTAACAAATACACTAAAAGAAGATTACTATTATATGTTCAAACACTGTAGACATAGACTCATTTGTACTATGGACACGAAATTTGTCTCTATATTTCGCGGGTGCACGTCCACCCTTTTTTTTGTCGTTTTCTATTGTGAATAGTGTATTAATGTTTTTATCCCTGATAATAAGACAAAAATGGTTTCGGCTGAGGGGCACGCCTGTCATTGCACACGTCCAGACCAGTCCGGTTCGGTTCGGTCCGCCGCTTTTTTTTTAAACAAAAAAAACATTTTGCTAAATACGGTTATAGCCCCTAATAAGACAAAAACGCTGGCTTGGATATAGGGGCATAAAGGTAATTGACCCTATTTTTTAATTTTTTAGTCAGGGCGTGAGGCGCACGCGCCAGTTGGTTTTCCGCCTCCCGCCCTGTTTGGGCGGCGCGTGCGGCCTCATACGATGGTCGGAAATGGTCGATCGCCGTCGTACTCGATGCGCCTTCGCGTGACCTTTCTCTCGCGGTGCCGCGTGTCCCCTAAAAATGCCTGTGGACGCGTCGTTGGCCGGTTAAAGGCGCTGCCACCGTTTTCTCTCTCTCCTGCACGTGAAAGTGCAGGGGAGGTCCCCCATTTGTTGTACATTTTCACTTTGGTCCTTCGACTTTTAATTTTGATTTTGGTCCTGATTTCTATTATACAAGTTCTGATTTAGTTCAATTGGGTCCTCCGATTTTAATTGATTGAATATGAGAGTTTCACTTTGGTCCTCCTACTTTTAATTTTCCGAATTGGCTGCAAATGCTTAATAAATTCGGTACACAAGTTTTGATTTTTTCAACTTTGTCCTTTAATTTAAATTGATAATGAATGTGATTTTTATTTCAGCCCTTAGACTTTTAAATTTTTAATCTAATCCCTTTATATTTGATTTTCATTTCAGCCCTTATACTTTAAATTTTTTTTTTATTTGTAGAATAATGTCTACTTTTGTCCATGTATATATAAGTGTACTTAACACAATAATAATAATAATAATAATAATAATAATAATAATAATAATAATAATAATAATAATAATAATAATTTAATTATTTTTGTTAGTTACTCTTTTGGTAATATTTTTTTCCTCTTGATAATTTAAATTATTAAATAAATAATTTAATTTTTTTTTCTTGCTTACTCTTTTGTTAATGTTTTTTTTCTCCGTATAATTTAATAATTTTTATTGTTTTGACAGTAATGGCAATGCTATTTTTTTTTCTTTTGTTAAAGTTTCTAGGATATTTTTAGTCTTTCATTAATTATATGTTCTAGTATTTATTAAATATTATGTCATAGGAATATATATATAGGGAGAAAAAAACATGACCACAATAATAACAAAAGAAATGGCAATGATAAAAAAAATTATATAATGAATAAATCGGATAACATAAAAAAAATTTGTTTATTTGATACATAGCCTAGTGTGGCTGTCATCAAATGTTTCGGCATTGTTGTATTTTTTTTTTTATTTTGATAACCAGAATGTCCAGGTTAACTTACACGCACCACAACTAATTCTCGGACTCACTGAACACCTTGCAAATCCAATGGACAGGTAAATCACCTCAAAAAATTGAAACCGGGTGTGTCCCTTCCACTGGGCCAAGACCTCAAGCGCTCATTGTTGTATTTTTCCATGGCTTGGTGGTGGCGGGTCTGTTGATTCCTGCAAGGCGTCAATTAATGCATAGCTCAAATGTAATGAGAATGCTCTAATGCCTATGCATGGTTTACTGACTTCTGCTTCAATTTTATTGGAGTTTTTAATTATCTGACCATCTTTTAATCATTAGGTAAGGGAAAAAGTTGCGATGATGCACGGGAGCTGAAGTAGATGCTGCAAGAGTTCTGGCTGACAATAATTTAGGATCCCATGATCAGTGGCGGTTTTCAAACATCACTGCCTTTTAAGAAACAGTTTGCAATGCAATTGGTTTCTTTCCTTCTTTCTTTTTTTAAAAGTGAAGAGAAATAAATTTGAAGAAAATCTTATTCAAACAAGTTGGTAGCATTCAGAATTGGACGTTCAATGCTTTTTTAGTTCAGTCTGAACTGCTGAATTTACGGTGTTAGAATGGTTGACTAGCTAGAGCAGTGTTGATTCACATCTATACAACCTTGAGCACATTTTCTTCCGGATTTGGCATGACAAAACTAGCTTATTTGTCATCCTCGGTGTCAATTAGCTGATGTTGCACCAATCAAATTGTTCAAAATGAGCATATTTATACCTTTCCGAACTTGAAGCGACCAGAATTAAGAAACATAAAAAAACTCATGGGCAGGCCTATGCGAGCCAAAACAGTGTGATTGAATTGCATAATAAGATTATAAAAGGAGATGATAAGAATAAAACATCCAGTATATGATCTAGAAAGAGATCAAGGAAATGCTGAAGAAACTCGGGTGAAATGCAGAATGAATCTTACGCTGTTGTATTTGTAGTTTTTTTTTTCCTGTTTTGATCAGGACTTTCAATTTAATTAGGATCATATTATCAGTTAGCAATCCTAATACTTGAAGGATTCAATAGTGATACGTAACTTTTCAGCAGGATTTCTTTTTCTATGAAGGATTCTAACTCTAAAACTAATATAAATAAGAATGGCTGGTTCACTTTTGTTTGAACAATCAGATTATTACTCAGAGTTTTATAGAACATCATATATTTTTCTGGTTAGATATGAATCCAAGAGTATTGTTTCATCATCTATGCAGAAAGCTTGGAGAACATCTTTCTTTCAGTTTGCCATCTTTCATCAAGATGTTATTTTCCAATCGCTGCAAGTACGATATCGGATTTGGTCAGCCGGGAGTTCCAGAGGGTGACCGGGTTATCATAGATACCGTTCCTGATAAACTACCATGGCTCCTCCTCCCCCATGACACGCAGTGTGAGTCCTTGAAGTTTTATGACCTGTCGAGAAACAAGGTTCACGAACTCAATTTGCCAGAGGTTTTGCTAGGAGGGGTATCCGTTGAGGTATCCAGAGGTTGGTTGGCTATTGCCAAGAAAGGGCAATATATTCGCGACACAAAGTACTCGAGCTATCTCTCTTTTAAACCCATTCCCGACACCGAAATCTTCCTCTTCAATCCACTTTCGGGAGCCATACACCCACTTCCATCCCTGTCAACTTTAGTTCCATATTACTATTCATTTGTCACTAACTGTATTTTCAATTTGGGAGGCTACAATGTCGCTGAATTTATTCGTAGGATTGAACTATCCTCCGCAGACCCTTCAAAATCCATCATTGCCTTGAGATTTAATGAGTTTGAAGCGAACAACTGTGGGAATTTGGCGCTGTGTAGAGTTGGGGACAGGTGCTGGAGCACCTTTCCCCGCGAAACTGATCGCGACTTAGAGTTCGGTGACATCATGTTTTACAGCGGAGATTTGTGCATCCTCTCACAAAAAATCGAACATGTTGAGACGCACATCTTCAAGTTGGCAGAGGATGATGAGGTGCGGATAAAGTTCATTCCAGTTTCGACTGCTGCTCGTCTTCCGTTCATAGAAGTTGAACATTGGGGACATAATATGGCCACCATCAAACATGCTTTGTATGAGCCGTATTTAGTAGAATCCATCAATGGTGAACTATTGATAGTTGTTGCACATAACGTTTGTTATGCTTATTATGATGAAGATGAGGACGAGGAAAGTTTGGATGGAGATATGGACGCCTTGGAAGAGGAGCGCTTGGGTGAAGGGGAGGGTGATTTTGAACATTTCTTTGAAGAGGGTGATCACTTTGAACCTTTCTATTTTGAAGTAAGCGGCTTCGATGTAATGGAGATGGATCCTAACGCAGGCATGATGATCTGGCGTAGTGTGCAGAGCTTAAGTGACCAATTGATCTTTTTGACATCTGGTGGCCGGTCAGTTTCAGTTCCAGCAAATGATTTGCCGTGTGGAATTCAAAGAAATTGCATTTTCTTTCTTGAGAACGACAATTACTTCTCAGAAGTGTTTAATGATTACGAAACAAGAGAGGAAGTGTTACATCGTCGTGTGTCTCGGGAATCAGGAATATGCTACCTGGAGAGTGGGAGAATTGAGAGATTATTTCCAAGTTCCAATCGCCTGCTAAAGTGCAAGGTGGGCTGGTTCACCCCAACTCCTTGACTATCCGAATGAAGGCATGAGCAGCTTCTCGGTTAATCCCATTAATCACTACAGGAGCTGATTGGCACACCGTCAAAGATCAATTCAAATTATTGAGAATGATAAATGTTTACTTTACTACATTGAAACTGAAATTTTGGCATTTATGTGTTTGATTTTATTTTATTGGAGTTTCTGCTGCTGCCTTGTTATATTCGTCCACACTCTCTCTCTGTCTCTTTCCACTCCTTGATGGCTCGCACTTGTACTAATAATTAATGTGCTCTTCTTCTTCTTCTTTTCTTAATTCTTGCAACCGCTGAATGATTATTACTCTCCGAATATATTTATGATGTATAGTAGTAATCAGCAAATGATTGTTTTCTAACATGCAATATAGACAGTGTTATCATTTCCTTTTTCTTCTGTCAACCCGGGAGAAACCTGTTTGCATCCAAGCGAAAATGAAATATGAGCGGGTAAGTGGGACGAGAATGACGATAGAGTAGGCTAAAAAGATTGTTGGATGGATGGTATTTCATATTCGAGGACAGAAATACAAATATGTCTCTCTCTGTTACTGAAAATACTTTTTTTCTGCGCAACCAACCAGATGCTATAGAATTTTTTACAAGAAAATGATCCCCCGCCCAGCAATATAGTGTTCTTGTGTGGCTGTGAACGCGAGAGAGAAGAAGAGGAGAGACAAAAGTATGACCATCTTGTAATCAAATTTCCTCTCGTCTTTTCAATTGATGTGAATGAATAATTAACTAAATAATTGACCTGGATTCGCAAGGCCCTTTGCATTCGATGCAGAGAGGTTATGCTGAAGTTCGTATGATTGCTATCTCCAGAAAAAACTGCTCAGTTTGTCATTCATTTACTTTTTCGCATCATAAGAAGAAGCCTCATTAGTCCCCGACGTTCAAACAACCACCACCACCTTTCAAAAAACTCACTCTTCCCCATACCACGATCTCCCTCTCAATAACACCACCAGAATAATCCCTCACTCAAACACAGGGATTCAAATTCTTCGCTAACTTTAGAATTGTCTTCAACTGCTTCCCCAGGTTTAGAATTGTCTCCTGGCACTCAGCTAACTTTTCTGAAGCAGCCGTCATCTCCCAGTCCTGCAAGATTTAGGAAGTTCTTGGTTCAACAATGAGATACTTTCACATGTAATTTAGGCAACTTAAATGTGACAGGCATGAAAACTCCGGTAACACATCAGAAGCACTGGTAAGGAATTGGCTTTGCTCAAACTAGGTGGATGCTATATATTTTGTTCAAGGAGTTCAGGTGCAAAGGAATTGCACATTATTTATACTAACTGGCAGCACTGCTATCCTCTACATGCTTTTTTAAATTACAAAGAGAAGTTAATATCAGGGCATTTTATAAGCAAAAAAATGCAAAAACTGCATTAGCAAATGAAAATAATTTGTACCCAGTGGTGGCATGACACGAACTTACAGTCCAGAGCTGGCTCTCTTCCCGATGGTGTTCAGAGCTGGGGATTTCCTTTTTCGTCATACTGAAAATAACACATCAGATAGATGAGATCTCTCAGTAATGTATTGTTATTATTTAAGAGTCAGCCAATTGTTTTGAAGGAGAAATTTCAATGTTAGATAACATTTTGGGTCATGGAGAGTATCGCATCCTAAAATGCATGCAATATTCTATCTTTTGTGTATCATGTCAATTTCCTCTGATGCTGTGGGGTTACTTTATCTTCGAAAGAGGGAAATCATATGAAAAATAAATCCACTACCTTTCAAGTTGGAGCTGCAGCTCAAGACATGTAGCTTCCAATTCTTCGCAGCAACTCTTTTGGTTCTCAAGTTCCAAGTCCCTCTTTTCAGAGTCAATATTAATCAAATCCTCTCTTAACTTTATTGTAGATTGATGGCATCCATCCTTCTCAAAGTAGTTGTGATGCCCATTTGAAGCAACAGACTCTGCTTTGCACCCACTCCGTGATTCATCCCATTCAAAATGTTTCTTATCTTGAATGGAAAAGCAGTGGTTCATAGTCCAGTCCAAAGCAGAACATAATTCTTGTGCAAACATGTTCACATCGGATTTTCCACTCAACAGATCATAACACGCATGAACAAATTGCTGTAATACAGCAATCGGTTCAGAATTTTTCCACTGCAAAACACAGACCATGTAGTCTGAAGGGTGTCTCACAAGGCAAAAAACTCCCATCCTTTCTGGTCGAGGTCTGTGAGTCACCATCATCAGCAAAGGATAAAGTGATCCCTTCGGTAATCTTGCAGAGTGATTTGCTAAGACCTGACTGGACCTGCAGCCTGCTCTTATCTGTCGACAAGGCATCAGCTTCAGTAATTCTACCAGGTGAATCGATCACCCGGTATATAGGTTTCCATGAGATGTATCCATCATCGACATGACGGGAATTTAATCCATCAGAATGTGTTGAGCTTTGCCCTGTTTCAACATGCTCTGCAGGGCTTGCATGATTTATATTAGCCAGAGCTATTCTAACATCCTCCGGTATTTCATCAGGCTTTCTTAGTGCGACACGATTTTGCTCTAACACTAAGATAAGAAACAGCGCTGGCAAATATATATACCAATACTTTCAAAAAGATCTGCACCTCGAGCAGCACAATCACCCACATTGTCTCCAACCTTTCATGCAACAATTTATTAGTTACAGAGGAAGTTTGGACTGATGCATGTAGTATACATCATAACCCAAGAAAACAGAGCACAGTCAAGGAAAAGCCGCATAAATAATTAACAAGAAGAAGATATTTATGTGGTACTTATAATAACTTTAAGCTTTCACGCATGCTTTGCCCAGATTACATACCTTGAAATAGCAAATACTACATTAAACAGAAAGCCAAAACCAATCAACAGAGCTAACACATACCATACTTCAGCAGAGCTAACAGATACTTCTTCAAATAAGGAAGCTACAATATTTTAGGGTATATATATATACCAAATCTGCAATCACTGCAGGATTCCTAGGATCATCCTCAGGTATTCCCTGCTCCACTCTTCCAACAAGATCAGCCCCAACATCAGCAGCTTTTGTGTATATTCCACCACCCAACTGAGCAAACAGTGCGACAAATGAAGCTCCAAATCCACATCCCACAAGAAGAAGAGGCACTGGGAGAGAACATCATGAAACACCGCCAGCATAGTTGTATGAGACACAACTACAAACTTCAGTTTTCACAAAAACATGTAAAAAGGTGGAGATTGCTTCCATTTGCTAAAGTAATAGCAATTACTTAGGAAGAAGGTATTGTTACATACAATCAGTGACTTTCTTTCATTGAACCAGGAGAATCCACGCCCAACCAAACATAAAATGTAGCATAAAGGATGGCCACGCCAATCACAGCCATGCCAACCACCACCAATGCAGAAAAACCACCAGCACGAACAGCTATCCGCAGAATATATTTTCCAGTCAAGATACAAATCACCAATCAATCAAAAGACAATGGATTGTAAAAGGAACAACCTGCAACGCCTCTCTAGCTGCCTGTCTTGCAGCACTAGAAACTCTAACATTGGCACGTACCGATACCCACATCCCAACATAACCTGCAACACCTGAACACAAAGCCCCCAAAAGGAATGCAGCGACAGTGATACATGCAGATGTTGACCTGTGCCAGAAGAATATAGCCACAAAAACTGGTCACTTGTCACCATGTGACAAAAACATGGACCTAATGCCTCACAACAAACTTCGACATATGTAATCACCTTCCAAGGCCAGAAGATTCTTGTTGAGGTGTTGTACTGCGGAGCAGATATATACAGAGGATCACCACCGCTAGTAGCAGTGCCATCTTAGAAATAGTACTATACTGGGCCCTGAAGAAGCCCTCTGCTCCATCACGTACTGCATCTGATATCTAGAAAGCAAGTGAATGATATCAAGACATGAAGTCAATACAAGAAAACCAGTAACACTGACTATATGCACACAGTGGAATTGACATTTCTAGCTAAATTCAAGAGAGTACCCTGAACCATTTCAGGAGGGCCCTCATCCTTTGAGAGTACCCATTTGGTAAGATATATAGATAAAAGGAAGCTGAAGATACAAACTGCGAAGACGAACACCATGATTGGAGATGTACGTGCTCCGATGTAAGAGATCCCTCCAAAACCCAATAGCAAGAGTATAAATAGAACACGAACATTTATTCGCTTTAAACACTCGAAAAATCTGCAAAAGAAAAGGTTAACTTAGTACAAGCATCAAAATCATGTAAGCAAAAGCAATGCTGGTCTACTAAGGATTTAAATTTAAAAGAATCATAAATCATCACAGCGCAGAATAACAGAAAAATCCGCTTTGAAAAAAGGAGGCCACTCCCAGATAGATATCAATGCATGCTCACATGGGCACGCATATCTATGCTACATAATCCTCTCACAGCAAAGCAATAGCAATTGTCATCAAATAAGAGGTGAAGCATTAGGTTTCTCACTAATGGATTGTAGGGTTTGCTTCGCATGTTGGGGAAAATCCTTGGCCTTTCTTGGTAAGGCCCCATACTACCAGTCTCAACGTCATCATCGATCATCATTTCATGAGATGAATTTACCCTTCGATCTACAGGAAAATGGATGTCCTCGCTGCCTTGAGGCAATTCGCCCCCCTGAACCAGGACGCTGAATTTTGAGGATAGGTTGGTCTAGAAGCTCAAATGATCACTCGCTGGGCAGCACTTGAGTTTGTAAAATCAAAGGACTCCTGGCCTTTTTAATCCTCTAAATTAAAAAGCCTGATGAAATACTGGAGGATGTTAGAATAGCTCTGGCAAATATAAATCATGTATTACATCTTGAAATCAAATTTCCTCTCGTCTTTACAATTGATGTGAATGAATAATTAAGTAAATAATTGACCTGTATTCAGGAAACTCCAAGCCCGGCACAGCCGAGCAACAGCATCGCGAGCTAGCCTGCGACAACCATGCAGCAAAATCTGCTCTGCAATTAGCCTCTAGCTTAGAAGCCGAGCAATCACCTGAGCTGGCTTCTTTATGACAGAGGACACGAAGAAAAGGATGAATCTTTGAGAGAATTTAGAAACGCAAGAGTATGAATTTCAACAGTTCAATCCATCTCAGTGTATTTAGCTTGGCTTATATAGCCTTCAATGTAACTGACAATTAACAAACCTAACTAACTTTTAACAGTTTATTTAGCTAAAGCACTAAACACGTGTGCTTGAAGTTTAAACTGAAATAACAAGAAAAACAGATTTATTAGTTTGTTAAGTCCACATGGAATTGCTTCGTCAATCTCTCCCTTAAGCAAGTTGCTGTTAAGCACTTAGCTTAATTCTGCAATGTCACATACTCCAAGTAATCCACGAAGCCTTTGAAAATCATCAACCTTTAACGGCTTCGTCATTATATCGGCCACCTGATCTTTGCTCCCGCAGTGAATTAAATCAATCAATCCTTCCTTCGTAAGATTTCTCAAAAAATGATACCTTACGTCTATGTGTTTGCTGCGCCCATGCAAAACAGGATTTTTTGAGAGCTTGATGGTCGAGCTGTTATCACACCAGATATGAGTACATTTTTCATCACTATAATTCAGCTCCTTCATCACCCTTCTGATCCATATGGCCTGACAAGTGCATACTGCGGCCGCCACAAATTCAGCTTCTGTTGTAGACAATGTGACTATAGGTTGTTTTTTCGAACACCATGATACTGCTCCGGAATTCATCAAGAATACATAGCCACTTGTACTTTTTCTGTCTTCTATATCCCCGGCATAATCACTGTCTGTATATGCAAGCAATTTTCCATTCCCCTTCTTCTTATAATGAATACCATAGTTCATTGTTCCCTTTAGGTACCGAAGAGCCCTTTTTGCAACCTGTAAGTGAAGGTTCGTAGGCCTTCCCATATACCTGCTTATAAGACATGTGACAAACATCATATCTAGTCGCGTGGCCGTAAGATACATCAAACTTCCCACCAATTGCTTGTAGTGTGTATCATTTACCGAAATCCCATCCTCATCTTTACTGATTATAAAACCTGGAATAATTGGACTGTTCACCTCATTGCTTTCCAACATTCCAAACCTCTTCAGGATTTCCAGTGCATACTTTCTTTGACAGATAAAGATACCATCATCTCTTTGTAAAACATCGATTCCAAGAAAGAATCGTATACTCCCCAAGTCAGACATGTCAAACTCACTTAATATGGACCTTTTAAAATCTGTCAATATAGCATCATCATCACCGGTAAAAATTAAATCATCAACGTAAATACTTACGATTATGATCTTTCCGGTAGTGCTCCTTTTTGTAAACAGAGTTTGTTCACTTTCACACCTCTGAAAACCTTCCTTAAGAAAGTATGATTCAATCCGATTAAACCAAGCTCGTGGTGCTTGTTTTAATCCGTATAAAGCCTTGTGAAGCTTATATACCAGATGTTCTTTTCCTTCTTCTCATAGCCCCTCGGCTGCTCCACATACACATCCTCACTTAATTCTCCGTGTAAAAAGGCTGATTTGACATCTAACTGTCCAATTCTCAAACCTTTTTGCGCGGCCATGGATATTATCATCCTCACCGTATCCAACCTGGCTACCGGTGCAAATACTTCAGTGTAATCTATCCCATGCTTCTGCGAATATCCTTTCGCCACTAAACGCGCCTTATATTTGTCAATCTCCCCACTTTCATTGAACTTTGTTTTATAAATCCATTTAACACCAATTCTTTTGGCATTATTTGGCAGCATAGTCAAAGTCCACGTTTTATTTTTCTCAATGGACAACATTTCATTGTCCATTGCTTGCCTCCACTTCTCTTCCTTCACCGCATTTTTGAAGCAAAATGGATCTTCTTTAGCAGCCATTACTTCTGCCACATAAGCCTCATCTGCACTTAATTCATCTCCACTTACATAGTCCCTCATCCACAAAGGAGTTCGAGTCACTCTCCCTTCAACTTGACCCTTTGCATTTTCAACAGTCACGGTCATGGTTTGATTTTGCTGCTCTTATTCATCTTCAACTGCCGCTGTTACTCCTTCAACTTCAGCTGCCACATTTTCATCAATCTCAGCAGCTTCTCCCAAGTTATTGGTCACTGCCCCAGCCACTCTTCTTTCTTCTCTAATCTCAGTATGATCATCAGTCTCTTCACCAGAATCATCCCACTCCAAATCCATCAAAATCTGCTCTTGATGATTTTCACTCCAATTCCACCCCTTCTCTTCCTCAAACACCACATCTCTACTAACCACAACCTTGTCTGTCATGGGGTTATACAACCTATACCCCTTCGTCTCTTCACTCACACCCAACAACACACAGCATATGCTCCTATCATCCAACTTCTTCCTCTTTTCATGAGGCACATGAACATGTGCTAAGCACCCAAAGACACGAAAATGGCTGACAGTTGGCTTCACCCCACTCCATGCTTCTTGTGGGGTTATATCCTTCAAAGCTTTTGTAGGACATCTATTCTGAACATAGCAACTCCACACCACTGCTTCTGCCCAAAAACACTTCGGAATCTTCTTCTCAGTTAGCACACACCTCACCATGTTCATGATTGTTTGATTCTTCCTTTCGGCCACACCATTCTGTTGTGGTGTAAAAGCAGCTGTCAATTGCCTTTTGATTCCACTCTCCTTGCAATATTCATTAAATTCATTGGAGTTGAATTCACCCCCTCTGTCAGTCCTCAAGCACTTGACAGAGAGTTCCTTCTCCTTCTCAACAGCCCTTCTAAACATTTTGAATTGCTGGAATGCACCTCCTTTATCTGCTAACAAGAAAGTCCAACACTTGCGGCTATAATCATCAATGCAGCAAAAGATATACCTCTTTCCACTGTTAGATGGTGGACAAATTGGACCACAAAGGTCTGCATGTATCAGCTCCAATGGCTGACTTGCTCTCCAAGCACTTGCCTTTGGTATTGCATCCCTCCTTTGCTTCCCCACTTTGCAATCAACACAGCTTACATCTGTAATTTTGAAGTTTGGAAGTCCACGCACCATCTCCTTTTGCAACAGCATCTGCAGGTTTGTGTAGCTGAGATGGCCATAACGCCTATGCCAAAGTTGTGACAGATTCTGAGAATTTGTATACAAGCACTCCTGTGTGTTTTCAGCTCCAACAAATAGAATAAACATTCTATTTAAACTCTTCTTGGTCTCAGCAATCAGCCCCCTTTCTTGATGATACAATTTGCAATATCCACCTTTAAACACTATTGCCAAGCCATTCTCTTGAAGCTGACCTATGCTCAATAAGTTGTTATTGAGCTCAGGAACGTGATACACCTCTGTCAACACATGATTTACACCATTCAATCTCAGTTTCAAGCTTCCTTTCCCTGTAACACTGATTCTGCTATTATCCCCCAGTTTAACCGAGTGTTTGAAGGTGTCATCCAAGCTTGCAAACTTTGATCTTTCACCACACATGTGGTTTGAACACCCCGAATCCAAAAACCAAGCATCATTTCGATTCTGTTTGTGTGCATCAGCATAAGCCATTAACAGAAAATCTTCTTCTTGGCTCAATTCGGCATAGTGTGCTTCTTTGCTCAGATTTGGGCATTCATATTGAAAATGCCCAAGTCTGTGGCATTTGAAACATTCAATGGTGTTTCTACTATAGGCTTGGCCACCTCTTCCACGACTCCTTCCCCTATAGTTGTTCACTCCTCTGCCTCTGCTCTTGTATCTATCATCATACACTCTCAAGGCTTGGTCTTCTTCCCTTGGTTTTCGAAACTTCTGCTCATGCACCAGTAGTGAACTTTGCAGTTCATCTACTGTCAACTTGTTTGTGTCTTTCGATTCTTCAATCGAGCACACAATGTAGTTGAATTTCTCTGTCAATGTGCGAAGTATTTTCTCCACAATTTTCACCTCAGTCACATCTTCTCCATAGTTTCTCATACTGTTGGCTGTCAACAGCACTCTTGAGAAGTAACTTGTCACAGATTCTCCATCCTTCATCTCTAGCAGTTCAAAATTTCTTCTATGAATTTGAAGCTGAGCTCTTTGCACTCTTGCGTTTCCTTGGAACTTGACCTTCATTGATTCCCACAGCTGTTTAGCAGTATTCTTTTGAGCAATTGTTTTCAAAATTGCTTTGTCAATCGACTGGAACAAGTAGTTCTTGGTTTTTAGATCCTTCAATTCATCTCCTCCAGGCTCTTCTTCTGCACAGGTGTAAGAACCTCTCCTGGTGCTGGTTCTTCAAAACCAGTTTCAATCACACACCAATAATCCTTTGATCTCAGCAAGTTATCCATCAACATGCTCCAGTGTTCGTAATCTCCATCGAACTTAGGGATGCTGGGCTGTGCAAAGTTGTTTGATTCCATCTTCAATCACCAGGCTCTGATACCAATTTGACAGAGGACACGAAGAAAAGGATGAATCTTTGAGAGAATTTAGAAACGCAAGAGTATGAATTTCAACAGTTCAATCCATCTCAGTGTATTTAGCTTGGCTTATATAGCCTTCAATGTAACTGACAATTAACAAACCTAACTAACTTTTAACATTTATTTAGCTAAAGTACTAAACACGTGTGCTTGAAGTTTAAACTGAAATAACAAGAAAAACAGATTTATTAGTTTGTTAAGTCCACGTGGAATTGCTTCGTCACTCTAGGGGCCGTAGGCAACACCAGCTTTGCGAGTTCCTCAAGTGAAAAACAAAAACAAAAAGCTTCCTAGGAGCATCTTAATTTTCCTCATAGCTGGGTCGGGTATAAGAGGTAACAATTATATTATACAAAAAGCTAGACGAGGGGGGTTAAATACTGTAGCAGTAGACACAAATTAATACGGGTGTGTTTGGCATTGCTTTTGTGATTGCGATGGCGATTGCGGTTGAAAAAAAGCAGTTTAAAAAAAAAGCGCTTTTAGTGTGTTGCAAAATAAGCAGTTAAGTGTTTGGTTAAAACTGTGGTTGAGGTGGAGGTTGCAAAAAAAACAGTTTTGGGTGTTTGGTTACCAAACTTTTCATATTGCTTTTAACTTGTGAAATTACTTTAAAGGGTATATATATATATTGTAAATTTCATTTATTATAATAATATAATGTAATTAATAATTAATGAAAAAACAATAAAATGACTAATAGATTAATTATTTTTTAAATTTTGAAGATTAATAATCATAACAATAAAATGTATTATTATTATTTTAAACTGACTAATAGATTAATTTTATACAAAATTAATAGATTATTATTATACAAAATTATAATTATGTAATTATAATTTTGTATATTAATTTTTTATGTAATTTTGTCATATATAAATTTATTTTATATATATATATATATAAGTTCTAAAAACATATTTAAAAATAAATAACAATTTCTATTAATGTGAATACTTCAAGTAACATGGAAACGTCATTTCATTCTCCTATCAAACTATTTGCAATGCCCTCGCGAACAATATCCATACGTGAATTTCTGCGCGAACTCTGACTAGTTTCACACGCAACAACATCTGGTAATAACTCATCTGGGATATAATCGGGATTACGATCATATTCAACAAAAACAGCATCATCTTGCGATCTCCTTCTAATATAGTTATGTAGTGTCATCGATGCAACAACAATCGCAACCTGTGTTTTGTAAGGATAAGCTGGCATGCACTGCAAAATTCTCCACCTTTGCTTCCATACTCCAAATGTTCGTTCTATCACATTGCGTAGTGATGAATGTGCACGATTAAATACTTCGTGTCGTCCACTTGGTTCACCCCGACGTCGAAAATCTTGTAAATGATATCGCTCCCCTCTATATGGACCTAAATATCCATACTCATTCGGATAACCGGCATCAACCAAATAGTATTTTCCTGAAAATAGAAACAAAATTCAACTTGTATATTAATTCAATATAAAAAGATGAATAGTACTTTATTGAAATTATCATATCTGTAAGAGATAATAAATGACAACCTTCAGGCGGTTTAGGAAATTTGATACTCCAAGTGTCTATAGCCTCGATAAAAATACGTGTATCGTGCGCACTACCTTCCCATCCTGCCCATACAAATGTGAATTGCATGTCAAAACTACAAGCCGCCATGATGTTTTGTGATGGGACACCTTTCCTACCAGTAAAAGGAATTTGATATTCGAGTGAAATCGTGGCACGAACATGTGTCCCATCAATTGCACCAATACAGTTCTACAGGTACAAAAAAATTGAATTAGGAGAAAAATATTAAACAAAATACACAATTTTAGTGCAAACTACATTTAATGTAAACTTAAAAAATTACCTTGAAATGTGGCATAAATCTTGGATTCATCGCAATTTGCATTGGTGTGTTGGTAAAGTCTGGATCAGTTGGTTTGATGATATCTATAGCATACAGACATAATGCTTTAAGGACTTCTTTCATGCATCTACTTACAGTTTCGCCTGAATGCTGAAATCTTTCTTGCACATGTCGATTTGATGCCCCAACTGCAAGAGTAAATAAAAACATTCCTACCTTCTCGAGTACGCACATCCTCCGCGAAGGTTTTAAACCATAGCGCGTTTCCAAATCATTACACAGACCTAGCAAAGTGTCTTTGTCCATCCTAAACATGTTAACAGAGCATTTCCAATGACCTCTTAAAATGTCATTCAACCAACGCATCCCTGTATTGTATGAAATCATACATGGTTCTTTATGGATATAAGAAATATAATATAGGTTTAATGCTCCAGCCGTGCTTAAAATTAGTGTGTCATCATCATATTTTCTCCGTATAAAATTTGCTTCATCTTCATTTTCATCGTCATCGTCGTCGTCGTCGCTACTGTCGTCATCATCATCGTTGTCGGAAATAGCAATTGCACCATCAACGTATGCACCATTGTTTCCTTCATCAGCACCATAGTTAATGTGCTTAATAACACGATCCATAACATTGTCATAGTCACCTTCAAAATCCCCATTAAGTAGAGCATTAAAATGTGCATCATCCATATCTAGAGAACAAGCGCAAACCTGTCGTCATTAAGAAATTTGAGTCACGATATACATTCTAGAAAACAATATGATGTTCATAATATTCCTCACGATATGTTTTAAAACTAGCCCAAACAAACATTCATAACAATGAGCACAACAATTTCACAGTCGTAATAGAAAAACATTTGCACAACAAATTACTTGTTTGTGACGTTACAATCCAAAACTAAGACAAATATGAAAACCAAATAGTCAAACAAAGTACGAGCATTGCAGTTAATAATTTTCTCAAGGCGCTACGTTTAGCTGAAGCCAACGGTATTTTTTTTCAACACCTATGATGCAAGCCCACATTTCTCTATTTTTTCACGCTTGTAGAAACTTCGTGGCGTGAAGCAAAAATTGTTCATCATCTATCGAACCAGGTATTGATTGGAGCTCAGCCATAACTTCAGGAATACTACAGCGTGGCAAGTCTTTATTTGCAGAAGTTGAATCACTCCTACTAGACATGTTGTCGAGAAGCTGTTGCTGTATTGATACAAGTTGAGCACCAATGGAAGATGACTTTTTCTTTCTAGCCCTTGGCTCCGGTTGCTCTCTTTCTTTTCGTTTACCACTGCTCTTATCGTTGCGAATCACAAGGAGAGTTTGTGATGATTGAGAAGAAGAATCGAACGGTTGTGGTTTGGCTGCTTGGGTATTGGACGGCGATGAAGGTGGTGGCGATGACGGCAGATAGAATCACTGATGACCGACAAGTCGTCTTGAACTGGAAGAGAATGAGAGTGCGGTGGTGGTGAGCCCAGATCATCTTCAACTGGCAAAGAAGGAAAGTGGGTTTCTAGAGAGGGTTGCTGTGAGGGTTGCAGAGGAGAAGGGTGTGGTTTTTTGCGGACGAGAAGAAGAGAAGGCATCCGAAGGGTGTGGAGAAGAAGAGAAGGCAGAAGGAGAAGGGTGTGGGCGTTGCTTGGTGCAGACGAGAAGAAGAGAAGGAAGAAGATAAGGCTCGGATGAGAAGATAAGATTTTCAGAAGGGTAAAGATTTTCAGCAGATTTCCATCGGATATATTTTTAATCGCAGATCGTTATTTGACAAATCGACAAGAAATAAGTATCAAAAGTCAGCTTTTTTCCAAACGCCGTTTAAGCTAAAAAGTGTGGGGGGGACCCACCTCTCAAACCTGTGTTTGGTTTTTACCAAACACCTAAATTGTGGTGCGATCTGGCAATCGCAGATCGCACCACAATGCCAAACACGGACGTAGACTATAATAGTATAATTACCGCTTTGCATTTCGGTGCATAAAATTTAATTCTTGGCATCGATGGCATTTTTTACTTTTCAAAGGGACCGGCTAACATTATCTGATTGTTTGAGGGTATTTGAGTCTTTTTCAGGGTTTTTGCACAGTAAAATACAGTCTTACCCCCGATATCGAGCAAAACTGATTTGTTTGGTGGGCAAGGGTATTTTTGATTTTTCAGTTTATTTAATTTATCATTTCTCTTTTGTTGGGGTTTTATTTAATCATTTTTTTATCTGATTGTCTTTTTACATTCCTATAATTTTTTCGGTCTTGAGGTTTTGATGTGTTTCAATTTTGTCATCTAATTAAAATTAATTATATTTTTTTTCATTTCAACCCTTATTCTCTTTTTTTTTATTTCTTTAATTTTTAAGGTCCTTCTGGGACAGTCCCTATTTTTAATTTGTATTTATGTATCTGTACTCTTAGTTTTGGTTTATAATTTCTATCAAATTCTCTTTTATTAGGGTTTTATTTTTATTCAATTTAGTCTTGAAAATTTAATTTATGTTAATAATCATTTTAAAATTGATATTGCCAACCCTTTGTTCCTTATTCTTCAAGTCAAAGGATTTTTTCTATGCTAATAATATTTATATTGTTTTTGTCGTTTATTTTGGCTGTTTTTATTTGCTTTTTTGTTAAAAAAATTTGGTTTTTTGTTTTATTCTTCAAGATAATTTTATGGTTTTCATTGTTCGCACAAAAAATAAATAATAATAATAATAATAATCTTAATGGTTGTGTTTTTTTATAATTGTTTTCTTGCCTACTCTTTTGTTATATTTTTTTATTGTAATAATTATATACATAATTATAGTAATACTAATTTTATTTTTTTCCTTTAATTATTTTCATTTATTCTTTAAATCAAATAATGTTTTTTTGCCGCTAATATTTTTTTGATTTTTTCTTTCAATCATAATAATAACAATGAGAATAGTAATTCAAATAATTTTCTCATGTGATGTTGTGTTTATTAAAAATTAAGCTTTGCTACATTTCTATATACAATGGTCCAAAATCTAATATCCCAGATTAATGGTTTGAAAAAATTATGTGTCTCAATATTGTCTTTAATGCTTTTATTTTATTGTGTCTTTGAATTAGGTTACTTAACATTACTATTGAACACACAAAAAATGTCTTATTTAGTTTTATGTTTTTCTTTTAATTTTTGTTTTTGTTTTGATATTTTTCATCCTTCCTAGACAATTTTCTTTTTTGTTTGTTTGTATGTTTCTATACTCTTAGTTTTGGTTTTTTATTTTTAGTTTGATTTCTTTTTAAATTTTAGTAAAATAGAAAAAACATGCATATTTTTTTAATCGACTTCAATTTAAATTCATCATATATATTATTTTTCATTTCAACCCTTGTTCTTTTGATTTTTGATTTGTTTTTAGTTCCTTAAATTATTTTGATCTTCAGGTTTTGATTTGTTTCAAGTTTGCCCTACAATTGAAATTGATCATTTATGTTATTTTTCATTATGGTCCTTATTCTTTTGATTTTTTGTTTGCTTTAAATCCCTTTAATTTTTTTTATCTCAAGGTTTTGATTTGTTGTGAGTTTTTCATATTATTGAAATTGATTTTATATTAAAATCCGGTGGAGTTTATAATAAGAATTGCAAGTTTGGCACCAACCCCGCTAGAAAAGTCTGATGTCCTTCTCCGAACTGAAGTGAGATAATCTTGTACAAGATCTTTACAGTACAATAGATTAATGTCTTTCTCTCATCTTACCAAGATTTTTGCACTTTGATTTTTCTTGTGTTGTCCAAGTCTTTTATTTTTTTGTGATCCGGAATTTTAACTAATCGATTATTAAATTATTTATAGATCGTTGGGGGAGCTCGCCGTGTCAATAATAATAATAATATATTAACCAGGGTTTTTTTTTTATTTGATATTTTTTCTTAAGACTTATCTCGTCGATGAGATCATATATATTAGAGCAACTCTCACGTAATTTAGTTTAAAATCCAAGGTAATAACAAATTGAGCTGAAAACTTTTAAATTTTAAACTATTATAATGCCAAAAAAAACTATTTTTTTTATCTAGATATTATCATTTTTATGCTGTAATTTTTTTTGGTCCAATCCTTTAGAATAGGGTGGACAATAAACTAGTTTCCCCTAAATTAACACGTTGATTCTTAAGTCATTAGTTTCTCTTTTCTTTTTTTTCTTCTAACCTTCTTAATTTTTACGAGTGACTTATACTAACCTCCTTGACGTGTTATAAAATTTCTAAAATCGTATGAAAGTTGATGGGTACGATAAAAACCTACTTCATGTTAAAGAAAATACTATAGAAACACTCTTTTATTTCCAAATCTCTCTTGATTATTATTAAAAGAATATATAATGTAAAAAAAAAACCCTTAGAAAAGTAGAGAGTGAGAAATAGACAACATAAATTGCACTATAGTTTATTCGAGAAAGAGGTTAACGGAGAAGGGGAAGGGAGGGGGATTATGAAATTTTAACTTTTGTTTTAAAAGAAGATTTTTAATGGAATAAAGGCCAAGTCTTAACCTCCATTCCCTCTCAAGCTCTCGCCCCTATATAAGGGGTCATGAAATTTTCTACCATTAAATAAATATTTTAACCTTGTGCCTTTTGAAAGTTTTCAATTTCATCCTTTTAGCAAATAAACACTCTTAATCTTATCTCCTTAATTCTTATTCAAAGAGTACTATTTATTGGGTTCCTTGAAAAACATAAACTCATCAAAAAAGATAATTTCAAGAGAAAAAAAAGTTAGTGTATATGATCTGCACACTTACATTTGCTAACTGTAATTTCAATTTGGGATATAAAATCAAGTATATTTTAATTAAAAATAAGTTTTAAAAACTTCAAAACTATAATGTGATTTATACATAAAATATAATTTTAGCGATGGAAAAATTAAGTTGAAACTTGATGGTACAATTTTTTAATAATTTCCCTAAAAATAAAACACATTATATATTTTTGATGGGTTTTAAAAAAACACCTTAAATTAACCGCTCCAACAAACATTGTAGAAATCAAGTTCAAGAATAAAGATCCCTTTCTAAAATAATAAATAAAAAAAATAAAGCCGTTAGCCAGTCGAATTAACTTTCTTTCCCGCCAAAATGCCGTCGCCCGAGCTGCCAAGTTAGAAATTAACAACAGAATATTTAGCAGAGCCTGCCAATTATCTTTAGCCATCTGTCACCATTTTGCAGCCTCAACTTCAACTCCTCTATTACACGCACAATGATAACTCACCTTCATCAGCATTTCCTTCTTCGTCAACTTCTCAATCTCTCTCTCTCTCGCTCTCTCACACACACAGAGCCTCTCAAGATGGATCGCGGTAGAATAGTTGTTATGTTTCTAAGAAGAAGACAAGTCGCTAGATTACGGCGACCCAGAATCGACAATACTCCACCCTCAAGCCTTCCTCCCAGATCAAGAAGAAATTGGAGAGAAACGATGCTTTTTGCCATTGTTATTTTCTTGGTTTTCTTTGCGGCCTTACTTCTCCTCTCAATCCTCATTCCCAAATTAACTAATTAGTTTTGTTAAGTTTCTTTGTTATTTTGATTTTGTTTTTGGAGAATAGTGGTTGTGTACTATACAAATTTTAAAAATCCAGAACAAGAAAAGAATTGAAACATATCTTTTGTTGTTCAGTTCTAGAGAAGAAATTGATGTCAACATCAAAACACAAAAATGAGATTTTGTGTTAGATTTTGTTTTAAACCATGGATTTGTATTCGGGTTTTTCTTACATATTTGTGTTTGATAGAGAAAGCATTCTAGAAGGGAGAAGGTTGCCTTTATTTCTTGTTCTTGTTCTTCATTTCCTGGTTGATATCATTATCCATACAATTTTGCCGTTGCCTTTATTTCTTTGTTTTTAACAATTTAATGTTGACAAGAATCTACAGACCATATCAGTTTTATCAAAGAAGTGGCTGCAACTCAGTTTTATTTGTCTCATTTGTTAAGGATGTTAAAGACAGAAGGTAGGTATTGTCAAGAACAAAACTTGCTCACTGTTCAACTCTTGAAGAACATAACTTTAATATTATTGAATTTTGTTATATTATTTGACTTATCATTTACTTTGCTTTATTTAGCTTGTAAATCTTGGTCTGTTTTCGGGTCTTGCTAAGGATTGGCTAGGATAATGAATGCTACTTAGTTTACGTTTTCTTTGGTGCTTATTAACTTCTCTGACAAGAGGTGCATTATTTCTAGTCTATAAAGTCTTGATTTTTGGTGTAAATGTTTCTTTTTTGAGGCTGCTGAACTTCTACTGTAAAGTGAAGTGCTCAATATTAGATGCCATTTAGAGAATTATCATCCATAGAGTCATATTTTCAAATAAATTGTATATATTGTGATGTTATAAAACACCTTCCTTCCTGAAAATATGTGAACAAATAAGATTATAAAAGGAGATGATAAGAATAAAACATCCAGTATATGATCTAGAAAGAGATCAAGGAAATGCTGAAGAAACTCGGGTGAAATGCAGAATGAATCTTAGATAAAAACTCTCAAGCAAATCGTATAGTTCAAAAGAAATATTCTGCAGATTGCTTAACCTTTTTTCCCTGCATGCTCGTACGCATTACTTGTTAGTGACAAAAGATTCTCAGCATGAACTGTGAGTACAACATCAGAAGGTTTTCCAACTTCACCGCAAGGAAGTTTAACTGACTTCAGCTCAGGGACATGAATCATGCATATATTCTTCGTCTCAAGGTCACAATAGTATGCTGCCCATGCAGCCGGATTTGCGCATCCATGTTGAGCAAGCAGAATCAGCCCCGTCTTGAAACTGCCAACAGGCCACAGACATGGGCTATACGAGGGGAAAAGAACCGTCTCCTTCATCCAGACTTGGTCACGTCGATCCTCTAGTATCCACAGATCAATTTTATTCCGGTTATAACCACTAGTTACGTGACCCATTAGTACTAGACAACCTTTGACTTGTTTCATGAGTTGAAATCCTAATGCTTCTTTTGGGACTTGGATGATTTGGAACTTCTCCTGTTGAAGGTCGAATGCGAGCAAAATTTCCTGATCAAGCAATCTATGCCTCCAGTGTATAACTCCATCAGCGCAGACACTTTCACTCGTTAGACCATACAGTTCTTGATCATAAGGGTAGCCAGGATCGATTTTTCTCCACGAACCCGCGCCTCTGTCGCAACCTATAGTGAAAATCTCGAACTCCACAGTTTTCCGGCTAACTTCCCGAGTGGACAGCCCGTTGATAGGATTGACTTGCAATTTGTATCCAGTGATGCAACAAA
Source organism: Salix purpurea (assembly GCA_027405865.1). Classification (NCBI taxonomy): domain Eukaryota; kingdom Viridiplantae; phylum Streptophyta; class Magnoliopsida; order Malpighiales; family Salicaceae; genus Salix; species Salix purpurea. The sequence goes on along the minus strand of JAOWLH010000015.1, from coordinate 2,393,979 downwards.
TATTAAGCACTTTGTAATCCCCTGTGGTGGAATTGAAGCCGAAAGAATATCGAGGTTCATAAACAATATCAAAATCGACGCCAGCACCCGGCCTGATCGGTATATTTGTGCTCCGTGGAAGGGTTATAGTCTCTTGAGTGGTGATATTACATATGTCAACACGATGGCTTCTGCGATCATGTATGCAGAGAATGCCTCTAATGATTTCAGAAAGGCAAGCATATTGCTGGTCAACATGGGAGATTTGAAGGTTGCGAAACCCCTGTTTGCGTTCGAAAAAAGAGAAAGATGTCGATGAGGATGAGGGGTCAGGGTAGGAAAGAAGGAGAGCGTTTCCTTTATCCCTTGTTATAGAACGAGCGTGGTGCAAGCTAGCAAAGAAAGGATCGTGAATAAAAGAGCACCAGGTCCTTGATACACGCCTGAATCGTACAATGGATTTAGCGGGGAGTCTTGAAAGGATATCAAGAATCACGTCCTCCGGAATCTGTTGACGATTATTATTAACGGATTCTCTTGAGGAAGACGAAGACGATGATCTCATCTGGCTAATGCTGCTGCCCATGGCGATCAATCTGCTTCTTAATTAATCTCAACTCTTAATTGTGTTTCCTTCTCTCTCTACATGCATATATTTATAGCAGTTAGAGCTTTGATGGTGTAGAAGACCAAGTAACGGCCACTGATCTTAGGGATGAAGATCAGGAGAATGATCCCGAGATCACAGCAGATCACAGCAGCAGATAGCAATCCCGTGATTGCAGCAGAGAGCAAGGCTGGGTTAATGAATTGATTTGAATTTGTAATTTAAAACACAGAGACGTTACAATATGTATCTGCTATATATAGAACAGTATGTACATACAATTGCATCAATCAATCAGAGCATAATACATTATTATAAAAATGTATAAGCTCAGATTAAAGAGTTTATGATTAAAGAGTTTGTTTATTTTATAATCTCAGATTCGAGCCATGTTTTTTCTGAAGATTTATATAATCATTAAAATTAAAATTTATAAGATTAATCAAGATATACACAAGTTAGTTCCTATACACCGTATTAAAAATAAAAAAACCATGCTTGGAGCCATTAATTACTGAATATTTATACGACTATTAATTTTAAAATCCATGAAATTAATTTTTACATAGCTAACTTCCGAACACCCAATATGAACACCCAATATGAATATAAAAACCATGAATTCTTTTATTTTTTTGACATGCTTAGAGCCTCGTACCTTTATCAATCACATCTTGTTTTTCTTGGAGGTGCATGCAATTGGGCATCTATTCAATCGTGCAAAAAGGCATGCAGCCGCTGGCAGTGCCAATATATATATATATATATATATATATATATATTACAAAAACACTAAACGGTGTGGTGATATTCCTGTGCATTCCACTGTGCACTGTCTCACAATTCACTGTGGATTGTGGCAGTGCACAGGCGACATTAGCCTTGGAGCTCCGGCGATTTTTGTATATTTTATGGGGGTATTTTCGGTTTTTGGCTTTTTTTTTAATAGCCGCAATGTGCACAGTGCATTGACGCCTCTAGCCCCCGAAAACGACAAAACAGAGCACAGTGGCGAGGGACTCCGGCGGATTTTCACATTTTTATGATTGCATTTGTAGTTTTTTTTTCCTGTTTTGATCAGGACTTTCAATTTAATTAGGATCATATTATCAGTTAGCAATCCTAATACTTGAAGGATTCAATAGTGATACGTAACTTTTCAGCAGGATTTCTTTTTCTATGAAGGATTCTAACTCTAAAACTAATATAAATAAGAATGGCTGGTTCACTTTTGTTTGAACAATCAGATTATTACTCAGAGTTTTATAGAACATCATATATTTTTCTGGTTAGATATGAATCCAAGAGTATTGTTTCATCATCTATGCAGAAAGCTTGGAGAACATCTTTCTTTCAGTTTGCCATCTTTCATCAAGATGTTATTTTCCAATCGCTGCAAGTACGATATCGGATTTGGTCAGCCGGGAGTTCCAGAGGGTGACCGGGTTATCATAGATACCGTTCCTGATAAACTACCATGGCTCCTCCTCCCCCATGACACGCAGTGTGAGTCCTTGAAGTTTTATGACCTGTCGAGAAACAAGGTTCACGAACTCAATTTGCCAGAGGTTTTGCTAGGAGGGGTATCCGTTGAGGTATCCAGAGGTTGGTTGGCTATTGCCAAGAAAGGGCAATATATTCGCGACACAAAGTACTCGAGCTATCTCTCTTTTAAACCCATTCCCGACACCGAAATCTTCCTCTTCAATCCACTTTCGGGAGCCATACACCCACTTCCATCCCTGTCAACTTTAGTTCCATATTACTATTCATTTGTCACTAACTGTATTTTCAATTTGGGAGGCTACAATGTCGCTGAATTTATTCGTAGGATTGAACTATCCTCCGCAGACCCTTCAAAATCCATCATTGCCTTGAGATTTAATGAGTTTGAAGCGAACAACTGTGGGAATTTGGCGCTGTGTAGAGTTGGGGACAGGTGCTGGAGCACCTTTCCCCGCGAAACTGATCGCGACTTAGAGTTCGGTGACATCATGTTTTACAGCGGAGATTTGTGCGTCCTCTCACAAAAAATCGAACATGTTGAGACGCACATCTTCAAGTTGGCAGAGGATGATGAGGTGCGGATAAAGTTCATTCCAGTTTCGACTGCTGCTCGTCTTCCGTTCATAGAAGTTGAACATTGGGGACATAATATGGCCACCATCAAACATGCTTTGTATGAGCCGTATTTAGTAGAATCCATCAATGGTGAACTATTGATAGTTGTTGCACATAACGTTTGTTATGCTTATTATGATGAAGATGAGGACGAGGAAAGTTTGGATGGAGATATGGACGCCTTGGAAGAGGAGCGCTTGGGTGAAGGGGAGGGTGATTTTGAACATTTCTTTGAAGAGGGTGATCACTTTGAACCTTTCTATTTTGAAGTAAGCGGCTTCGATGTAATGGAGATGGATCCTAACGCAGGCATGATGATCTGGCGTAGTGTGCAGAGCTTAAGTGACCAATTGATCTTTTTGACATCTGGTGGCCGGTCAGTTTCAGTTCCAGCAAATGATTTGCCGTGTGGAATTCAAAGAAATTGCATTTTCTTTCTTGAGAACGACAATTACTTCTCAGAAGTGTTTAATGATTACGAAACAAGAGAGGAAGTGTTACATCGTCGTGTGTCTCGGGAATCAGGAATATGCTACCTGGAGAGTGGGAGAATTGAGAGATTATTTCCAAGTTCCAATCGCCTGCTAAAGTGCAAGGTGGGCTGGTTCACCCCAACTCCTTGACTATCCGAATGAAGGCATGAGCAGCTTCTCGGTTAATCCCATTAATCACTACAGGAGCTGATTGGCACACCGTCAAAGATCAATTCAAATTATTGAGAATGATAAATGTTTACTTTACTACATTGAAACTGAAATTTTGGCATTTATGTGTTTGATTTTATTTTATTGGAGTTTCTGCTGCTGCCTTGATATATTCGTCCACACTCTCTCTCTGTCTCTTTCCACTCCTTGATGGCTCGCACTTGTACTAATAATTAATGTGCTCTTCTTCTTCTTCTTTTCTTAATTCTTGCAACCGCTGAATGATTATTACTCTCCGAATATATTTATGATGTATAGTAGTAATCAGCAAATGATTGTTTTCTAACATGCAATATAGACAGTGTTATCATTTCCTTTTTCTTCTGTCAACCCGGGAGAAACCTGTTTGCATCCAAGCGAAAATGAAATATGAGCGGGTAAGTGGGACGAGAATGACGATAGAGTAGGCTAAAAAGATTGTTGGATGGATGGTATTTCATATTCGAGGACAGAAATACAAATATGTCTCTCTCTGTTACTGAAAATACTTTTTTTCTGCGCAACCAACCAGATGCTATAGAATTTTTTACAAGAAAATGATCCCCCGCCCAGCAATATAGTGTTCTTGTGTGGCTGTGAACGCGAGAGAGAAGAAGAGGAGAGACAAAAGTATGACCATCTTGTAATCAAATTTCCTCTCGTCTTTTCAATTGATGTGAATGAATAATTAACTAAATAATTGACCTGGATTCGCAAGGCCCTTTGCATTCGATGCAGAGAGGTTATGCTGAAGTTCGTATGATTGCTATCTCCAGAAAAAACTGCTCAGTTTGTCATTCATTTACTTTTTCGCATCATAAGAAGAAGCCTCATTAGTCCCCGACGTTCAAACAACCACCACCACCTTTCAAAAAACTCACTCTTCCCCATACCACGATCTCCCTCTCAATAACACCACCAGAATAATCCCTCACTCAAACACAGGGATTCAAATTCTTCGCTAACTTTAGAATTGTCTTCAACTGCTTCCCCAGGTTTAGAATTGTCTCCTGGCACTCAGCTAACTTTTCTGAAGCAGCCGTCATCTCCCAGTCCTGCAAGATTTAGGAAGTTCTTGGTTCAACAATGAGATACTTTCACATGTAATTTAGGCAACTTAAATGTGACAGGCATGAAAACTCCGGTAACACATCAGAAGCACCGGTAAGGAATTGGCTTTGCTCAAACTAGGTGGATGCTATATATTTTGTTCAAGGAGTTCAGGTGCAAAGGAATTGCACATTATTTATACTAACTGGCAGCACTGCTATCCTCTACATGCTTTTTTAAATTACAAAGAGAAGTTAATATCAGGGCATTTTATAAGCAAAAAAATGCAAAAACTGCATTAGCAAATGAAAATAATTTGTACCCAGTGGTGGCATGACACGAACTTACAGTCCAGAGCTGGCTCTCTTCCCGATGATGTTCAGAGCTGGGGATTTCCTTTTTCGTCATACTGAAAATAACACATCAGATAGATGAGATCTCTCAGTAATGTATTGTTATTATTTAAGAGTCAGCCAATTGTTTTGAAGGAGAAATTTCAATGTTAGATAACATTTTGGGTCATGGAGAGTATCGCATCCTAAAATGCATGCAATATTCTATCTTTTGTGTATCATGTCAATTTCCTCTGATGCTGTGGGGTTACTTTATCTTCGAAAGAGGGAAATCATATGAAAAATAAATCCACTACCTTTCAAGTTGGAGCTGCAGCTCAAGACATGTAGCTTCCAATTCTTCGCAGCAACTCTTTTGGTTCTCAAGTTCCAAGTCCCTCTTTTCAGAGTCAATATTAATCAAATCCTCTCTTAACTTTATTGTAGATTGATGGCATCCATCCTTCTCATATGGGCCTGTTTGGGATAGCGGTAGCGGTTGCGGTTGTGGTTGAGAATGGAGTTTTGAGAATGGAGTTTTGAAAATGGAGTTTTGAAAATGGAGTTTTTAAAAATGGAAAGTGTTTGGTTAAAACTGTGGTTGAGTTGAAGGTTGAAGAAAAAGGAGTTTTGGTGTTTGGTTTCCAAACTTTACAAACTGCTTTTAACTTGTAAAATTACTTAAAAGGGTATATATATATAATTTTTTAAATATTATAGATTTAATAATTATAATAATATAATGTAATTAATAATTCAAGTAAATTAGATATTTTTTTTTATTCTCTCACCAAATTATTTTTATCAAAACAATTTTAAAACATAAAAAAACAATTTAAAATAAAAAAACATTTTTTTCTGAAAACAATTATAAATTAATACCCCTATTTTTTAATACTAACTATTATTATAATAATTAATAATAATATTAATAATAATAATAATAATAATAATAATAATATAATTAGTATAAAATTCGAGACCCACACCCCATTTATCTAGAAACCCTACTTTTCTTCTCCCTCTCTTTGCTTTGCCCCTCCAGCCGCACGCTTGTCTTCTTTCTTGGTTCTCTGCAGCAACCCGCGCCCGCCTCACCTATCGCACTCCTTCGACATCCTCTCTCCCTGTCCGTTGAAATCCAAGCAGTAGAGCTAGAAGATCGGTTTCAACAGGTGAATGTCTCTCTTCTTCTGGAAAGTTGTCTTTCTTTCCATTCTTCAGGTTCTTCGTTTTCACCGTTTCCATTCTCTAGCTACAATGAGATGAAAATAAAGCTTGAAGAGAGGCTGGCAAGGAGTCAACAATCACGGCTGATCAAATCATGGCTGCAAATTAAGGAAGATTTTTGGTGATTTGTTGATAGCTGAAATGGGATGTGTGCTCCCCCTTCATCCTTCTAATCTGTTTTTGTGATATTTTTTCCACTTTCAAAACTCTAGACTGCGATTCTCTAGACTTTGCATGGTATTTTGACATGGGTTGTTTGACATGGTATTTTTCCACTTTCAAAACTCTAGACTGCGATTCTCTGAATTTTTCATCTCCATCAGTTCTCTGAGCTTGAAGGCGAGACTGTGATGTTGAGGGAACGAGGGTTCATTTGGAATTAAAATTTCAACGGTAATTTTAAGATGTTTTTGGGAGTTCAGTCAAAACCGAGTCCCGACCGGCGTTTGAAAAGCACCTCCCAGGTGCTTTTCAAAAAACGCCGTTTGGGACTTAAAACACTGTGGGTCCCACTCATTTTAAACACCATTTTGTTGTTACCAAACAGGCTAACGGCTCTAAACATTCATCTCAAATGGCGTTTGGCAAACGTTCCGGTGCGCCAAACAGGTGCAAAGTAGTTGTGATGCCCATTTGAAGCAACAGACTCTGCTTTGCACCCACTCCGTGATTCATCCCAGTCAAAATGTTTCTTATCTTGAATGGAAAAGCAGTGGTTCATAGTCCAGTCCAAAGCAGAACATAATTCTTGTGCAAACATGTTCACATCGGATTTTCCACTCAACAGATCATAACACGCATGAACAAATTGCTGTAATACAGCAATCGGTTCAGAATTTTTCCACTGCAAAACACAGACCATGTAGTCTGAAGGGTGTTCTCACAAGGCAAAAAACTCCCATCCTTTCTGGTCGAGGTCTGTGAGTCACCATCATCAGCAAAGGATAAAGTGATCCCTTCGGTTCTTCAAGTCATATGATTTTTTCTATGCTAATAATATTTATATTGTTTTTGTCGTTTATTTTGGCTGTTTTTATTTGCTTTTTTGTTAAAAAAAAATTTGGTTTTTTTTTTTATTCTTCAAGATAATTTTATGGTTTTCATTTTTCGCACAAAAAATAAATAATAATAATAATAATAATAATAATCTTAATGGTTGTGTTTTTTTATAATTGTTTTCTTGCCTACTCTTTTGTTATATTTTTTTATTATAATAATTATATACATAATGATAGTAATACTAATTTTATTTTTTTCCTTTAATTATTTTCATTTAATCTTTAAATCAAATAATGTTTTTTTTGCTGCTAATATTTTTTTGTTTTTTCTTTCAATCATAATAATAACAATGATAATAGTAATTCAAATAATTTTCTCATGTGATGTTGTGTTTATTAAAAATTAAGCTTTGCAACATTTCTATATACAATGGTCCAAAATCTAATATCCCAGATTAATGGTTTGAAAAAATTATGTCTCTCAATATTGTCTTTAATGCTTTTATTTTATTGTGTCTTTGAATTAGGTTACTTAACATTACTATTGAACACACAAAAAATGTCTTATTTAGTTTTATGTTTTTCTTTTAATTTTTGTTTTTGTTTTGATATTTTTCATCCTTCCTAGACAATTTTCTTTTTTGTTTGTTTGTATGTTTCTATACTCTTAGTTTTGGTTTTTTATTTTTAGTTTGATTTCTTTTTAAATTTTAGTAAAATAGAAAAAAATGCATATTTTTTTAATCGACTTCAATTTAAATTCATCATATATACTATTTTTCATTTCAACCCTTGTTCTTTTGATTTTTGATTTGTTTTTTAGTTCCTTAAATTATTTTGATCTTCAGGTTTTGATTTGTTTCAAGTTTGCCCTACAATTGAAATTGATCATTTATGTTATTTTTCATTATGGTCCTTATTCTTTTGATTTTTTGTTTGCTTTAAATCCCTTTAATTTTTTTTATCTCAAGGTTTTGATTTGTTGCGGGTTTTTCATATTATTAAAATAGATTTTATATTAAAATCCGGTGGAGTTTATAATAAGAATTGCAAGTTTGGCACCACCCCCGCTAGAAAAGTCTGATGTCCTTCTCCGAACTGAAGTGAGATAATCTTGTACAAGATCTTTACAGTACAATAGATTAATGTCTTTCATGCACTTTGATTTTTCTTGTGTTGTCCAAGTCTTTTATTTTTTTGTGATCCGGAATTTTAACTAATCGATTATTAAATTATTTATAGATCGTTGGGGGAGCTCGCCGTGTCAATAATAATAATATATTAACCAGGGTTTTTTTTTTATTTGATATTTTTTCTTAAGACTTATCTCGTCGATGAGATCATATATATTAGAGCAACTCTCACGTAATTTAGTTTAAAATCCAAGGTAATAACAAATTGAGCTGAAAACTTTTAAATTTTAAACTATTATAATGCCAAAAAAAACTATTTTTTTTATCTAGATATTATCATTTTTATGCTGTAATTTTTTTTGGTCCAATCCTTTAGAATAGGGTGGACAATAAACTAGTTTCCCCTAAATTAACACGTTGATTCTTAAGTCATTAGTTTCTCTTTTCTTTATTTTCTTCTAACCTTCTTAATTTTTACGAGTGACTTATACTAACCTCCTTGACGTGTTATAAAATTTCTAAAATCGTATGAAAGTTGATGGGTACGATAAAAACCTACTTCATGTTAAAGAAAATACTATAGAAACACTCTTTTATTTCCAAATCTCTCTTGATTATTATTAAAAGAATATATAATGTAAAAAAAAAAACCTTAGAAAAGTAGAGAGTGAGAAATAGACAACATAAATTGCACTATAGTTTATTCGAGAAAGAGGTTAACGGAGAAGGGGAAGGGAGGGGGATTATGAAATTTTAACTTTTGTTTTAAAAGAAGATTTTTAATGGAATAAAGGCTAAGTCTTAACCTCCATTCCCTCTCAAGCTCTCGCCCCTATATAAGGGGTCATGAAATTTTCTACCATTAAATAAATATTTTAACCTTGTGCCTTTTGAAAGTTTTCAATTTCATCCTTTTAGCAAATAAACACTCTTAATCTTATCTCCTTAATTCTTATTCAAAGAGTACTATTTATTGGGTTCCTTGAAAAACATAAACTCATCAAAAAAGATAATTTCAAGAGAAACAATTGGTTAAGGATAATGGGTCTAAATTCCTTTCTATTTCCTCCATGTGAATATATTTTACTTTCAATAAAACAGTTTCAAGCAAAGTATTTACGTTCTCAGCTACATGTTATGGAACCAAATTCATTTTGTCTGATGATTAAATTAGACTTGAAAAAATAAAAAGAAAGTATTGTGGTGTGCATGTCAAATTAGCAGTGAAAAAGAGAAGTACATATGTAGGAATTTAGATAAAAGTTTTATCGTGTAATTGATGAATATCAATTTAAATTTATTCAACAAAAGAGAAAAGGAGAAGAATAAGAAGAAGAATTAAACAGATTATTTTCCATATCATTGTATGCCTATCCATGAGCTGAGTTACATCAAGGGGACAAACAGATGATAATAGATATTCTCTGCAAACATGGTAATTGACGGGAAGGTAAAAATAGTTTCATATACACCCAGAATCCTGATATCCATATCTATAGTATACATATTTCCTGATAGTGGAAAGATTTTTTTGAAAAAGGGAGAAACTTGCTATTAATTTGTCTCTGTACAACTTCATAAAAAATTGCATTAGACTCTCTTTTTTCTTTCCCACAAACCTTATTTCAATATAATATGAGTAGGCTTTCGAGATCAAAGCGCGTCATGATTATAAAGATTATAACCAGAGATAAGGGAGCTACCAGCATAGGCAATGAAAGCCAGGAAGGCCATGACAACCGAAACAGTTGCCATCTTTGTGAACTCATCTTTGCCCCAGTTAGATTGCCAGTCATCAACCCGAGTGGCTGATGATGATGCTGCTGATACCAGAAGATATGCTAGTATCTGCCAATTTGAACGCAAAAGACAAACTATTCACTTTCAATATCAAAAAACAAGGGGGAAAAGAAATCATTATGCCTACTTGTATTCGCTATCAGCATACAAAAACTAAAAAGAAAAATAATTCTTTGTTCATGGTCTATGTTTTCATTTTGTCCTAAAGATGTTAACTACATCCACTTCATTGATTTAGGCCTACCAAACAACCTAAATTCCTACGAGTCATTCGAGGCCAGATCTGCTTGAAATTGGTTGTGGTACCGGTAAAATGGATCTCATATCACTATAAGTCGCGGAAACCTCTGTTTAAATGCATAAACCAGGAAGCATGGACTTGCAGTGAATTACAAGGAGGGGCATATTGAATCAGCCACATGCTAGAACATTGACTGGGGAGATCAAAGGTCACTCTCATTGCCCTGAATACTCCCTACTCACTAGTCTAGTCAAAGAAAATACTAATTTGTGGACTAAAATGAAGCTGAAATCAAATCCAAGTTAACCCAGCCGCTACCATCATGCACAAACCACCATGGGACTTCTGAGGGCACAAAGGACTATTCACAGTAACGGTCCCAGTAAATTATGGTCCAAGGAAAAGAAACCTGGAAGCAGTGCTGCATTCAGCTGCCCTATATTTCTTTTCTTTTCTTTTCCCAGTATTTAGTAGTTCATCTCATGACTCATACCTGAAACCTTTGGTCCCAAACTGAAGGCATCTTTTGATTACCACTGAACCAGCAAATGGACATTTAACAAATTCTTAATAGCATCATCAGCCAAATTAACCTACCCTCCTTCCAGGAACAAGATAATCACCTATTGTAATGTACTCTTTCAATCAACAATTGTCCATGGAGAAATTACCAGCCATGAGATGCAAAGGGTATCTCCTCCATCCATATAGTAACCTAGTGAAGATTCATCCTATGGCTAGAAAACTTTTTAAGTTCGCATGCAAACAGCATACTCCTCAAACTTTCATCTATAACATAGACTCCGAGAGACAAAAGAAGAAAGAAATTATACCCCAGATCATAATTTACAATAAAAAAACTATAACATAAAAAAGAAAGCACTTAGCAAAGCCTTAATAAACATAAAATCCAAGTAACACAATCGTAACTAGCATTAGTATATAGCTATTCTGCATGAAGAAACAGAAGAAAAAGAATATCACAGCTTAACATAAACGAATTACCTGATCCATGAATAAGTTAAAGCGATAACGAAGATGGTGTCGAATCACATGTTTCCCTGTGGCTATGTGATAGCTTAAATCATATGCTTGGAATCCAGCATACACAAACCCAATCACATTCACAGCCAAACAATACCTGCACTTCCATCAATTTCCAAAATTAAAAATAAAACCCCAAAAATTTCAACACACAATTATCCATAAACACACACACACACACACACACACACGAAAAAAAAGAGCAAATAATTAATCGCTACCTACCTGTACTCTTTATATCTATCGAAGGAATCGCCACTCCATCCTTTAGTCTTATCAGCAGCCATAACAGAAAAAGATATCAAACACAAAACAATCTCACTAAGCCTAAACCCTAACTCGCCAATCTTCATCTTCTCTTCTTTCCCCGACTTCCTCGTCACCGAGGCCATCGACATCTCCTCCAGCTTCATCTTCATCACTCGCGCATCCGTTGCACCATCCTTCGAATTCCTGTTCAGCACCACGTCCGGCATCCCATGCGGAGGCGCCTGGAGGTTATCCGGCGGGATAGGGGAAAGTGCGGGCGAGTACTGAGTCGACTTGTCGGTGGCGACGACAGCAACGGAATTCTGGAGCGGAGGTCGTGGTTTCTCGGGGGAAGCGATGGGGGAAGAATAAGTACTTCCGGGAGGGTCGCCGAGGTCGGATCGTAGAGGGGATTCGAAACGGAGAGGAGAGTGGGGTGATTCGAAGTGCGATAATGACTCGGAGTTTGAAGAGGAGGATCGTCGAATTGGTATTTGAATTTTCTTCGGTTTCCAATTGGACTTCATTATTTCCATTTATTTTTTTGCTGCTGCTGATTTTTTGGTCTTTGTGGTGAGTTCGAAGAATTTTATATACGGGAGAAGTGTGTTTCCGTGTTTGTTGTCTGAGAAGAGTGAGGAAGAGAACAAAGCCCTCAACTGCTAATCATAAAGAGACATAAAGCTGGATAAACCCTTCCATCATCCCCCAACTATATCAACTGTCTCTATCCAGTACTAAAACATATTATATTTTCAATTGGGTCCAAAAAGTTTCAAAAATATCAGTGCTGTCGGCATAACCTAACACTTATGTACTTTTTCACAATGATAATGATAATAATTACCGATAAAAAAAATAGAAGATGAACTATAATTGTATATTTGTTTTATCTTTTATTAATAATTTAATCAGGTTTTGATGGAAGAAATTAATATATATTAAGTATCATAAAATATATAATATATATTATTCATTATTCAAATTATTAGTATTTCTTGTAAAAAAGAAAAGAAAAACTATTATTTTATACAATGAATACTTGGGAGATCTACAATACATATTTTAAACACGAAAGATTCCAAATAAGTCTTGCAAGAAAAAGGATAATTCCAAGAAAAACACTCTTAATAAATCTAAGATAAGATATTTATAGATGTATGAGAAAATTTGAGATGGTTTTCCATTTGAAAATTTTGATTTTATGGACGTAAATTCTTTTGCAAATTCGATAAAAATTTACACGAATCCTTAAAAAGATAAATTTATGGATTGTTGTTGAGAGTTATGAGAATTTCTTAGGGCCTGTTTAAGAGGACGGTTGCGGTTGCTTTTGAAAGTGCTTTTCATTTTAAAATACATCAAAATAAAAAAAAAATATTTTTGACATCAGCACATCAAAATGATTTAAAAATATTAAAAAAATTCATTTAAAATGAAAAAAAAATCAAATTTTAGAGAAACAGCAATACAACCGCCATCTCAAACAGTCTCTTAGGCATAAACATCAGCCAAGTATGGAAATATGATGCTGTTTTGTAGGGGGAAATGTGAAGATTTTAGATGAAATCTCAATTGAGAATTTTGAGTTATCGGGACTCAATTGGAAAACGTCTTTCATTGGGGAGTCAATCGAGACAAGGTCCAGCCGTGGGGGACTTTTCTTACGTTTATCATTGAAAGCTTGAAGAGGAGGCTTGCTTTACCGAGAAGAAATGTTCATGTTTTTATTTCGGTGGACCAGGACACGTGGCGTTGTCTAAAGAGAAGAGCTATGTTCTGCTATTGTAGCTAGGGGGTTCAATAAAGTGTGGTTAATCGTAGAATAAACAGGAAACAGGTCAAGAGCAGTTGAGTTATGTGTGATGTGACACCTGACTAGTGGCAGTACTGGATTTACGGGTGATTCCTCGTGATTTTTAATAAAATTGAAAAAAAATAATTTATTTTTTATTTTAATTAGTTTAAATTATTTTGATGTGTTAATATAAAAAATAATTTTAAAAATATTATTTTTATATATTTTTAAACAAAAAAATATTTTGAAAAGTAATTTCAACCACAATTTTAATCAATTAAATATTTGAAAACTTTAAATTTTATATATTCAAATAAGAGATTTCAATCAAGTTTTATATTTAAGATTACTTTTAATATTAAAAATTAAATTTTCAATAGAATGTAATATTTAGAAATGCTAAAAAAAATTAGATGTCAAGCTCTTTAATTTTTAATTTCAAGTATAAAAAAATATAATATTAAAACTATTTTAATTAGATGTCAGGCTCTTTAAATAAGTATCTTTTTAAAGAGAGAATACAAAGAGAAAATGCTTTGAAAATACACATTCAACTCCTTACCTATTTAACAAGCGTCATATAACAAGCTCATTGTTTTAGAAGTTTTAAAAAAATGTTGACATAATCTTTTATACTAAAGAGAAGTATCTTCTATTTTAATTTCAATAATCAATATAAATCAAAGTGGAAAAAAAATATTTATTATTTTAATATGTAAGTTTGACAATAATACTATTAAAGGTTAAATGATGTTTTTCTTCATATTTTATCCTTGAGTTTATATTCAAATACCTTTTTTAAGTTTCAATTTAGAAAACAATATATGCTATAATTTACGCTCTTAACATTAGACAAGACAGAAGTATCATTATCATCACAATATATTGTTATATCCTGTTTAATATCTACTAAAACATAAATAAAATAAATTATTCAGTATATTTTGTTTCCCCCGCTTGATTATCGAGCTTGAACTTCTTGTATTTTTATTTATTTTTTATCAGAATCCTCTCTAGATCAGTGGGATCGGTCATTACTCTTGTAATGCTCCTGCTAATGGATTCCAAATTTAATCTTTGATTTTGAAAAGAAAAGAAAAGGAAAAAGAAAAGAAGAGCAGAGGGTGAGCTTTAGCAAAGCCTTCAATGGAGTCTTTTATACGGGGGGCAAAAGTAAAGTTCTTTATCATTTCATGAAGTAAAGGTCCTTCAATGGAGTCTTTCATACAGTGGGGTTCCTTTAAATAAAGCCATAAATTCTCACCTTTTCGTTTGCTTAGGCTTGCTTGGCAAGTGGCCTGCTAAGCTTCACACCTTTCTTAGTTCAATCAACAAGCTAGCCGATTGGCTATACGAGAAAACTAAGAATATCCCACAAAAAAGCCACAAGAAAAGCATCAAATCTCTCTCTCTCTCTAAATTATGAGCATCGTTCACATCGTTCACATCCTTTTTCTTCACAGAGAATACTTTAATACTATGTAAACAAAAAGAAACCAGCAGCATTCTTTGATTTTTTTTTTACTTTTGAGAAATTTGAAAGCGTACCTTTCATTGCAGAGTGGCACGTTGGTACTGATAGCTTTATCAATGAATCATAGTTGTCAATGATCTCTTCCATTAACAGTTCATTCCACAGAATGATTAAGCACACGTGCATCAAAATGAAGTTGCTGTACTGCAAGTCTCATAATCAATAAGTGATTTATTTATCTTACCTTCGGAGGAGCAATCCAGTCCAATCATCATACATATAATCACAGATTGGATTGAACCAGGCTACCAGATTCATTACCCTTTTTGTATCAATTCAAAAATTGATTTGAACCCCAAAAGAGAGGTCTCAAGGAGCAGTTTTAAACATTATCTTTCTTGTGTAATAGTCCATAAAGAAATCCCTTCAAAAGCAGTGCATTATTGTTTGGTAGGAAAAGCAAGCAGGCCATCTTAAGATGTCTACTAACCCTTCAAAAGTATCATACATCACTGTTTCACACTTCATATACACCTCAGAGATGAAGAAAAGGAGAATGATTTATTGGTGAAAGGCATACAACGAAAACTGCCTGTCATTAAAGATTATAAAAACAATAATATATGTAGGCTTAGTAATAGGATATAACTGCATTTCTCACACATGGTTTACATAGGAATTCTCCCTTTCAGTATTGTGCTGACATAATTCTTCAGATGACAACAAATGTGGTTTAGTCTGGTAGTTTCAACCGGTTAAACAGCACGAGGAAACTTTGCTCAGGAACAACATAAAGGAAACCAAGATCTGCCCCTTTGACATATGGTCCGATGCCCTAAATGAAGTCATGGAAGGAGTTGAGAAAAACTACAAATAAAGCCAACGAAAACGCTAGCAAATATCATGAGAACTTTTATTACCCTGCCATTAAGTTCAAGAAGTTCACCATCAACCCATTTTGGATTCTTGAAGCCAAATTCTGCTATTCTTCCTTGACCTTTGTAGCTTGCCACCTGGATATAATTTTACAAACAATTGCATACAATTTTAAATTTCCTGGATAAGTTTGTGACGTGACAAATAATGCTAGAAGTATTCAGAAATGCCTGGCCTATAATTGTTCATTTTTCAATAAAAAGTCTGCTTTGTAGAGCTGTAAGATTATTAGATGAAGAGAATCAACTTTCCTCGTGTTTTTCATGAGACAGTGGTGCAATCACGCTGCAAGTTCCCAGATAACTACTTGTTTCAACATTCAGAAAAAGAAAAAACAGAAGCTTCTTTTCTCATGATTATCAAAAGTTCCATCATGTTGTGAATTTCAAGAATTTGAGGTGAAGGAATAATGCAATGGAAAGGAGAACAGAAACAAAGATAAAACAATGGCCTAGACCAAGCTATGTTTGTGATCAGAGACAGATAGAGAGAGATCCTCTAGCAAGTATAATTACCACTCCCAATTCATCTGGATACATCCCACGGTTGGAATTGCGACTTTCTTTTCCAATTCTGGCACGGAATGTGACCTAAACTTGTAATTGTAAATTTGTTAGTATAAATTTTACATCGCTCGCATATAAAAATTAAGTGTGACGACATAACTCAAGTAATAAAAAAAATGCAAACCTGGCCAGCGGGGACATTAAGATCTCCAGTTAGCTTCACCGCCTCAACATACTCAAAGAACTCCACATCTGATGACTGGTCCTCTCCAATATTCCAATGACCATATTTACGCCTCAATTGCACTATCTCAGTCCCATAAGGTCCAAATGCACCAACATACAGGCCTATGATTCAACCAACAGATTATAGCATCAATAGTACACATCTTTCATTGCTTAAATCAAAAGATAGAAAAATATGTGTACAAAAACTCACCATCAAACGGATCGAAACTGCTATTAGATGTTGTAATTCTACTGAAATTCGTATACTCAGATAAATTGCTTTGCTTCTGTGCCTGACTAACAGCAAGTTTGACAATTTCACGGACATTTCTAGAAACCTGAGAATAAAATGAACAAAATAATCACTGATTGTCAACAAAATACAGTAATAGAATAAAATAGATTGGCTGCAGCTAAAAATTTTGAGCTTCAAACAATCTCAAACTTTGGTTATCAATCAGATTGGAATTTAACCCAAGACAATAGCATCTGTTCAGCATTAAGGAAGAAGAATAACAAACTATTCAGATTGTCCAATCTGAAGCTGAAACAACAAGATAAAAACTTCACCGTCTTCACAGTGAAGGCATTCACACAGTTTTGAAAAAATAATGAAGTTTTTTCTGGCACTAATGCAAAACATAAATGAAAATCAACAGTCTTCTATCTTGGACAGAGTGTTTTCTCCTTCAGAAAGGATAACAGGCAAATTTTTCCTCGCAGTTCATGACAGGGGGGCCACAGAAAAGTCCTAGTATATTATCTGTACTGATGGTTGGGAAGATGGCATGTAATGGTTACAAGTGCCAAATTATTCCAGGTAACAGTGCACCTTTTCTTTTCTCCAAGGATGTAAATGGAAGTCTGGCATAAAATATTGTCCAGTACCCCAAAGAAACTAAAATTCTATCTATATCAAGATCGACTTCTATACCAACAATAGGAAGATGTCATGTAAATGGTGTGAAAACCGCCCAACAATCAAATTCCTGAATCTCGTGCATTGGTCTCACCTTTGAAGAAACTTTGTCAGCACCCCAAAATGCCTTGGCGATATCTGAAGGCATAAGTTCAGAAACACCTTTAGCTGCTATAGTTGCCACTTTTGCCTTGGATGCTTTGCTTTCTTTACTGCCAGAATCTAGACCTCCTTGAAAATGTAGTGTAAAAGAATCTTTCTCTATATTTTTAATTTCAGCTGGAAGACGCACATACTCATCTTTGCTTGGAGTATCTTCATTGTTATGCACAACACCACCAATAAAAAGCTTTGTGTCTAAATCCTTTCCATCCTCTGAAGAATCTTTAGTGCCTTCCAAAGCATCCTCATCAGGTTGTATCTCTTCTAAATTATTGTCATCATCTTCTGAATTTTCACTGGACCCTGTTTTATCACCATCTTCATGCATCAACTGCTTCACAGAATCACTATCCTCCATCACTTCCCCTGTAGCCTTAACATTCATGACTTTTACTTTCAACCCTGGAATCTTATCTTTGAGAAAATTTATCACACTTTTTATCCCTTCCTCAGTTGCTTCTTCAATATTTATGCTCTTCTCCTCACTTCTCTCTACCTTAACATCATTTGCCTGAACATCCAATACAGATGCATTCTCAGCTTCGGAAGTTGGTCGAACTTGTGCAGATTTGGACGGGGAACTTGTGGAGTTTGTTGAATTTCCTTTAGGTCGTTGCAGACATACTACCTGTCAACAAATGCAATGTCAGAAAATTGGATATTTCATTAGAAATATTAAAGAGAACTGAAGATCCAAGACCAGATACTCCACTGAGGAGATGCCACATGACTAGAAGAATGAAAATGGCTAGACAAAAAGTACATACTTCTGAAACACTTTCACCTATATAAGATCCTTCTTGTTGGAGATTCTCAGCACTTGTCAACATTTGCAGAACTTGATTATCACAGTAAATTTTAAGCATAAGCACTTGGCATGTGCCTCAAAGCAAATTCATACTGCAGTTCTGACATTCGGTGCATGTGCACTATCTGCTCTTACTAGTCACAAATCAGCTTGAGTGCATAAACAAAGTGAGTATCATCCCATCCCATGACTCTTCATATTGGTAATGCAGAGTATGAAGTCAACAAACTCAATTTGGCCAATAACAGGTACAATCTAAAAGGAGAAATTGTGGCTCACCTGCATAACATACTTTTCTTCTGCATCTTTGACCACAAAAATTTCAAACAATGGAGTTCCAGGAGATGAATTGACCAACTGCCTGCAGCAAATGAAATTTTACAAAACTTTCTCCATTGCATTAAACATTAATCAAGACAAGGATCCTTACCTTGGAGTATAACTCCGGCCAACAAACCTGCCCACACCTGGTGTTATTCGAACCAGCCTGCCAAAGGGATCATCAGAATCTGAGGAGTAGCCCACCCACCAACCTACCTGTTAACTCAAAAGAATAGAGTTTAAGTTGGCATTGCAAAATGATCTTTGAATAGGAAAGGAAAGTTTTAATTGGTTTTCAATATTATTCTCATACAGTTGAAACAAGTCTTGTTTAATAATTAACATCTGATGAAGACCAATACAGTGCCATCACAAGGAAATGTTAACGGGTGTGGTTGTGAGATTAATAGAGTGACATGATTATACAAGGCAGACACTTGAGGACAATAATTCATGCAAAGTGTCAGAACTGACACTAATGGGAAGAAAAAAAACAATCCCAGCAAGTCAATTACAAGAAGATTAAACAGATTATGTGATCTAATTTTGTTGGTTTATAGACTGCACAAAACAATATGTGATCTAGTTTGTTAGGCTAAATCTACACTCCAACACCAAAGCTCATGATGTTAAAAGAAATATGAAATCAAACAGGACATGAATAAAGTCACAAAACAAAATCTAGGAGCCCTGTAATAAAAAGCAACCAGCTCATACTAATAGTTGAAGGTTCTCACATAAAATCTCAGGACATCATGCCTCCAAAGGAAGCAGCTTAAAACTAACAACAATGGTGCAACCAATACAATTTTCTTTAATTCTTGTCTAAGAATGTGGTTTACTATATTTACTGTCCAGCCCTTCCATACAGGCCAAGAAATGCCTACTGACAATTTCACTTGAAAACCTAAAGCAGATGATCTCTAACTGTAAGAGTAAGAATCAACAATATTTGAAGAGGCTATGTAATTACCAATCCACTTCCTGTATATTTACACAATCGTGAAGCATCGTGGTATCGTTCTTCATCTATTGCATTCTGCAGATAACAGAAAGTTTTTAGTAAGAGCCAAAAGTTATGCATCCACGTCCAGACTTCAAGGGACTGGTATAGAATTCTATGCACACAGTTCTAAGGCCCCATATAGAACTCAAACCTTCAGTTGAGACATTATTCGGGCTACATTATCCTTTGAAGTAGCTTCAGCAATGGCTATTTTCAACTTGGCAGCCTCTTGGAAGTCCTCATTTTCAATTGCATCTTCCAGTTGAAACTGAGAAAATGGCATTCAATTAAATAAAAAGAACAAGCAATATGGAATGGATGTGCTAGAACTTCTTACTTTGATATATGAGCAGCTACAAATGGAAATGGACAGATCCAAATTAATTGAGACCATTACCAGAGACAAATATATGCTTAATATTCAGTCAAAATTAATCACTCATCAGACATGTAATCTTAATTCATTATAGAGGAAAACCAGTACTTTGATTTTCAAAAGTTGACTGGCAATCTACAAGTTTTTGCAGAGTGAATTATCAGATGGGCATATCAGAACACATTGGCTCTAAAAATACCAAATACACGACAAATGCTTAAACACTAGCATCACAATAGATAAATTAGGACATTTTTCAGATTCTGCTATATCTCTCATGTCCATGGTGCTCAAAACAGTCATGCTATACAATATTTCTCACATATACCCCCTATCTCTTTTCTTCAAAGAAACAGAAGAATGGAAGAAATGGCCATCTCCACATACATGCCGCAATATTCACGCTTCTGAATCGCATAAAAATAACATGATTCACTGGAAACAGAAAACTTTTACTTCCTAGGAAATAATTTTCACCTATTTCAAAAAAACTTTTTGTTGACTACGCAAAATAAAAGGAATTATATCTCCAAAATCTCTCTGGATGAAGAACACTCACTTGAAAACATGGAATAACACAGAAAGACAAACTATACAAGCTTTTTGTTCAAATTTTCCAAGCTATTGAATGATGATTTTTTAAATTGAACTAGTAACACCTATAGGACCATAAAATACCTCAAGACCAAATTAAACATACGAAATTCATAGAAACATAAACAATCAGAACCAATACCATAATAAATGACCAAGATTTAATAATTTGCGCGATTAGGCAGACTGATTACCAACCAAAAAAATCCTACCAAACTAATTACAATTAGAAAACATAAGCTTGGTATTTTTAGCTGCAACAAATTAGACCCTTTAACATAATCAGGCAACGAAGCAGACAACAATAGAAACCCACCACAAAAACATCAAAATAAACCTAGTAAAAGTACAGAAGAAGCAGTACCTTGAGAAGAGAAGCAAAACTTTCAGCTTGTTCAATCTCAGAGAAATGGCGGTTCCATCTATTCCAATCCCACTTCAAGGCAGAAGTGGCACTAGGACTATTATTATTGCTATTATAGCAGTAACAGCAGTGCGAATTTGAGTTCTTGCGGGCGGTTTTATTGAGAGAAAAAGAAGGGTTCTTTTTGTTATTGTGAAGAGAAGAAGAGCAGCCCCAACCAAAGAGAAAGCTAAAATTGGTAGATTTTTGGGCTGAGAAATCAACGCAACAAAAGGGTCTTAATTGGGGCACTGTAGTTATTGATTGCCCCACTCCATGAACATTGTTTCCCCCTATCATCTCTCAATGCTCGCTTGTGGGTTTTGAGAGAGATGAGTTTGATGATAGCTAATATCGTTGGGACATTTAAGGATAAACTTGTCAGAAAGAGGGGAGGAGGCTGAACAGAATATCCAGTGTTTCTTGACCAATATAGGATTTGTGGGATCCATTTTGATGTCCAAGGGGCCAGATTTTACCCGTTTTATTATTTTTATCGACGCCTTTTTTTTCCTTTTTTTTTTTTTTTAGTTTATTTGCAAGCTTTAGATTTTTAGCCGACTTAATTTTAAAATTGAAAATACCAGTAATATTTGGCAATTAGGTTGGATCAACGATTAATGGAATAAATATGGTATAAATTATTTTTTTAAAGTGTTTTTTATTTAGAAATATTATAAAATAATATTATATTATTTATTAAAAATTATTTTTTATATTAGTAAATTAAAATAATAAAAAAAACTAAATTAACTTAATGTTGGAACCGAGTTAGTTAATAATGTCCTAGCTTATAAGATTAAAAGATTAGGTTTGATGTATTAGCCTGTGCCTCAACTTCAAAGCATTCCAACTTTGACTCTAATACAGAAGTAACTATAGTTACTGTTGGTGGATAGCTAAAAATTTGACTATCCAGAAGTTTAGACCTGTAGATTATGTAGATTTTAATTGTTAAATTATCCTTTTGTCTTTCAAACCATAAAATTTACCCTCGATGCTAAGGGTATTTTTGGCTTTTTCATTGTACCTGTGTATCATTAGCAGATTATTTAGGGATGTTTTTGCTTTTTTTTATTTTTATTTGAAAAGTGAAACTATAAATCTATCCTTGGATGTTGACAAAAAGATGAAGGTTAGGTGGGGGTATTCTTGGTTTTTTCATCTGACCCTGAACAATAAAATAACAGCTTTACCCTCAGGTGTGACAAAGACAGGGAGCTGACGGTGAGGATATTTTTGGTTTTTCATGTTTTGTGAACAATGAAACTATTTAAATGCCCTTATAAATGACATAAACAGAGGGCTGACGTTGGGGGCATGATAGTACTTCCATACAAAGCTTTTTGTTGTTATCGCTGACTACAAAGGTGTTTAGGTAATTTCATACTTTTTTATTGTTTTTTCAGGGCAACTGCAAGCGTGTTTGCCTTACACACTGACAATTTCCTCTTGCACACACCTTTTATTCGGCACGTGCAGTATCGTTTGACAGTTGAAAATGTTTGGTCATCATGTATTTGGATGCGCCGCCATGTCCTTTTCCACATGGTGGGGTGTGTGTCGTCGGACGACAGGGAAGATTGTCGATGGTCAGTTTTCTTTTTTTACCCTTTTTCTCTCTCCTACAATGGAAAAATGCATGTCAATCCTCTCTATTAATAAGTGTTTCATTTCGATCTCTGATCTTTTGATTTCTTTTCTCCTAATTTCTTCTATATAAGTTTTGGTTGTTTTCAATTTTACCCTTCAATTAAATTGATCATATATGTTGTTTTTCATTTCGACCCTTATTTTTTTTTAATTTTTTTTTTAAATTTCTTTAATTATTTTGTCTCAAGGTTTTGACTTGCTACGTTTTTTTTCCTCAGATTGAAGTTAATTATATATTTTATTTTTCATTTTGATCTTTATTCTTTTAATTTTCTTATTTGGTTTTAATTCCTTATATTTTTTCAATCCTTCCTGAAAAAATTTTATTTTTTGTCTGTATTTATGTATTTATGCTTTTAGTTTTGATTTTTGATTTTTGTCATTTTCTTTTTTGTTGGGGTTTCACTTTTTGTTCAATTTAGTCCTGAAAATTTAATTTATGTTGGTGATCATTTTAAAATTGATATTTCCTCTTTTTACTTGTTGTTCTTTTTTTAGTATTTTTTTATTTTTATTTGTTCTTTAGATCAAATGATTTTTTCTGTGCACATAATATTTATTTTGGTTTTGCCTTTTTGTTTCTCTTTTTTTATTTTTTTAATTCTTCAGGTAATTTTATAATTGTCATTGTTTACACAATAATAAAGATAAGTTTAGTGACCATTTTTTAATTGTTTTCTTGTTTGCTTTTTGTAAAAATGTTTTGCTTTTTTTTGCTCTTCGGTTTAATTTAATGATTTTTATAGTTTGGAAATCTATAACCTAACATATAAGATGAACACAACCCTATATAAAGATAATTCCATCAAAAACCAATTATAAAAAAGGACATGTTTTTTTTTAAGCCAACCCAATTAAATCTTTAAAATGACCCGAGAGAACAAAATTGCTAGTTTTTAGAAGGAGGAGGCGTGTTTGACCCATATGAATGTTGAAAATATTTTTTTATGATCTATATATTTAATAAAAATGAATCTTGAATAGATTATATGGATTTGCAATAAAGGTTCTTTTTTTTTTTTTTTATGTAAATACGAATGAAGAATAGAGAAATAACTCTACTAGAAATGAAGTCAAATATGCAGATAATTAAGGAGAGGGTGCATCCTTCTATTGGAAAAAGTGAAGAGGCATTTGAATGAGTTTTGTTCACGGTAGAGAGACAGAGAGAGAGATGCAATTTTATATAGGCATATTTAGGCTCCATTCTCATTAACAAGTCACGAAAGTAATCATTACTAGGTTTTGAGTCCAGGGCTCCCCATATACATTGATGAGTGGGGTTTCTTTTCTGGTACATCACGTATCAACACCACAATTAGGCAGTTCGTCATGAACAAACATCATTTAGCTATGCTCTTTGTTATAAAAGCGCTGAGGGAAATGGCTTTTTCATTAAAGTGTGATTCAGTGAAGCCTAGCTTTTCTCAGCACAAGGTTAAGAGGTTGTAGAACTGCGACAATCCGGAAAAAGGACTAGTGATGAGGTTAGGTGGACTGACCAGAAAGCACACATCCAGCTGAGGAAACTGATTCCACGCCTCTTGGTTCCTCAGTTTCCATGTGTACACTTCCATTCTCAGTAGATTCCACATCAATAATATCTGCATCTGTGGGCAGCCCAGCATTTTCAGTTCGGACAGGCCAGAGCAGACCCTGCATTCTCAACAGATAGCTTTGGCTGAAAGGCGCATTTCTCACGTAACGGTTGGTTGTTAGGATGGCAGGGGATCTTTCAGAATCAGCAAGGAGATTAGACAAGGCGCTAAGGTCAAGATTTGGGAAGACTGAGCAGCGACACCGTGGACATTTCACATTCAGTCGAAGCCACTCATCAATGCATTCAACATGGAAATTATGTGCACAAGGCAGGCCACGAACCTGCAACATAACTATTAAGGAACTTTAGAAGTTCAACTGCGTTTTATTTCCCTCAGACCTGATAGCCTGTGACCCTGTGCTATTTGTCAACTCTAACATGTAACAAACCAGGTATGTAAAGACAATGTGAAATGAAATAGTTTGCATGAGGTTTAACTACCAGCACCAACCTTCCATTACCATGTAAAAAGTGACAATTTTCTTCATTATCATTTTTACAGGTGGTCTAATCTGCAACCAAATGACTTGGGGGATAAACTGCTCTGAACTAAAATAGTTGGAATATATATTCAGTGGGAGTAAAGCAGATAAATTTTCATTCCGGAGTTGTAACAGACCTACACTATACCTGAAGTTCTATTAAGAAAACTCAATAAAAGATAACAACAGCATTTTTAAGCAAGAAGGGCTATTTCTTTAGTGGAATAGACATTCCCTAGGGCAACTGGACATGTATATAGCATAGTAGTACAAAAAATTACCTCATTCCCTACATGGAACTCTTCAAGGCAGATGGGACATTCACTGCAATCAGTTGGAACAGCCTTGAGCCTGAACTTTGGAAGTTCTTGAATGAGTGCCTCCACTGCTTCCCTCTAAGAAAAGACAACAGAACCAGCAATAGAATTATAAACTAATAAGAAGTTTATGCCAATTTAGAATTTGTACACGACCAGATTTCTTCAAAAATATCACTGTAAGTTACTGGAAAGGATTGGAATCATACGACCCTAAAGTCCAATAATAGAATGCATTAACTTATACATACTCCAAAAAATATGGAGCACACCGACACAAACAAAACGTTAATATAAAAGTTCTCCGCAGTCCCTTTCCCCCCTGGATGCCCTTTCCTATTAAGGTCAATCCATGCTGTGATATGATAATTTGGATTATATTCAATGACCGATTAGAATTTGAAACCTGAAGTACTGTATTTTTAGGTTATAATAAAAACATGAATATGCAGGTTGTGTCCGGATTAAAATCAAGAATAATTGGCAAGCATATAAGTCATAGCCTCAATAGTGACAGGCACTTACCTGAGTGGGAGTCAAGTAGATTCCCGGTTGGTATGCAGCAGCATCTTGACCCATACCTCTCATTTCTTGACCTGCAGCTTCAAATGCCCAATCTGGCACCCGGATCAAATCAACCAAAACCTGGATTCATGAGTAGGATGATTCATGAGAAACCATGAAGGATGTAATAATAAACTTCGATGCTCAAGATGAATGAACCATTACCCCATATTCTGAAATAGGAATGCCCTGCTGAGCACGCAAGTGATGTGCTTGTCTTCGTACACGCCACTAGAAAGAAGATTAAACAAGCCGAGGATAAGAAGGGGCATGTGAAAATAAGAAAGCATCAATGAGCAGAATGATTTGAATATCAGGGTAAACAATGATAACCTTTCCAACAGAGATGCAAGCAATACTGATGAGTCCACAGTAGCTGAAAAGCAACCATATTAGAAAACCCCATTTCTGACCTTCTTCTGGTAACTGCAAGAAGTTAAATGTATCACCTCCAGAATTAAAATTGTCTCCAGATGACAATATAAAGGAATATAAAAAAGAACTTACACAATCTCTTGCACTTTTGAACCAGAGTGTGCCAATTATAGTCCAAGCCCAGAGAAATGGATATAGTAGCAGTGAGAGAATTGAAAGAACCACAATTCTTCCACAAAAACGGGCATATCTCTGCTGCCACCCAAAATCCCTTCAAGGAAATAAAATAGATAAAAAAGAAGAACTTATTATCTATATAAGGAAGTAAAATAGATGAAACAGGTATATCTCTGCTGCCACCCAAATCCCTACAAGGAAGTGAAATAGATGAAAAAGAACAACTGATTAGGCAAGATTCAGCTTACAAAGCGCCTTTTTAAACTTTCAGTAAAAGAACATGCAATAGACTGATGCAATAGATATTCTCAAACCACTCAATTCGACCATATGACAGGGAAAAAAAACTGTAACAAGTTTCTAAAACATTGTGAAAGACTTCACTCTTATGAAAACAGGATTAAACCAATTAAAACAAAGCAAACTCCGTAGCTACTTGATTTCAAATACTGTTCTAAAAATCATTGTGCAGAATCCTTTATCAAAAGCACAGGGATAATAAGGGAGTCAATCCAATATCTCATTTTGAGCAAATTTCTTTCTTGAAATCTCTCCAAAATCTTTAAAATAACATAACATGCAGAATTCTCATCTAAGGTAGCAGAAACCCATCACTAAAAACATTAATGACAAGGTGTATAAGGCCAGGCCTTACAATCCCATTCCAGCAGCAAGTCCATTATCTATGAACATCAACAAGCGAAACACAAAAACAGTAGTGTAATCAACCTGAACCACAAAAGTTAAAAATGAGATACAAGAGGAAACCATTGAAGTCAAATAATTAGTTTGGACTAGAATTAGATCGAACAACCTACCATTATCCATATGTGCAAAGGGTACGTACAAAGACGGTAACGCTTCCAATTGATGGCAACAATAATTCTATTAGTAACATTGTCAAAGAAAGAACAAACAACGTAAACCTAACTATCAATTCCCATATAATAATCGTTTAGAACTCAATTCATAATCTAACTTTCTTGGGAAATTCAAAAAATGCACAGTTTTTCTTCAAAAGCAAACGGTTAAAATATAAAACCAAGAAAAGATAGTAAGAGATTGATGTTAAGGAATAACCAAAAGAAAGCCAAAAACAAGAAGGTTAAGCAAGAGCCATAGAAATCAGACTCAAAGACTCAAACTTTCTTGGGAATTAAAGAAATAAAATGAAAACCCTTAATTATATGAAAGCCAGAATTCATAATGTAAACATAAGGATACGCACTTGTTGCTAGCATTGACAAGAAGAAGCCATCGTACCTGCAAAACCCAATATTTTTCAACATGAAAACAAAAATCTTGAAACAAAAGGGCAGGCACCCACCAGTATACAATATCTACAGATATAGTGAGGATAATCAGAAGGAAAGGAAAGATTGAGGACAAACCACTTGAAATCGACTCCTCTCATTGCCATAACTAACAGGAAAACCCTTGGGAAAAAAAGGAAAGAAAGACTTATTACAAGAACGAGGGAGAGTGCGTGTGTCTGTATGGGAGTCAGTGAATAACAGCCCTCGTACCCCGTTTATGAATTTCAAAAAATAAAATAAAAATATTATTTTAAAGTAAAAAATATTTATCTTTGGAGTCCTAAGTTTTTTTTTTAAGAAAAAACTAAATGCAGTAATTGTTAGTAACTGGAACTTGATTAAAGAGATTAAGAGAGTACAGGTTGTTGACGGAGATTTGGTGTCACGTTGATCGACGGTGTTAAGTGGGGTTGATTGTTTTTTAGGTAAAAGACAGTAAGCAGTCATGGAATTTATTTCATTTACTTGTGGAAACTTTTTCTTTTTTCTTTTTTCTTTTTTCTGTTAAAAAAACACAATTGTAGGGTGCTGTGGAGTATGGGAAGGAGGCAAGCAAGTGGTTGACACGTAGGTTTGGGTTGCTGACATGTCCAAAAGAGGCTAGGTTGGCTAAGGGGGTTGGTCCCTTTCATCATCGATCTTACAAAAGAAAGAAAATATGAAGTGTTTTCAAGTTCGTACTTCCAAGACACGTTTGCCTCCTTTTCTTTTTCTTTTTATTGCCGTCAATGATGGCATTTTTTCGGTTTTAAATTACTTTTGTCATGTTTGTATTAAGTTTTAAAAGTGTTTTTATTTTTTATTTTAAATTATATTTTTTATATATTTTTAGATTATTTTCATGTATTGATGTCAAAAATAATTTTTAAAAAATAAAATAAAATTCATTTTAATATATTTCTGAACAAAAAACACTTTAAAAAACAATATCAACCACACTCTCAAACATATACTTTAGGCTAGAGAGAGAATAAACTGCAACATATGGCAAATTAACCAAAAAAAAACTCGAATTTTTGTCTTAAAAATTTTGCAATCATATTTTTTATTATGTAATTAAATAAAAAAAAACTATCTTAAAAATATTATTTAACACAATTGATCAATGACTCGGGTTGCAGGTTAGCTAGGGTTTATAAGGAACTGACTTCATAATTTATTTTGGTTTACTTTTTGTAGTGTTGTCACAGCCTCAACCAGATATCCCAACATTGGGTTTTTCTTTTTTATGAGAGGATTTTCTTATCATATAATTGAGTAAAAAATATTTTAAACCCAGATAAGAAAAACACGCAAAAAGGAGAAAAAAAATCGCACACCTGCTTGGTTTCGCTTTGCCTCCATAAGATGTTTAAAAGAGAACCCAGTTGAGGATTATCTGTACAAGAATGAAAAAATAAGACAAAACCCACTAGAGATTTGTAAAGGAGTAGCTTTTACTTTATTAGATTACTAAATGTTTTTATGTATTGATTTTAGTGTTGATGATTCTCTCTGTTGATATTGCTGTAGAGAGAGAGCAGGAAACAGGAAGAGAGAGAAGGAAAAGGGTTCTTCTTTGGATCGCCCGTTTATGCCTTTTTGGACCTTACTTTCCTTTATTTCCCCAAAATTTTGTTTAAAGATGACGAGGACATTCTTAACATTTTTTTACGACGATGACTATGGTGTCCCAGGAGAACAAATATAGAACGATGACCAAACCCATGCACTTTTTTCTTCCGGTTCCAATGATGGCCATGTATGGATAAGTGGATGAACTAACCACGGATAAATCTGATCTGACTTGACTGGCTTGATTAATGAAATTAATAAAAAAAAATTAATTTAATTTTATGAACTATAAATGTCAATTTCATTCTATTTTAGTTTTGTCAAAACGGCCAAAATATTTCATGTCATTTAAAAAAAAGATAAAATGATATTATTTTTATCTCGATTTAAATTCTGGTCTATTTCGTATTTTTCAGCCACATACCGGCCGAAACATATCGGTTTCATTTTGCTCTTTTCATTTTGGTCAAATAGTATTTTTTTTTAAATAATGAATAACTTTATAATATTAATCATTTTCTTGATCCGATCGTTAGATTAAGATGAAATTTTACGAGGAGTCTCTTGACATATTTATATATATATATATATATATATATATATATATATATATATATATTATGTTAAAATTTTAGAGCAATTGAAGAATATAATGACCTTGCGAGATTGATGATAGCATTCTCGTAGTATTATACATGTTCATAATTTTGTTGAGAAAAATCATTTTATTATGTCTTTTTTTAGATTAAATTGCACAATTTTAAATAATTTTATTTTTTGATTTGAACCTAAAAAATTGAATTAATATATTTAATTATATATATATACACACATAAACAGTACAACCCCGAAACGACGCTCTGAAACCGAAACATTTCATTTCAATTAAAAAACGAGCACCAACCAAAACGGTATTAGCAACTTTGGTATTAACTCAAATTTAATTGTTCAATTTATAGCTTGAATTTGTGCTAAAAATATAACTTTATATGAAAATGAGTGATAAATAATACTTTTGATTTTGAATAGTTATTTACTTGTCTAAAAATCAATCATCATAATTAAAAAGGTTTGAAGGTGAGGGTTGGTGAATTTATGTGCATACTATGTTTGTATTAATTTGTATCTTCCTATCGGTAGTTACCATTTAATAGTGTTTGATTTCTAAAATTGATTATTTATTTTCTTTTTTGGAGTTTGTAGTTATTATTTTTTTTCTTCAATGACATTTTGATTATTTTTTAAAATCTAATTGGTTATTCTTGATTTGTTGATATATGTTAAATGATCTATTTCTTTTATCTTCAATTGATTTTATTATTTCCTCGTAGGATTTTCATGTATTAGTATAATAGATTTAGGCTATATTTTTAGGAATGCGATCATTTGTGTGGTTCTTAAACAAGTTTTTAGTTTAAAGCACAAATATAATCATTTTTTTATAAAACTTAGTTAATTATGGATAAAAGCTTCAATGTAAGCATCCATGTGATGGAAAGAATATTCTACTTAATTTAACATGTAGATCGAGACATAAGTAAATACATAAATATAAATCTTAAATAAAATAAACAATTAAGCATAAAAATATTATAATTGATAATTTTATATCAAGTAAAATCATTGATAAATGGTTTCATTGTTTCAAACTCTAAATTATGGTATGTATTATTGTATTTATCAATCATTAGTTTCAATATTAATTGTGATTTAGATTGTAGTTGATTAAAATATAATAAAAAAATATTTTGAACAATTAATCCAGGATGATTCAAATTCACTAAAAAATCTAACTATAAATTAATATTAAAAACTATTACCTACAAACTTTTATAAACTTATGTATCTAT
This sequence comes from Salix purpurea, assembly GCA_027405865.1. NCBI lineage: Eukaryota > Viridiplantae > Streptophyta > Magnoliopsida > Malpighiales > Salicaceae > Salix > Salix purpurea. The sequence continues at coordinate 2,363,093 of JAOWLH010000015.1, read as the reverse complement.
CAACAAATAAAAATCTATTAATAGTTAATGACTTAATGAATATTAAAAATAATTAACTACATATATTTATTTCAAATGGTTAAATCAATATTTTTATGGATAAAAACCTTGAAAGACCTAAAGAAAGCACTTTAATTATAGGAAAACACCTAAAATATTTATTTTTTGATCATTTAAGTCTAACTTGTCAAAAAATCATGACAAAGCTTTGTAAAGAAATAGAGAATTGGTAAACCCTATTACTATTGAATAAAAATCTATTTTCTTCTAAAAAAAATCAAGACTAAATTTAATATAAAAGATGAAGTTATTTTTTATTTTATTATTATGGTGAAAAACAAGGCATAAAGCCCTACAAAAAATAAATTAAAAAGGCAAAGTTAACCCATTTAGGTCAAAATACAAAATTAAAAACAAATTTCCAGTGGATCATCAATTATCCACCCATGTCTATGCAAGGGGTTCATAATAAAACCATAGTTTGCTAGCCAATTTATTGCATTATTACCTTCGTTGAATGTATGTTGCACTTAAATCTCCCACTCTATATACATAACTTACCTCACTTAATTAATCAATTCATAAATGACATCAAATTTAATTATTGGTTTAAAAAGAAAATCAATAATTGATTGGGAGTTTGACTCCATGGTAACTAAGTTTAATCCTAAATTTTCATGCTAGATTTAATTTAGTGATAATTACCTATCGCTCAACTCGAACTGAGATACACACCATTATATTAATCGTGAACCCCTTTTTCTAGGTCCTCAAACCATATTGAATCAACTTTTTTGTTATTACATTGTCGGTATTATCCTTTATGCACCCCATTCACATTTAGTTAAACTCATTTCAAGGAGAGTTACTTTCATCTCACTAATTATGTTTTCTTATCATTATTCCTTTCGTCAACACCCTCGACAAGTGACTTGTTAATGTCAATAATCATACCTTAAATATAATATGCCATGCTAGATTGTAGATTAATGTGTTCCTTAAAGATCCTTTAATTCATTGTTTCCCATGATACCAAACAACAACTATAAATACCATATGTCAACTCATTCATTCTCTAATGAAACATGGGTCTAAGAATGTTATTTAAGAGCCAAACATTTTTGTTAGTGTTATAAAACTCATATCGATATTGTGATGGAATAAACACTTCTCAAGTTCTCCTAACCGTTGGACAATCACACAACACATTAGTAATGAATTCCATAATAGTTTGGGCATAAGTTACAGTAAGCATCTGTCGTGAGCTTTCTTTTAGATATAGTATCATTCAATAATTTATCATAAACAATGATCTATAAGAAGTTTATAATCATTTATGGGCCTTATAACGCCATATCATCCTCCAAATATGTCTCGTCATTCTATTATCTTTATAAGCTCTTAAGTGGCACAATTAGTTTTAACAATAAAGTTTCAGCGAGAATTATTTGAATAAATAACATTATCCTTCTTGTCATGAAATGTTAAAGGGTAATTAACTATTGTCAAAACCACTTACACATGAAGTAGATGAGCAAATCAATTTTATTTTCATTAATTATTTTTTGTCACCATATCTATAATTATTGTATCATCTTCTTAGTTAGGAGCTCTTGAGATATATACTGAAATAGATGATGATACCTTTCTAAACAACTATCAAGCCAAAAAAAAACTATGCCAATACCCCATCAACCATGCCATGTCTATATGAACTTAAGGCCATACTTTACAAATGGTTTAAGGGTGAGTTTTTGCCCTTTATTTATAAATTTATATAGGAGTCAAAATTTCATTAAGTCATTAATTGTCATCCAAGACATATTGTTATGACTGGCTAAGAGTTTGATTTCATTGAAGCAATCTCATTTAAGATGATCATTTAGATTAACATTAACAATTATACATACTCACTTTGATCACCTTTCTTTTTTATTATCGTGTGAATGAGATGACAATATAAAGAAAATAATATCAATATTGATTGTATGCTTGTTCTATAACATTCAAATTCCTCATAGATGCCTCGTTACTTTCATTAGGAAAAAACTATCAAACCTAGGACTCTCTATGACCTTATCAACAATTGCCTCACTTATTTTAAGTTTAGTTAGTACAAGCACATCAAACCTATAAGTTTTTTTTTAAGTCATTAATAATAAATCAAGAATTTCTATAACCTGCCCTATGATAGTTCTAGTAACACAACTTCATCATAGTATAATAATAATAAAAAAAACCTAAAATCTAATCCCCATCACGATGCACCAACCACCTAACCTATTAACCTTACCTTTTAATTGATCATGGTAATATCTTTATGGATTTGAACTGGTCATCATCATATGTAATCATCCATTGCCTAAATGATTCTATTATCTCCATTCTACTTTCTAATAGTGTGGAACTTTTTTAATATACCTAAGTTATGACTGGAATGAAGTTGTCACTCTCTTTATAAGTCTTTTTTTTTCATTTGATCATGGTTATTAACAAATGGAACAAACTTTTTTTTTATATGCTGGTCATAATAAAAGCAGATTGCTTGCAAACCTTCATAAGTTAATTTTGTGTATTCTCCTTCTTGATTTAAACTTGGTCCTCCAAACAATATGAAATCTTGATCCTTTAAATTAGAAAATCTCCCCAAGAAAAAAATCATTGTCCAAGTCAACCAGCATAAGGTCTCTCTGAATTCTCCAACTTGTATGAAAGTGATCAATAAGTTGTTGTAACCTACCCTTTAGCTTGTAATTTTCATAATCAAATATTTTCTCCAAAGTTCTCTAATATGTTTCTTATTCTCTGTCAATAGCTTAATGATAGAACAACCCTCATCTTCATCTTTCTCATCCTCTTTGTCATCTGAAATACATCCATCTTGATGTACCAAACTTATAGTTTATATATTTACAACAAGACACATGAAGAGATATAATAAAATGAATTGTGCTTGATCATCTTTTTTTATTAGATTATTGAAATAATTTATTGATGGACCAAAGTTGTTGAATTCTTTGATCTTTTTTATTTTTTATTGATTAGGAAATAATCAATAATATTTACCTTGATTATTTTCTTAACACCTAATAATATAGGGAAAAAATAGAAAATAGAACAAATAAACTCATAAACCGCATCATACACTTGATCATCACTTTTTAGAACAAGATTACACATTATATATAATTTAAAAACATCCAAAAAAATTAATTTAAAATAAAAATAAAAATTTAAAAATCTCAATTTTTTTCAAAAATAATTTTAAAATATAATGTCAAACACATCATATTATAGATTTTTTTTAAATTGGCTCCACCAATTGTCACGTTTTTTGTTTGTTCCATCTAAATATCATAATTAATTTCAAACAAAAAACCACCCGGACCATTAACTCATCATGAAAAATAAATATCTTATTGGTGAATAATAATTAATTCCACTTCATGTCATGTACCATCCATGCATGCATGCCACAAAAGCAACGATGCGATCGGATGTACCCATGGAGGCTAGAAATGCTAGCACGACGCCGAGCCTAATCTCCAGAACCATAGCAAACGTCACGCTAAGTGCCACGTGTGACAGAGCCACAAAAGCTGCCACCTTGCACTGCCGTGGCAGGCCGATAGAAAATGATAGGGGCATGCACTTTGTGCTTGTGTAAGAAAATCAATTAGTACTGTTACCTGCCGGGCATAATCTCTTTTTGTCTTTTCCTCGCCTACGAGGGTAGTTGTGTACTTTCCCCATATTTTACGGCAACTAAATCCTTTTTTTAATACCAAGTTATTAAACCTAACCCTACCCTGGTCTATACAGTGAACCCCGGTAAATTAAAACGGTTTTATTTCAATATTATTTAAAAAAAACATAAACTGATTTATTTTTATTTTTAAAATAAAAAATAAAGCTGAGTTTTAAATAAGTTATATTTTACTTGATTTTTTAAAGGAGCATGATTTAATAATACTTTTGTTCTGATTATGTGTTTTATAAAAAAAAACAGAACGACGGGGCACAACATACTAGCAGGATAGATGTTTCCTTGTAAATTTAAATTTTATTATTTAATTAATATATTATTTAAACCTCATATTTAAGGAATTAAATAAAAATATTATTTAACTTAGATTATTAATTTATCAATAATATTATAATTATGTCTCAAGGCACATTAAACATTCAAACGGTAAACATTTTGCGTTTTATGTTAAGATGTATGGTAAAATTTTAGATATTTTTATGATATAAATATGTTATTTTGTAAAAAAAAGAATCGAAATAAGATTTTGATTCAGAAACCTCGACCGGGAGAAACCCTCGGAGGCAAAAACAATTGTCTAGCAAAACCAAATTCTTTCTCAAGGCTTTCTGCACGTGTTGAAGCCAATAGGCAAGTAAACCAAATTCTTTCTCAAGGGCTCCCTGCACGTGTTGAAGCCACCAAAGAGGAAGGGTGCTGCTGTCATCGAATTTGACTCTTCGAAAATTGAACATGTGCTGGCAATTCTATCCTTATCTATGAGATAAAACAACTGGATAGATTCTCTTGTGAGATGAACGTAGAGAATTTAATATTATTTTCGGGTCAGTTTACGTGTACCTCGATTAATTTATATAATTTGAAATTAATGATTATGTAAGTTTGTAGTGACCATTATATTAACAATTACAGAAAAAACAATTTTTTAGTCTCAAACTCATACTACTGGACCACCTCCTAGATGATTATCTGTGTGTGTTTATATATATATATATATATATATATATATATATATATATATACACTCACCGAATTTTGATTTATTTATTGTTTCTTGAAATTCCATTTTGAAGAAGTCAACCAAAGCGAGCTTGTCTCTATAATTAATATATAAGTACCCGATTAATAGATTAAGACCAATCTCCTCGTAGTCAAATGCAAGTAAAGTAATCTTAAGAGGTATGAGAGTTTGTTTTCTTTCTTTATTTTACTTCTTACAAAAATCAGGACATTATAATTAATGTTTAAAATAATTTATTATTATAAATATGCCGCCTCGATTTCAAAGGGTTTGCTCAGTCGTAGTTAACATAATAGGTTGATTTAAGAGAACTCTAAGGTTATTTGTTTCAAGAGAACAAGGTGGTTTAACATTAATTAGGTCTAGTTATTTAACAATTATTATTATTATTATTATTATTATTATTATTATTATTATTATGAAATGAAAAGACTAATGAATTCACAATAAGTAGCTTGTGTTTTATAAGTAAACTAGCTTTTTGAGTGGCATTATGCAAGTAGTTGGATTTTTTTTCCTAGCAAAAAAAAAATCGAACATATAAGTTTTTTAATATGTTTTTTTGATAAAAAAAAACATTTATAGGTATGAGTTGAAAATTTTCTATTTATACATTTTATAAAATAAAATCATTGATAATATATGCTAGTAAATGCAAAATAAAGATGTTAATACGTCTATTGAACTTGACTCAAATTATTATTTTTTCAAACAAATAAATAAATAAATGTGCAAGTGTTGTAAATGATTTTTTAAAATTAAGAAATAACTATAAATCAGAGATTGTATGCTTATGTATGGTAAAATACAACAAGGATTATATGTTCATACGCCATTGCAATCTAGGTCATGAAATCACAAAAATCTTATAAAAAATAATTTGGAACAAATTAATCATACATAAGCATACACAAAAGATATCATGAAAAAACAAATGACTTGAAAAATAATATTCACGACACTAAAAAGACCATGAAAACAACAACATGTTAGATCGACATGGCCTTAATGTTCAACCCGCCAAACCTATAACTCAAGTCATTGATTCCATTCAAAATATGAGGATCAAATATGGAGAAAAAAATATAAAAAATCATAAGAAAAGTTAAGTTATAAAAATTACCTTATATGAAAGAAATAAAAAAAAACATGGACTAAATTTGAAGAAAAACAAATTGAAGTGTTATTTTGATTATTTAAACGAATAGATGCAAAAATTAGTGATAAAAGAGAGTGAAAAAAAGAAGTTATTGATATCAAATCAGAGGTTTATTGACCACACACGTCACCTAGTAATGGTGTGGCCACCAAGACAATTCAAATTTCATCTTTAAAGTTGATGTCTAGCAGTTAAGTAGCGTCACACTCTCTACTTAAAAAGTACAAATATCGCTACTTGTTGATGTGTACAATGCATACATCATCGAATTATTTTAATAATATTTATTTTTATATAACTATTAGATTTCTTCAACTGAATTATATATATAAACAAAGACATAATTAAACCTCTACCCGAGTTAAAATAAAAAAAACTACTTTTAAGGTATTTAAGTTATTTTAATGTGTTACAAAAATCAAAATACAAAAACTCCTTTATCAATTATTATATAATTATTTTACTATATCTTAGAAAATGTAAGAAAATAATTTGATCTGTTTAAATTAAATCATGATTAATTGATCCATGTAAAAATATCAAATTATTTTTAACAATTAATTATATAATTTTGTTTTCTAGTGATAAAATGATCATTGCATGCACTCAGAAACTTTAATGGTAATATTTTAAATACAATTGAAAAAATCTTAAACGTAAAAATTCAACAACACCAACAAAAATTATAAAAATGTTGGGATCAGGACACATGCATCATCCAAAACACAGCAGGGAGGAAGCTCCATTTAATTTTGTATGTTGGATAACAAGTTTTGAAATAAGACATATTAATTATTACATTTTTAAAGTGTAATATATTTATTATTGTTGTCGCACCCCAAAAATGAGGGCGGCGGCGTGACGACTCTTCCCCGTATCCGGAAGAGTTCAATGTCGGAGGGATTATCTTTATTTCTGTGGAAAGGGAGTTGCCACCTAGTATTATGGTTATTAGGAAACCTAGACTAGTCTTTCAGAGATTCTAGGGTAAGGGACTGGTTGCGTAAAGGGAAGGTTTTAGCACCCCTAGTACGCCCTACCTAAGGTAAGCTGTTTGGTGTTTTTGTTTGCTTATGATTTGTTATATTATTAATCTTTTGAAAATGTATTGGTTACATGATTATGGTGTATTATCCCCACAAAATATTTTGGATATTAATCCATTTAGGATTTATTTATCCAAATACCGATAGTGAATAACAGCATATTATCCCCGCCGAATATTTTGGATATTGACCTCTTAGGATTTATTCATCCAAACACCGACAGTGAATAACAACATATTATCCCCATCGAATATTTTGGATATTAACCCTTTTAGGATTTATTTATCCAAGCATCGATGATGAATAATAAATCAAAAGAATAAAAAAAGAAAAAAATGAGATTTTAATATTTTTGGTATATTGGCCAATACCCTTTGGATTTTACAAACATGTTGTAAAATCCAAAAATGCAAGAAATGATTTTTCTTTATGAAATTCATGCAAAAATTCATTTCTTCCTTAAAATTCCAAGGTAATATATTTTTTTTGAAACAAAAAGATTTTTTTAAAATATGCTAGTGTATTTATTGGCCGTATGTACAAAAACAACACATTTTTTGTTCTAGATGTTTTCCTAAAAAATATATATTTTTAATATATTTTTATATATATTTTTATTATTTATTTTATTATTTTATTTATTTTATATTTATTTACTGGTGGGCTGGACTGCCAGCCCACCAGTTTGAGGTCTGGGCTGCCAACCCAGCCTGTCTCGGGCTGGACTGCCAGCCCTCACAGGAGCTGGGCTTGCGGCCCGGATTCGCTGGATGGGCTTGCAGCCCGGCTTAACTGGGCTGGCTGCCAGCCCAGCCTGTCTCTCTTTCTGGCCGGGCTTCCGGCCTAAACAGACCGGAGCCCGTACCCTTTAATGGTTGGGCCGGGCACCAAACCCGGCCCGACCCGACCCGGCGGGGAGTGAATTAATTCACTCCCTGCATGCAAAAGGAAGAAGATACATAGTGAATTGCCAAATTTTGGAGTTCGATGAATGGCTTACCTGTTTATACCGTTGTGTAGAGGACGTCGAGGTGGTTCTTCTGGTCGTGGTGGTTACGGAAATGGTGGCCTGTGGTGGCCGGAGTTGTCGTCGGAAGGTGACGGGGTTGTGTGCTGTTGCGGGGGCTGTGTGCTGTTGCGGGGCTGTTCGGCCAACCCTTGCCTTAGACTGGGCTGGTGGTCACCGGAGTAAGGGGAGCTCCTGGTGGTGACAAAATGATGCGTGGTAGCCGGGATGGCTGCCGGCGTTGATGAACCGAGAGGGAGAGAGAGAGAACGATGACTGCTTTCAGAGAGAGAGAGGCGAACAACCGAGAGAAAAACGCAGTAGAGAGGGACCAGACCCGAGAGAGATGAAGTTCAAATCTTGCGTAAAATTTCCTTGTATTCTCTGCTTGTTTTTTCTTCCTCCCTTTTCTTTCGTTTTCTCACCATTTTATAGGCGCTGCAGAGTTACCGTTGCAAGCAACGGTGGCCTTTTTCCTGCAGTGGCAGGCTTGCCGGTGGCTGCATGCAGGTGGCCTGTCGGCGGCGGGGGCAGGTGGCTTGTCGATGGCGGATGCAGCGGCTTGTCGGTGGCGAGTGCAGGCGAAGGGGGGGGCTGCTTTAGGGGTGAAAGTATAATTTGGTCCTTTGATTTGTGTTTGCTCTCATTGCACCCTCTAATTGGCTTTAAATTTATGAATTTGTGCAATTGTACCCCTGTTCAAATTTCAACATTAGCCTTAACTATGTGCGCTTCTTTCATTTTGGTCTCTTATTTCTGATTTATGCAATTTGATCTTCAATTGATCATTAAACTTTCAATTGTTTTCAATTCAACCCCTAACTTGCGCAATTGGCTTGAAAAAAAATTCAAATTGGTCTCCAAAAATTCTGATTTTCTCAATTGAGCCCAAATTAAATTTAAGAACTTGATTTCTTATTGACTAAGCCTTTAATAAAAATTAATTTGACTAATTTAAATTATAATTAAGTCACTATGCTTAGTTAAACCCTTCAATTGGACCTAAATTAATTCTCGAACATAATTACAATTTTATATTAACCAACGACTAAATCAAATTGGCCCATAAAAATATAATTATATCTTACGACTTAATTTATACGCAGATTTATCCGATAATAAATTACTTTAGCCTTGACTTTGCGCTTTTCTTCATTTCTGGGAACAAAAGAGGTACAATCAAACTCTCAAAAAACATCCAAAATTTTACCTTGATTTTTCTATCGACATCAGCCCCTTTTATTTTTTTGTTATTTTCGGGTAGTTTTGGGGAATGACCCAAAATTGAGTTATGACAATTGGTATTCTGAAACATGATAATTATTTTTTCACATTTACAAATAGAAAAAAATAGTAAATATTCAAAATTGAAGAAACAACCAACAAGTGTAATGGGTGATGGGCACTGAAACGGATGCCTGAGTTGTGATTATGAAAAGTGAGCACTCTGTATAATGGGCCCCATCTAATCTTGATTGTGATAGATTCGATTGTCAAATCTCATCCATTGATTTGTGATGGACAGCATGTGTGATGGGCTGTTTTCAAGATTCATCAATTGCCCTTAAATCTGCCCAATGGTTACTTTCTTGCCACGTACGTAAATACCATTTCCTTGCTTACCCTGGGCTAAAAATAGTATATAATTAACCAGTAAGTCCATGACTAATGAAGCCAATTACTCATTAAATATAATTTGTTCGTTTGATATTTTTATATATTTTTAAAGTGCTAGTATTAAAAATAAAAAACTTCTAAAAAATAATTTAAATAAAATAAAATAAAATTACTGCAATATACCCTACAGATTCTCTTGGCTTGAGACAGTAGAGTTGAAATGGATGCTCAAGTTGAGGGAGTAGAGCATGTGCTCGATGCCTTGCCTGAGAAGGCATTGCTTACCATGAAAAAAAATATGGAAACAGAGAGAGATTGTGAAACCAGTTGTCTGTCTCCAGGTGTCTGAAAAACAGGGATGATCCTTATCGCCCCCACGGCTAGATCTCCACCTGTTAGGACCAGAATTTTATAATATATAAAATCATTCATGTCAAATTATTGGGAGTGCATAAATAATCAAGTGGAAGTGTACATGAATTTATATTTGAAAGTCATTCTCTAAAGTCGTACGAATGACCTTCCATATTAACATGTTATTTTTTTGAGAGCTCTTTAATTCTGTTTACCTTAACCTTATTTTCTCTCTCATGGTGGGATGTCAGAATGAGAATGAAACAACCATATATATATATATATATATATATAGATAACAAATCATTTTTTGGTATTCATGCTTTTTGTCATTCTCACCTTCTAATATTCCTATATTTTGATATTTCTATTTTAGTTCATTGTTAAAATAGAAATAATCATTTAATCTCTACACATTAAAGGTCTACACCCTATTAAATATATTAAAAATTTAATTGTCTAAAAATATTTAACATATAATTTTTAATTAGATTTCATTTTATTTAACAACCCACGGACACATAATTATTCTTGGATAAGCTCAATACTAAATTAATGTTAAAACATATCTCCACGCTCATGCAATAAATACCAGAGGTACTTTGATAATATGGCTTGCTCTTTGTTTTCACATCACATCAGCCAAAATAACTAAAGATGGAAAAATAAATATCATAGGCATCCTTATAAATCTTTGAAGTGAATGAATTTCAGGTCTCTTGACCTAGGCAAACATAATCTCTTGGCAGTTTTATTTTTTATTATTAAAAATAAGAAGAAAGGAAGTCAACAAATCTTGCATCCAAGACCATGCTCTTGCAATAGAGTGAAGGTTGGTGAACACGTGCAGTTGATTTGGTGATTAGAAAAGGTAAATGCTTCCTCTCATAATTTTTCAGGTTTAAATTTTAGGGCCTACATCTAAAACAATGTATTAAATTCTCTTGAATGCACAAAAACGATGTGAGGATACACTTTTAAAATTGAGTAAAAAGAAAATTTAGTCTTTACAAGTTAACTCGAAGAAAACCTTTGCTTAATAAAAAAAAAGGTTGGTGGTAGGATTATTAATTATTATTGCTTTTGAAGGGCGAAAGAAGCTACTCATATTTAATTTAACAATATGATCCGTGCAACATGCACACCAATTCTAAAAAAAAAATAAAAAATGAATTCACTTTTAATTAATGCCCGATGGTCCTTTTCTGTTAAAAACTATACTTAGCACACTACAAACATGTTTTCCAAATCGTAAGAAGTTTAAACAATCGATGACGAATGCATGATTAGTCTATAAGAGTACTTGAAGGGGCAAATCTTCAACTCCATGCCTTGTTGATTGATTTATTCTAATATGCAAATGGAAAATCACCTTAGCATACAAATCTTAAGTTATATTGATTGATTTAGTGTATGTTTCGAGTTGTTTCAAGTTCGAATCTTATACTAATTTTGTGTTTATGCAATATAACCTGAAAATAGTTCTTTAGCATCTTTAATTTGGAAAATAAGAGATCATGAACAAAGAAAGAGAGCACAAAACTCAGATGGTGTGGACTTTACATTCAGCATTGAATTTCAAGTTCAAAACCAAAACCTGACCATTCGCTGAGGTGTTGAATGATTTTTTTTTACTTTCTTACATATAAGTCCAAATATGACTTTCAAGGTTTTCAAAATCCATTCTAACAACCTATTGACATTCACAAGTTTTTGATGGAAACTGACATTGACTGGTAACTTCAAATAGAACAGAAGCTATCCCTAGGGCTGCATGATATAAGCTAAATCTGAAATGATTATCCTTGAGACTCAAGAATTTGACAAAAAGGGCCAAGAAAGAGTTAGTGGCCATATTCCACTTGGTTGCTTGCGTGCAAATTGGTGCATGATTTGTTTGTCCCGGGATTGGAACTTTGTGGGAACAAGTCTAATTTTTTATGGGTCCTTGGAGAGTTTTTTGCCCCACATGGAATTTGTTCGACATTTCTTAAACATGGTTCGAAAACCTAGTCACATCAATTTTTCCAACTCCTAAATTCAAGTTGTCAAATGGCGGACAACACCTCAAGTCAATTAGGGTAAAAACAGAACTTCTGACAGTGGGATAGGGAAAAAACAAATTAAACCATTCATTATTGATTTTTGACATACCCTGTCAATAATACATTACTGTATATAATATACACCATGATATTATACAGCACCAAATTAATAGCCTCAAAATTATCTTATAGCTAAAACAGCTCGGGGTTGTACTGTGCACGCTGACTCAAGCGCACTGTGGACTGGACTTTTATCCTCCGTTCGTCGCGTGAGTTTGTCCACCTTTTTTTTTTTTACACAGGTCTTCTTTATGTATTTTTTATGGTGAAATTGACAAATAAGAATCTTTGGCCGAGCGGTTGTCCGCGCGCTGCCAACAGAGGCGCGCGCGAGTTCGAACCGCCTGGGCACCAAGTTTTTGTCTTTTTTTTCCTGTTTTTTCGCAGGTCTTCTTTATGTATGTTTTGTGCTGAAATTGACAAATGAATACCTTTGGCCGAGCGGTTGACCGCGCGCTGCCAACATAGGTGCGCACGAGTTCGAACCGCCTGGGCAACAAATTTGTGGTTTTTTTTAAAAAAAAAATGGGATTGTTTTGTTAAAAAAAAAATTGTTTTTTTTTACCAAATCTGATTTGTTTTTTTTTTTTTTTAAGTTTTTTTAACCAAAAAAATGGTTGTTTTTTTTTTTTAACAAATCTGATTTGGTTTTTTTTAGGAACTTTTTTTTTTTAAAAACGGGTTTTTTTTTTTAAATAAGTGGTTGTTTTTTTTCTTTTTTACAAAAAACAAGAATTTGTTTTTATAACTAAAGTGTCCACACCAACTTACGCGAACCACGACTAATCTCTGGATGCACTTTTTTTTTTATATTTTTTTCTCTATTTTGTTTTGCCACTTATATATTTGTTTTTCTTAATCGAGGTGTCCGGGTCAGCTTACGCGCACCACGATTGTTTCTTCCCAAGTATATATTTTTTTTCCTGGCCGACTGAGCGCGCGACGAATAATCCCTGGGCTCATTTTTTCATATTATTTTTTCCCATTTGTTTTTCTTACTTATATATTTTTTATATATAATCAGGATGTTCGGATTAGCTTACACGCACTATGACTATTATTATTTTATAGAATACCTAAAGGAGATCGCAATTCCAAAAAGTTATGAATATATATATTTTGACGTTGATATGAAATAAATAGCAAAATATATAATTAGTCTAACATATTTATCAGAGAAAAAATTACAACTAATTATTCACCCTTTTTTTTCCTATACAAAGGTCTTCTTTATGTATTTTTTATGGTGAAATTGATAAATGAGTACCTTTGCCCGAGCGGTTGTCTGCACGCTGCCAACATAGGCACGCGCGAGTTCGAACCGCCTAGGCACCAAATCTGTTTTTTTGTTTTTAAACTGTACTTTTCTAAAAAAAAAGTTGTTTTTTTTTTTAAAAAAAAACGGGTTTTTTTTTGTTAAAAAAAGGGATTTTTTTTTCAAATCCGATTTGTTTTTTTTTTAAAAAAAAAAAAACGGTTTTTTTAACAAAAAAAAAATGGTTGTTGTTTTTTTTTTAGCAAATCTGATTTGATTTTTTTTAGATACTGTTTTTTTAAAAAAAAAAAACAGTTTTTTTTTTTTTTAAATAATCGGTTTTTTTTTTCTTTTTCACAAAAAACAAGATTTTTTTTTATAACTGAAGTGTCTAGGACAGCTTACGCACACCATGAATAATCCCCGGAACCACTTTTTTTTTAATATGTTTTTTCTTTTTCCCCCGTTATATTTTTTTTATAACTGTGGTGTACGAGTCATCTTACGGGCACCACGACTATTATTTTATAGAATGACTAAAGGAGATTACAATTTCAAACATTAATAATAAACATAAAATATTTTTTTATCAATTATCATTTTACTAATTAAATATTAAAATAACAAAATACAACATATATAAAATCAATCAGTTTCCAACATAAATAAAAAAGCCCAGCGCATCGCGCGGGCAAATTCACTCGTTTCTTTCTAGTTTTTCATGTTAGATTCCTATTAGTCTATAGTGCACAACAAACTCTTCACTCAAGATTTCTTCCTAGTCCTGGTAAACCTAAATGCTCAGAGTTCAGTTAGCTTCTTGCTTTTCTAGCTCGTAAAATAAACAGCTACTCATCATGTTTGATGTCATAAATATACAGATGAATGAACGCTCATACTGGTGAAGGTGAGAGTAGAAAATCTGGCTGTAATCTCTGGAGAGGTATCCCACAAAAGGGACACAAGGGTTTAGTGGGGATTTCTTTAACAGAAGATTCTGTCAAAGATTTGAAATCTAAAGGATAACCAGGCAGTGTAAAGAGAGTCTCTGGTGGCAATTTGGAAGCTCTTCTACAACAACACTTGCAAAACCATAGAGGGATAGCCGGGCAAACCTGCATGGAAACAGCACATCTTGCCATTTGGTGGATCTGGACAGTTTTGTCAGTACTGTTAGAGCATTGGCAATGTGCGACTTCTGGAGAATCAAAAGTAACTGACTCCGAACAATAGATACAGTGCTCATCGACTCCATATTCACTTGACTGAAGCCTGTGTTGAACAAAAAATTACATATTAAGAGAATAAGCACGGCTAAAATATAATATACAGAAACGCACATTTTGCAGACAGAGTTAAATCTTCATAGAAAAGATCAGTATTTCAGCTAGGCCATTCTCTGCAAGCAAGAAACTGCTTGGAAATTGGAATAGACCATAATTGTATTGTGTTCCAAGACTAGCCTTTTAGTTTTGCCTGATTGTAAAGACATTTGCAGCTCACGGAATAAATCATCCGCTGCATGTTTCACATAGCAATTCATCTTTTTTATTTATCTTTGCATCTGAAACAAAGTGCACTTTGATCTGTATAACAAACAATTTTGATTTGCTACCAGCTTTCCTCATATATTTGTAAAATTAAACACCATATACCGTTAGCAGATTGACTTTGCTAGGAAAATCACAGATATTTCCTCCCATGAGAATAAACACTCGTAGCTAACTAACCCCACTCAAGTAAAAGTTACGACTTATTTAATTGGGCTCAGATCCAACTTTTCATGCTTCCACGAAATGGGGTAATTTACAGACAAGATAAAACAAAGGAAATGATGTCATTTCAGCTTTTTATTTTTATTTTTATTTGAGGTGATGGAGTTCTTTGCATTTGTGATAGTTAAAAAAAAAAGCATCATGCAACGCAGGTTCCCTTTTCTCATTCCACGTGTTCAAGAAATGATGTCGTCGTCTATTATTTCCACCTTTTTCAAGAAAGAGCATGCTCCTCTAAATCGCCCCATCTCTGGCCCATGAAAGAACTGATGAAATAATTATAATATCATAATTAACATATCTTTCATCATTGAAAACAAAATGGTAAGGAGTACCTTCTTTCATGCTTTCTGACTTCTGATGCAAGGACTTTTAGTTGATCCCTAACACAGTCATGATTAAGTGCAATCCACAGCTCCATTTGTTCTACTCCAACAGGATACCAAAATCCAGGTCGGGAAAATGTTGTGGTTGAATCAGATAGACGATTTATAAAAGTAGCCAAACTGAAACCCACAAGCCTTTCACGAAGTTCTTTTTCACTACTAAAAAGAAGCTCTATCCACAAGGTGAGATGCTCCGCTTTGGTGACTGCTGGACCTCCCAAGTTCACTTTACAATTAATTTCTTCAGCCTTCACGTCAGATAGTATCACACGTCTACAGATGATATTAAGGAGGTGCAATTGCCGAGATGTTATCTTTGAGAAATTCTCCAAGATGCATGTCAGAACCTCACCAATGGAAAGGCCTGTGTATGAACCCAAAAATGTCACAGAAAGCCACTTAACCAGTATATGATCCGTGTACTTTGGTGCAGACTGCTTGAAAGCCAACAATGCTGCCACTATATCCCAAACAACTAGAGGATTATCCAGATTTTCATATTTCGTTAAATACCATAGAATATCGGATTCCCAATAATTCAATTCATTTGCAGAAAAATCAAGAAACGCTTCGCCAGCGAAATCAGAGGAGGAAGAAGACAGTACATCCTTCTGTTGTCCACCTATCCAGAGGAGCTCAACTACAGCCTTCTGAAGCCTGCACATTCCACAGAAGAGTCAATATTTATGTGGGACAAAGGCAAACAAGCACCAACACAATATGTTAAATTTTGGTTTATCCTTGTTGACTTATTTCTTTGTGGTATTCTTTTGCTGCCAGCAGTTGGTCAAAAGGCCTTTCCAATTAAATTCAGCTGAACTATATTCTTTCGACTTTTTCTTAATATCTCACCATCCACACACACACACACAAGAGCTGATAAGATGTAACAACTTATGATTGTTGGATGTGATAAGCATTTTGGCAGAATGATTCGGCTTACCTTCCCTCATACATGGGATCCAATGAAACACCATCAACATTACGAACCTGCAAATACCAAACACAGTTGTTTCAGTAATTAATCTACAACATGCATACATATAATATCCTATCATAAGCATCACAGTAATAAACAAATACATTTTTTCTGTTAAGAGAAGACAGGAGTTTTGTTATTTTTGAACATGACAGGAAAGTTGAGAGCATGTATGCTCAAACCATGTGCATCCAAAGGCAATAGAAATGTTCCATATTTTAACATTTATAGTTCTGAATTCCAATGGCCAGTAAATGATCTAGTTAACAGTTGACAATCTGCCTTCATTCTATTTTGGGGGCTCAGACTTTCAAGAGATAGGTAAAAGCTAAGCATCAAGGGCAGAAAGAACCTTCTTGATCTTTCCATGTTCAGGAAAAATTGAACGTGGCATTTTTCAAACTCAGCTTTCCAAGGAGCCATGTCATGAAGCTCAAAGCAAAATGTGTCACAACCATAATTTGATACAGTTGGGTATAATAGTAAGAAATCTAAGAACACAATCAGATAATTCCGAGGGGAAATAAAGCACTTTAATAGAGGTGTCGTACACAACTAAAAACATGTAGATGAGGGTGATTAATTGAGGTGAACATACCATTGCAAGCGCAATATTTCCAGGGGATGCTGCCACACCAAGGCATGAAACAAAAACATTTGGAAGCTGCAAATAATTTTAAATTTTAGAGCTACAGTTATATGTTATAATAATAATAAATAAATAAATAAAACAGGAAAAAAGGTTAACATCATACATCATTTGAGCTCCTCAAACCAGGAATGTTTGAAGGAATTGATACTTCACAAAGAGCACTTCCATGCAAAACCCAAGCACGGACATAATTTTCCTTGCAGCATTAATAGTTCAATATTAGGCACCTGATGTACTTACATTTAATCGTATAACTTACAAGTCAAAAAGTGTCATGGCATTGCACAGAATAAATCTGAGTACCTGGCCACAACTGTACAAACAACATCCATCAAAAGCCCAAGCTAAACCAGTGACCTGATAAATTTTTAAATATATGAAGGATCATCAAAAGGCAGCAGAAGACTAATCAACTATGTATTAAGATACTTACAGCACAGTCATGAGCATCATATAAACCAACTTTATCAAATATGGAGCTGGATATGTCAGCTGTCCATACTTCAAACGAACCAGATCCTTTGCCGACTGCTAAAAGCATTTTATGCATGGTTTGAACAGGTATTGCCAATGATAGTACTGAAATTGGGACAAAATTGACAGATACAACCTGCTTGGAAATTTAAATATCAGAATTCACTGTTATGAGTAAATATGCAAACAGAACTATTGAAGAAGATGACAGCACCAACTTCCTTCAGCAGAGAAAAGGGAGCATTATTGGCCCCTGATGGGTCCAGCAACTCCTCACCCTTCCCAATCCAGATCCTCACACTGAAAAGAAAGAAAAACAGAGGGGTTAAAGGTTCTGTAATCCTTAGTAAAAAGGTAATGTGAAATGGGGTTTGGCTATTCAGATGCTTAGAAGAATGGCCTTACACCATCAGCATGTTTCCATTCAACTAGGCACCAGTTACAATTGGCGTTGTATAAATTTCTTTTCTTCGTCCTAAAGTTGAAGTTACTATACGTTCAGAGATATTTTACTTTCTCTGAAAAGGGTTACGGAGACAAATAGATTAGGTGACACCATTGAAATAAGTGATTCTATAGATTCTAAGAGACATATGACCTACAAATTTGCAGAGGACAAAGGTATTCTATACAGAACACAAGGTCCGTAGCTTATGTGTATTCAAAAATATATTTATCATGATACTATAAAGAAATTGAAAAACTGATAAGATGTTCTTGCAAACCTAACTCACCTCCCATCAGAACTCCCACTAGCCAATAAGACCTGAGGAT
Organism: Salix purpurea; assembly: GCA_027405865.1. Taxonomy (NCBI): domain Eukaryota; kingdom Viridiplantae; phylum Streptophyta; class Magnoliopsida; order Malpighiales; family Salicaceae; genus Salix; species Salix purpurea. Next base: position 2,344,724 of record JAOWLH010000015.1, on the reverse strand, counting down.
TAGACTCGGAACCGAGTAATGCCAAACTGATTGTTGTGACCCATGAATTATGGGCTTGAAGAAGTCCAACAAATGTTACAGTAGTAGGGCCCCTACTATGCTCAATAGAGTAGTATTGTGGCACATTAATTCTCCAGACAGAAATTTTACCAGACTTCCCTCCAACTGCAAGTATAGAGAATCCATTGGATGAATCATTTTCTGGAGCTGAACAAATCTTTGATGGCAACCACAGTACTGGTGACCAGGCAATAACAAGTGACGATAACATTGCACATCGAGAAGCATATTTCTCTGCAGTAATTAGTGGGAGTTTGCAGTTCCCAAGGACCTGAATATTTAATAACAGGCAGAAACAAGGTTTCAAGAGGCATATCCATGTCGAATTGAACAAGAAAATGCAAACTATAAAGTTACAAATTTAAGTTCACATCACTAGAGAAAGGGAGCAGAGAGATAAGAAAAGGGATTGTTTCTTTCTTTCTTTTCCTAAGAACAGCTTACCTTAGTTGTCCTCCTGTCTATTTTATTTTCATAAGATCCAGCAGTGGTGCTCCCCGTATTGATAGGATTTGATAGCTGGTCCTGAAAAGTTTCTGAATCCTTAATGCTGTACAGTCATTGAAAAAAGACCTAATGAGTTGAAGTTAAAATTAAAGAAATATACAAGGAAACAGCAAACTCAAAGGATTCTTCGATCTAAGTTCTCATTTGCCAAATACAAAACCGGTTGGGGTAATACCAAAAGAAAGGAAAGTTCTATTCTTGTCAGTTCAGTTCCATAGAGAAAGTGGAGATAAAACAGAAAGGAGAATGGTTTAAGAAAAAGAAAAATTTGGTGCCCTTTCTTCCTGACACCATCTTTCATCCCCGAACCCATTTTAGAGAGAAATTTGATGGTCCACATGAAAGATGTTAGTTAAAAGAATTTTCAACCATTCCTTACTTTTCTCATCATAAACAAAAGAGTGCAATACTAGGAAGCTATAAAATTTTCCCATTAAGTTTTCTCTTGTTGTAAACTTGACAGAGTGCAGAAAAGACAAGTATATGCAGTTATTGTTGTGTACTCTCAGAGAGAGTAGAGAGTTAAGCCAGTAAAAAGAATCTTCTAACCAGAAATAAGGGGATTAAGAAAAGGGAAAGAACTATTTACTTGTAAGTGGTAACATTCACTTTCCTTCGCTTGTATTGCTTTAATGTGCCAGAGTTTGGCAAGTCGATAGCACAGGATTTTGGTTGCTCCTCAGCACATCCTTGGATTATTGGTTGCCCCTGGGGGAAGACTCAAAATATTAAAGATAATAACAATAATGAGAACAAAAACAATCCTTGGATAATGCAGCATATGAGAATATAATCAAATGGTAACCAGACAATTCAAACCATGTAATTTAATAACTGGGAACTTACATGGGAGAATTCAGAGGGGGTATTATCTAACTCCCCAAAATTGATTTTGGTAAGATAATCATATAGCCTATCTGATATATCCACAACCTACAGGAAAGAGTGAAAGTGATAATTGTGATCAATACATCCCAAACTAAAAATTACATTTCACTATTACATGCAAACATCATATCTATTAGATAGCCATTCAGTAAATGAAGGTTATAAAAGGGAAAAATTGTCATTGACTTTACAATCCTCACTACAATTTAGAAAATTACATGAATAAGTGCTTCATCGATACATACCTCTACCCACTCAGCACTAAAATCACAAAAAGGTGGACGATAAATCTTAACACGCCCTTCTACAGTGCAAACAGCAAGCAAACACCTGCATAGAATTGCATTACAAATGGAACACCATAAATTGATCTGTTCAACCTTTAAATGACCTTAGTTCAAGAGAAGCAAGAATGTGAACATTATCGTAACAACTCATCCTATAACTAAAACCCTTAAATTCATACCCATAATTTGGAGCCATTCCAATTGGGGACCATGAAATTGACCGAACACATGGACGATGATCTCGAGATAATGCAGCAGGCAGCATGCAGTTGGTGAATAAATCTGCATGCATCCCAAATAACATGTTTAACTGTCTAAATCAAAAGGCTGAAATATATTTCTCAAAATAACTAGTAATAAAGACATACCCTCCCTATTAACACGACCAATTGGGTATGGTTCACAAGTCGGAACTCTGATCAAACCTCGTGGTCCATAAGGCACTGCTGGATTCTATACCTCACAAAGTTGAATTAATCAACAAAAAAAACTTGAAACATAACTAATAATAAAAACCCAAATTCCAACACCTAAAATAGAAAAGCCTCAAACCTTTTCTATTGCATCCACTAAAGAAACACATAATAAACTCCAAAAGTAACTATTAACAACCAAGTAAAGCACAAGAATCCAGACAATAAAACACCAGTATCCCTTTTATCTAAGGAAATTGTTAGATTTCCTTGGCTAAAATAATTTTTTTCTTGCAATTACTAGTAATAATACTAACTAATTATGCAACACCAAAAGCATACACAAAAAGCTTCCGTCATTGAATTTGCTAAGCTAAAATCTATTTTTTAAAAAACTTTTTAGTTACATTCACATAACCACAAAATCAACTCCAGGTACGATAGTAATTAGCATATGCAGCAACTAATTCAGAAAAAAAAGGAATTAAAGCTAAAGTTAAAAAAAAGCATCAGATGTTGTTCTTGCAATTACTAGTAACAATAGTCACTAACCGGGCAAAACCAAAAAAACTTCTGAATTGGCCAAGAAAAAATTTAAAAATTTTGAAACTTTTTCATTGCTTTCACTAAATAACTATACAATGTACTATAATTACGAACTTAATTAGTAACTAATTGACCAAAAAAAAAAGCTTCGATGAACTGCATTCGCTCAATAGACTGCTATCAATAGCGAGAGTGAGTAATCAGGGGATGATGATTACCAGAATGGTGACGAGGTGAGCGGAAGCGACGGCGATGAAGTTATCGTCAGACCAAGCAATGGAGTTTGGATACGACGGCGACGCCACTAACGCCACCGCTTGGAATCGCGATGCCATTGGTGTTGACTGATTCTGCATGGTTAGAGTAGACTGAAGAGATCAGGTTTTTTTTTTTTGAGAAATTGGAGGGAAAAATTAAGAGTTTGACTATTTGCTGTCAAACCCTAGTTCGAATCCTGATTTAGTGCTTCTTTCTAGAGAGGCTGTCCTTTTATTTTCTCTCTTTTTATCCCCGTTAATATTTTTCAATTTAAACGACACCGTTTTCTGTTCCTATATAAATACTGATTTGGATTAGGTGATTTGGTTCAGGTTAATATTTGACATTGAATTTTTTTCTTCAGAAAAATCTTCTCATAAAAAATGAGTGATTTTGGAGGTTATATACGTAATCCCATTACAGTGTTTAAGATGTTAATATAATGTATTTCTTGCTGTTTTGATGTGATGACGATAAAACCTTGAGCATGGCCAAAATATTGGATTTTGTTTTTATTTAAAATTATTTTTTAGTATTTCTCCATTAGTATAATATGTTAATATTAAAAATAAATTTTAAAAATATTATGTTAATACATTTATAAATATAAAATAATTTGAAACAAGCCATCTAAGTATATTTTCAAAAAGTCATTTCTAAAAACCTTTCTTCCAATAATTAAATTAGCTGTCAATGATTTATAGCTTTTCTTCAAGAAATGATATGCAATTGTTGAAATTTTTTTCTTATTGTTTTTTTTTATAAACACGTCATAATAATAAAAAAATATTTTTTTGAAAAAATATTTTTAATATTAACATATTACAATAATTTAAAAATGAATTTTTTTTAGAAACGACAGTAATCTTAAACACTGTAATGGGATTACGTATATAACCTCCAGAATCACTCATTTTTTATGAGAAGATTTTTCTGAAGAAAAAAATTCAATGTCAAATATTAACCTGAACCAAATCACCTAATCCAAATCAGTATTTATATAGGAACAGAAAACAGTGTCATTTAAATTGAAAAATATTAACGGGGATAAAAAGAGAGAAAATAAGAGGACAACCTCTCTACAAAGAAGCACCAAATCAGGATTCAAACTAGGGTTTGGCAGCAAATTTTCCAAATCCTAATTTCCTATCCACACTTTCTCGATGATCAGAACAGCAAGGCAGCAACATGTTTAAATACATTATACTGATTTTTCACATTATACTGATTTTTCACCTAATATTCCTAATTTCCTATCTATGCTTTCAGTCACAATGACAAAGCAGCAAGGTTAGGCAGCAACATATTTAAATACAATTGAAAATTTTCTACATTATCAACCAGTGATTAATTACCAGCAAGGCAACAACATCAATCTCTAATACCAACGGCATTATATGAACAAATAATCTCAAATACCAGCAACATCAATTAATTACTACTTAAATAATACATCAATCAATTAATTACTACTTAATCTCAGTATGTCCAAAATGGGTTTCGAAATGATGCCCAACAATTATCAAACTGGAGTTGTATGATTTATCAAATGGCTCTGATTTATTGTGTATTTTTCATTGACAGTCCAATGGCTCTGATTTATCAAATGGCACACAAATGGATCGGATTTATCAACTCCACAGGACTATGACTACTCTAAGATAGATGATCTATAAGATATAACAAGAAATAAAACAGAGGTTCAATTAACTTACCTTTTGTGAACTGCAACTGTGTCGATTGGATGGGGACGATGACAAAGAGGAACTGTCGAACTGGGGTAACGATGTGCTCAGATGCAGAGGGAGAGAGGGTAATGGTTGGTTTGGTTGTTTGCAGAGGGAGGGACACGCCGAGAAGTTAGAGGCGACTGGCGAGAGGGAGGGAGATTTAAGATGCAGAGGAAGGCGAGAGGGACGGAGATTTAAGGTGCAGTGTGTTTTAAACCGAACCGAGAGGCTAAAACACTTAGAGCAAGTCCAACGGGAGAGGCAAATGGGCAGCTAAAGCTAAAATTTTGAATTTTTGGCTATTTTTGAACTTTTTAGGGCTCCAACAGGAGAGCCAAATGGGCAGCCAAAATAGCTTTTCTTGACATGCAGAGCCATTTTTACATATTTTCCCTGCAGAGCCAAAAATGAAATATAACTGTTGGAGTTGGAATTGTACCGTTGAGTTCTCTAAATTATTTGAACAAATTCCTAAAATCCCCATCAAAACCCAGAACTAAGAAAAATAATCAATTCCCTTTCCATTTATCCATTTAAACTAGTTAAAAAGCATTACACAATTTCAAAGAATCACCCCAGAACACAGCCCAAGAAACACGCACCGATAGAAATACAGTCATAAAACACATGAATTGAAAAGGTGAAGCTTAATTATTATACAAAAAAAAAAAAAAAAAAACCTCAATATCACCATGGAGGCCAACGATTTCTTCAGTCTCTTATGTTCCCTGTCCTCCGCTTGAGAGTAGAGAGAGCTTTGGGGTTTAAAGAGGGAAGGAGGGGTCGATTTTGTGTTTTGACAGAAGGTCGAAGCTTCAATCTCAATGGTTTCCCTTTTTGTAGTTTTTAAAGAAGATTCGAAGAAGAGGAAAAGAGAAGAAAAGGTTTTAAGTAGTGAAGAGGAGGATGAGGAGGAAGAGAGTAGCGACGCTGGGCTGGAGGGGAGTGGACGGGTGTGTGGGTGGGTGGGGGGCGGCGGCGCAAGAGGGAGAGGAGAAGGATGGTAGGGTTTTTTAAGTGTGAGATGAAGGGGAACGGACCGGGGGGGTTATGTTAATTATTATTATTATATTATAATTAATAATAATTATATATATATATATTAATATTATTAATTATAATATAATTATTGTTAATTATAATATAATAACCGTGGTCGAAGTAGGAGCAGGAGCAGGAGCAGGAGGTGTGTTCACCTTTTCTTTTCAATGACATTCAACTTTGAAGGTTTTTTTCCCTCCATAAAGTGATAGCTGTCTGTTTTGTGCAGCAAATCATTGGAACGATCTGTTTCAAGGTCGAGGTCGAGGTCGAAATCTAGATCTAGATCTGCTTCACCTCTCAAATCATCCAGGTAATTAGTTTCTTTGCTTCACATTTTATTTGCTGTTTTTCTTGAGAAAAGGTACCTTTTGTCATTCTCTTGTATGGAATACACAGACCAAAATCAAGGTCCAGGTCCAGGTCTGAATCTCCCAACAAGGCAAGTCCCCTTTTGGATGTTTAATAAAAAAGGAAAGGGAAAATAATTTTTAGTTATTATTTTGCGGTGTGCGTGAGACTTCAATACAGTGTCTAGTAATGTAATAAGTATATGCTCTTATATTTTTGCAGGCACGACCGCTTTAAACTCTGTATCCGGTGTCAGACTGTTACTTGAAACGTCTTTGATGTAGAAAACTCCGAGGCCTGCTTACATGAATATCGAGGGGCCAGTTGTTGTTCTAAATATCCAGTCCCTGTTACTTGAAATGCTTTGATGAAAACATGAACTAGTAGTGTAAGGCGTAGTGGTTTCTTGTGGATTTACCTGAAGCTTAAACCGAGTATTTGTTTTTGACGACACTTTTTTGTTGAATTTGGCTGCCTCCCAATGTTTGCGACCCTTCCATCATTTAAATCAGTGAACAATTTAAGTGTGTTATAGTTTTACCCGTGTCTTGTCATTCCAATTGCCAGTCGAGGAAAACCTGCTCCGATCTGTTAATATAAAGTGATGGTGTCGTGGCAGCATTTTATTGTCCATTACCATTGGAACATTGTTGCCGGAATGCAATGGGCAATCTGTTTTGAGTGATGACATGGCACCAGGTATGCTCCATACTTTATTTGTTCTCGCCGATGGTGATGAGGAGTGTGAGCAGATGTGTGAATGCTTCCTCCTCCTCATCCACCGCCTATATGTGTGTGAATTTACAGATTAAAAGCCTTGTTTGACATGTTTAGTGTTCCGGGATAGATATATAATAATGATTATAAAATGTTTAATTAGATAAACAGATAGTGAGCAAGCTAAGCTATTCTGGCAATGGCCGCAATCTAACATTGTTTGATTGTCCAAAAGATGTCACAGCAATCCATCCTGGTCCCGCATCCTGGTTAAGGCTATAATATCCTTGACTCTTGAGATAAAGATTTGTTTTTTTTCCCAGAAGATGTTAGTTTTCATGGGTCGCACTATGGTATGCTTTTGATTGGAATCAAAATGTTGTGGTTGGAATAAAAATATTTTTTAATGTTATTTATTTAGATTATAGATAACTATTTAATATTGTTATTATTACCAAACTTGGTTCAATATGTTAATTTTGAAAACTTGTGGCATATTCTCGGTGAAGCTCGAATTTAAAATTCAAACATGTGAGTTGTTCTAATGTAATGCCATTTGACTTGGGGGGGTTTAAAAATAAATTAGATTGCTAGTAAAAAACATGGTTTGATTTTCAAAAGTATATAAATCTAGATTATATAGTTTTTAGTATTGTTATTAAATTTTGAAACCTCGTAACTCGATTTCTTGCCTAGTTAAGGGTTAGAATTATATCATGTGAGATTTGTTTAGATGTGATTTAATTGGCTTGACAGGTCTAAAACAATCTAAAAATTGAGTTTTTGACTGTTTATTATATTGGATTGGCCAATTTTATACTGCTTAACCAATGAAATTCATGATCCAGATAACTATAAGGTTGGAGATTAGTTTTTTTTAAAAAAAAAACTATTTCTACCATATAGTAACATAAAATACGCTTGTAAAACTAGGTATAAACCAAAGTATTGAGTTTATGATAACTTAATAAAAATCAAACTGAAGTAATTCGTGGAGACAAATTCAAAATTAAATAAATAAAAAAATAAAAAAAAGTACAAAGATGAAAGGAAAAGGAAAAGAAAAGAGACGGAGGCAATGAAAAAAAAACAAGGAAATGAGTGGGTTAAAACCCCAACTTGTAATGAGAAAAGGAATACATCTCTTGTTCCTATTATTGCTTTTCCCATTGTTAATGTATTCCATCTCTCCTAATCTAAAATGCATTATTTTTATAAAATCAATTATCTTGAAAATCCTTCTCTCTATATATAGTTAAAGAAAAAAAACAAACCTCGTAATTTCTCAAAATTGTTATAGGGTTGTGTGGAAATCACTAGCTATTGTTATTGATAAATAAATATCTGTGAAAACTTAACTTGGTCTGATAGAATTGTTGTACAAATCAACAAAACTTTATTTGTTTTAAAATCAGATTTATCCGAGCCGACTCAAGATCCAGGCCGGGTTTCAAAGTTATGGTGGGTTGTACCCACCTTTGAACAGATGGGCCTGCAAATAATTTGCAATATGGGCTCACTGTACTTACCTGGGCCCCCACAAAACACAAAGGAAAAGCAACACCACCTCTTTCTTCCTTACAGCCACAGAAGATGAGATTAAAGGTTTGCTCCGGAGTTAGATGGAGTGCACTGTTTTGAGACCATAATTACTTATTGAGCTCTCATTTTTTCACTAATTTTTGTGTGTATATATTTTTATTTATTTATAGCGGGTGATTCATGTAATGTAATCAATATTTCGCAGCTAAAAGATTCGTTTCCCCCTCTTAATTTGTAAATTTAGCATCTTCAATTTTCTCTATAGGCAAAACTACAATCCAGGTCTTGTATTTGTTTTTCTACGAATGAATAATTTCATTAGCCAATAAGGTAAAAAAATAAAAATAAAAACAAGAAAGGGAATTACTGTGATAGCTTATTGATTGCTCCGATGCCGGAATGTTTGACCTCCACCCTCCGATGAAACTCAGGCCGCCAAATTAGGAATAATTTTGAGCACTGCCTGGAAGTCCGTCACCTGAACAATAACAGCACCCTTAGTTTCTTGCATGATAGGGTCATATGCAAGCAGCTGTCCACTGCTATTTTCGTCGAAGAACTTCCCGCAACCATAAATATCTCTGGCCATTTTCAGATTTCCTTTTCATCAATTACTTCTAACACTGAATTTCTTGTTTACCAAATGAAACGTCTCTTCCATATCTCAAAATGTTATTTTTCTAAGAAACAAAATAAAATAAGGAGATTGCTTGCCCAATTTTCAACGTAACATAAAACCAAAATGACCTTTTTTTAAAAAAAAAAAATTAACTTTTTATTGGGCCGGTCCAACAATTCCTATGGTTAGTTAAAAAGTCGTTTATGGTTAGTAGTAGACGAGTTACTGCACTGTTTTGGTACGGAAACCTTATTCCATCATTCATATATATATACTAGCAAATTGCCCGCGCGTTGCCGCGGGTTTTTTTTTTGTATAATTTAACATAATTAAATTTACAATGATAAATTTATATGATATAAGAAAAAAAAAATTAAATTAGAAGATAAATGTTCAAAATTGAAATCTAGCAATAACCAAAATTCATGGCTTCAGTTTTCAGAAAAGCAAAGGCTGCAATTGGACTCCTGTTAATAGTTGACTCAATTAAAATTGCACATAAAATCTAGCAATAACCAAAAGATAATCAACGTAATATTTCACATAAAATTGCACTTGACTTCGATATTTCACCCAAATTGGCTCTATAGCAGCACAACCACATCCCTCGCCCAATTACCTCAAAAAGATGAAAGAAAGAAAACAGGACAGGAACCATTCAATCATTTTCATGATCAGACCTAACACCCATGCTTGTCTTCAAGTTTGCACCTGGGAGGAATAACTATAACTCTAATATCAAACATGTTTGAGGACAGCATACTTTCTTCAAACACTGGCATATATTTGAATCCTATACATACAGCAAACAAAGAAATGTAACTGGCTTAGATGGCATTTTAACAGTTCAATGCTTCCCGCTTTAATAAGATATTAAAAATACCTTAGTCTTAGTAATCACTTTACAAAGGCCAAGAAAAGAAATCTCTCCCAGGTAAAGAGAACTCCTAAAAGGCTTACCGGTCAAACCCCCAAAAAGGGAGCTCAGAAGCTGATTCTACGCATCAGACTAACTGGAGTTCATGCTTTCCTGCGTGAGACAAAGGAAGCAAATCATCTTACTCGGCGGGAAGGGAAATGTTGGACTTGTCCTCCCTCTCAAAAGAAGGTTAATTTCAGCTATAATTATCACTCGCGGCAATCTTCTAACATTTCATTTTCAGACAACGTAAATAAGCATCATTTATGCAGGAATTTTGCACAATCAGCCCCAAATTATAATAACTACATATAAAAAATATATATATACCATCAGAGCTAGCTGCGATATTTATGAGCTACGGTGGAAATTAACATCAAAAAATGAAAAATAAAAAAAGGAATAAAATGAGAATTGTTAAGGAAAAGGAATAATAAAAAAAAGCCTCATAAAATACGGGGAAAAAAACAACAATAGAAGGATAATTATTATATGAAATGAAGATGAGAGTTCTTGGGTTGAGACAGTACCGCCATGATTCAGAGAGAGAGAGAGAGAGAGGAAGGAAGGTGTGGAAGCGCCGCTTGAGTCTCCTCCTCCTTCCTAATAGCAGTTTCTGTGATGACGATGGAGTGAGAGAGAGAGCGGAGGGGGGAGAGTGGGCCAAGTTGCGCCATAAGAAATGGAATCGATGACAGTTATATATCGATAAATCGTAAAATGATCCAATCTTTCACCCTAAAAAATCACCCTCAAATAAACCCTAATTCTCCCTCAAAATCCGACTAAATTCTTTCTCAAAATCCAAAATTGAACCAGACCCATTTCAATTCTCCCATAAAGAACCGTAAAAACAACAAAAGCAAGAAAAAATTAGATACCTATTCTTTTTGTGTAGATGGGCACAATCACCTTCTCCTTCGATTTTCTCTCCCTCTCTCTCTCCTGGCCCGCACAGCGGCTCTTGGATCTAACCGAGAAGAAAATGAAGAGGTAAGTGAAGAGGAAAAATGAAAAAGAGAAGATGAAATGGGCGCAGCGGAATGAAAAAAAATGAAGAGGACTCTGTGGCCAGAGAGGAGACGAATGAAGATGAAATGGCGTCTGTTAATGTGATGGGAAGAGACGAATGAAGCCCCGCGTAAGAGAACAACATGAAACCGGAATTAAGGGTAAAATCGCAAATACACTGCTCCAGTCCACAGTGTTTACTGAGGGGAGCTACAGTAATTTCGGGACGCCGTTTATTGTTTGTGTAATTTTTTTTCTCAAAAAAACACGTTTTCAAGATCGATTATTTTCTCAGAGGCTAAAATTAAAAATAAATTATTTTAAGTGAATAGAGATCAAAAAAGAAGAATGAAAGAGTTGAAAGAGGATAATTTTTTTATAAATGATTTTAAATAGACAAAAAAAAATGATCTAATTTATTGAAAGATGATAAAAAAAAATTAAAAAATATTTTATAAGTTACTTTAAATAAAATAAATAGGAATAAAAAACTGAAAATAAAATAAATGAGATTGATAAAAAAAAATAAAACAAAATGCATATCAATTAATATTATTGATATTATCAACAAATGGCATGATATTTTTAGTTTTTAATAACTTCTGAAAAATATATTATGCTCAAACTAAAAGAATTTTTTTTTTCAAAAACCAAACTAAATGTTTCCTTGATGTTAAAGTATTTTTTTTATTAACCAAATTTTCTAATAATAAACAAATATAAAAAAAAACTTGAAAAATAATTTCTAGTTTTCACGAAACAAATTGAAATTCAACTTGAGTCGGGAAGTGACAGCCGAGCTAGGTTAAACATCTGGCGCATAAAACCTTTAAATTGAGACTAAATCTTTAATCTCGAGTAGAGTGATTTGAATGCAGATAAAAATTAAGATACATTTATAAATAAAAAAATGTTGACCGTTAAACAGGTATGAGTATGATTCAAACCCAAGTCATACATGAGGGGATGAAATACACTTCTCTCTTTTTTTTTAACATGTTTCTAAGTAATCATGGCCTTAATGTTATTGAAAAACTTTTTTTAGAGATCATGACAACTATTAAGTCAATATTTATATTTTGAAAATTATAAAAAAAAATATTTTAAATTTCAAAAAATTATGAAACAAGATTTTAATTGCAAAATTGAATCTTGACGTGATGAAAATGGACAAGATGAACAAAGGGCAAGTTGCTTGCAAGACAAGAGATTAGCCAAGTGCTTGTGTGGTCGGCTCACTCCCTCTTGACGTGGCTCTCCCTTTCTTATTCTCAGGAAGAAACTGTCCAATGGGATAGGTAACTTGGAAATTGGATAGGATTATCCCTTTCATCTCTGCCCCCAAACGAATGCTCATGATATCAAATCCATAAATAGAGTTTTTTTTGTCCCATTGAAACTTCCAATTTAGGTTTTTTTTTTTTTTTTTTTAGTTTTTTCTAGTCATGATATTACATTTTCTTTCTTGCCTTTCTTTGCTCTCTTTATCACTCTTTACTTCTCTTCACTAGCAAGGTATCTCAAATTCCTCTGCTATTGCTTTACCCCCCTCTTTAGTGTTTCTCCATATAAAATCAAGTTATTTCATTCGAGGCCATTGTCTCCAAGAATAACATATACAACAATGGCAATGGGTGCAATGTCTGTGACAGTAACAGTTGTTGCTGCAGCAGCTGGGATTTATGTCTTCGACAAAAGCCACTCCAAAGCTCAGGTAATAAACTAGGTCCCTTCATAAATTTCTTTGCTTTCTTTCAACTTGTAGTTTTAGTTTCTTGTTTATGTGGAAGAATTCAAGCTTAACTTTGTTAAACAGTGTCATGTTCAGGAGTTGGGAAGCAGAAGGAGATCATCTAGTGAAAACATGGTGGCAAATGTGAAGAAAACCTGTGAGATGCCGAAATTAGCACCCCAACTGGATGGATTAAACTGTTTTGAAACATTAATATGTCAGTGATTCTGCTTGGTCTATGTGTTTAATTATCTCCAGCACAGCCTGCAGAGGTGGTTGTTAATGATAAACCATGGACATCACCTTCCTTCTCCAAAACATTACTTCCTGCTTATGTTATAGCTAGTCATGCATTGATTAGGCTTTACTAAGGAAAAATGCTACAATTTTCAGTCTGAACTTTTGCTGATTATGATTTATTTGCTAATTCATATGAAAATTTATTTGCTAATCCTAAATTTTCATGCTAGATTTAATCTAGTGATAATTACCTATCGCTCAGCTCGAATTGAGATACACACCATTATATTAATCGTGAACCTCTTTTTCTAGGTCCTCAAACCATATTGAATCAACTTTTTTGTTATTACATTGTCGGTATTATCCTTTATACACCCTATTCACATTTAGTTAAACTCATTTCAAGGAGAGTTACTTTCATCTCACTAATTATGTTTTCTTATCATTATTTCTTTCGTCAACACCCTTGACAAGTGATTTGCTAATGTCAATAATCATACCTTAAATATAATATGCCACGCTAGATTGTAGATTAATGTGTTCCTTAAAGATCCTTTAATTCATTGTTTTCCATATATACCAAACAACAACTATAAATATCATATGTCAACTCCTTCATTCTCTAATGAACACGAGTCTAAAAAGGTTATTTAAGAGCCAAACATTTTTGTTAGTGTTATAAAACTCATATCGAAATTGTGGTGGAATAAACACTTCTCAAGTTCTCCTAACCGTTGGACAATCACACAACACATTAATAATGAATTCCATAATAGTTGGGCATATGTTACAGTAAGCATTTGTCGTGAGCTTTCTTTTAGATATAGTATCATTCAATAATTTACCATAAACAATGATCTATAAGAAGTTTATGATCATTTATGAGCCTTATAACGCCATATCACCCTCCAAATATGTCTCGTCATTCTATTATCTTTATAAGCTCTTAAGTGGCATAATTAGTTTTAACAATAAAGTTTTCACCGAGAATTATGCGAATAAATAACATTATCCTTCTTGTCATGAAATGTTAAAGGGTAATTAACTATTGTCAAAACCACCTACACATGAAGTAGATGAGCAAATCAATTTTATTTTCATTAATTATTTTTTGTCACCATATCTATAATTATTGTGTCATCTTCTTAGTTAGGAGCTCTTGAGATATATACTGAAACAAATTATGATACCTTTCTAAACAACTATCAAGCGAAAAAAAAAGTATGCCAATACCCCATCAACCATGCCATGTCTATATGACCTTAAGGCCACACTTTACAAATGGTTTGAGGGTGAGTTTTTGCCTTTATTTATAAATTTATATATGAGTCAAAATTTCATTAATGGTCATCCAAAACATATTGTTATGATTGGCTAAGAGTTTGATTTCATTGAAGCAATCTCATTTAAGATGATCATTTAGATTAACATTAACAATTATACATACCCACTTTGATTACCTTTCTTTTTTTATTATCGTGTGAATGAGATGACAATATAAAGAAAATAATATCAATATTGATTGTATGCTTGTTCTATAACATTCAAATTCCTCATAGATGCCTCGTTACTTTCATTAGGAAAAAACTATCAGACCTAGGACTCTCCGTGACCTTATCAACAATTGCCTCACTTATTTTAAGTTTAGTTAATACAAGCACATCAAACCTATAAGTTTTTTTTTAAGTCAGTAATAATAAATCAAGATTTTCTATAACTTGTCCTATGATAGTTCTAGTAACACAACTTTATCACAGTATAATAATAATAAAAAACCTAAAATCTAATCCCCATCACGATGCACCAACCACCTAACCTATTAACCTTACCTTTTAATTGATCATGGTAATATCTTTATGGATTTGAACTGGTCATCTTCATATGTAATCATCCATTGCCTAAATGATTCTATCATCTCCATTACTTTCTAACTGTGTGGAACTTTTTTAATATACCTAAGTTAATGACTGGAATGAGGTTGTCACTCTCTTTATAAGTCCTTTTTTTCATTTGATCACGTTATTAACAAATGGAACAAACTTTTTTTTTTATATATGGGTCATAATAAAAGCAAATTGCTTGCAAACCTTCATAAGTTAATTTTGTGTATTCTCCTTCTTAATTTAAACTTGGTCCTCCAAACAATATGAAAACTTGATCCTTTAAATTAGAAAATCTCGCTAAGAAAAAAACCATTGTCCAAGTCAACCAGCATAAGGTCTATCTGAATTCTCCAACTTGTATGAAAGTGTTCAATAAGTTGTTGTAACCTCCCATTTAGCTTGTAATTTTCATAATCAAATATTTTCTCCAAAGTTCTCTAATATGTTTCTTGTTCTCCATCAATAGCTTAATGATAGAACAACCCTCATCTTCATCTTTCTCATCCTCTTTGTCATCTGAAATACATCCATCTTGATGTACCAGACTTATAGTTTATATAGTTACAACAAGACACATGAAGAGATATAATAAAATGAATTGTGCTTGATCATCTTTTTTGATTAGATTATTGAAATAATTTATTGATGGACCAAAGTTGTTGAATTCTTTGATCTTTTTTATTTTTATTGATTAGAAAATAATCAATAATATTTACCTTGATTATTTTCTTAACACCTAATAATATAGGGGAAAAATAGAAAATAGAACAAATAAACTCATAAACCGCATCATACACTTGATCATCACTTTTTAGAACAAGATTACACATTATATATATAATTTGAAAGCATCCAAAAATATTAATTTAAAATTAACATAAAAATATAAAAATGTCAATTTTTTTCAAAAATAATTTTAAAATATAATGTCAAACACATCATATTATAGATTTTTTTAAATTGGCTCCACCAATTGTCACGTTGTTGGTTTGTTCCATCTAAATATCATAATTAATTTCAAACAAAAAACCACCCGGACCATTAACTCATCATGAAAAATAAATATCTTATTGGTGAATAATAATTAATGCCACTTCATGTCATGTACCATCCATGCATGCATGCCACAAAAGCAACGATGCGATCGGATGTACCCATGGAGGCTAGAAATGCTAGCACGAGGCCGAGCCTAATCTCCAGAACCATAGCAAACGTCACGCTAAGTGCCACGTGTGACAGAGCCACAAAAGCTGCCACCTTGCACTGCCGTGGCAGGCTGATAGAAAATGATAGGGGCCCGCACTTTGTGCTTGTGTAAGAAAATCAATTAGTACTGCTACCTGCCGGGCATAATCTCTTTTTGTCTTTTCCTCGCCTACGAGGGTAGTTGTGTACTTTCCTCATATTTTACGGCAACTAAATCCTTTTTTTAATACCAAGTTATTAAACCTAACCCTACCCTGGTCTATACGGTGAACACCCGGTAAATTAAAACAGTTTTATTTCAATATTATTTAAAAAAAAACATAAACTGATTTATTTTTATTTTTAAAATAAAAAATAAAGCTGAGTTTTAAATAAATTATATTTTACTTGATTTTTTAAAGGAGCATGATTTAATAAAAAAAAATTCTGATTATGTGTTTTAGAAAAAAATATTTGTTATTTTTTTTTCTTAAGCCTGAATTTATGAAAATAACATGGAAACCAACTTATTTATTTATTGTGCTATTTAACTTGAATCTAACTCAGGATCGAGTCTTGCCTGGTGCAAACAATTTCATGGGACCATCGGACTTGGGCAAAGCCCATGAATTAACCGTGGTGCACTTACGGGAAACTTCTTGTCGAGAACTTGTGCAACCCTGGGATTAGTCGGGTTTCGGCCCAGATATCCGGTGCTAAATTCAAAAAAAAAAAACTTGAATCTAAGATAAAGTTAAAGCACACTTTTAACTAGTAAATTTAAATTTTATTATTTAATTAATGTATTATTTAAACCTCATATTTAAGGAATTAAATAAAAATATTATTTAACTTAGATTATTAATTTATCAATAATATTATAATTATGTCTCAAGGCACATTAAACATTCAAACGGTAACATTTTGCATTTTATGTTGAGATGTATAGAAGACGGACCCTAACTATATCGAGATGACTCCAAATTTAAGATATTTTTATGATATAAATATGTTATTTTGTAAAAAAAGAATCGAAATAAGATTTTGATTCAGAAACCTCGACCGGGAGAAACCCTAGGAGGCAAAAACAATTGGCTAGCAAAACCAAATTCTTTCTCAAGGCTTTCTGCACGTGCTGAAGCCAATAGTCAAGCAAATCAAATTCTTTCTCAGGGGCTCCCTGCACGTGTTGAAGCCACCAGAGAGGAAGGGTGCTGCTGTCATGGAATTTGACTGTTCCAAAATTGAACATGTGCTGGCAATTCTATCCTTATCTATGAGATAAAACAATCGGATAGATTCTCTTGCGAGATGAACGTAAAGAATTTAAAGATATTTTTTTATCAATTTACGTGTATCTTAATTAATTTATATAATCTAAAATTGATAATCATGTAAGTTTTTAATGATCATTATATTAAAAACTACAAGAAAAATAAATTTTTTAGTCTCAAACTCATACTACTGGACCACCTTCTAGATGATTATTTGTGTGTTTATATATATATATATATATATATATATATATATATATATATATATATATATATATATATATACCAAATTTTGATTTATTTATTGTTTCTTGAAATTCCATTTTGAAGAAGTCAACCAATGCGAGCTTGTCTCTATAATTAATATAAAAGTACTCGATTAATAGATTAAGACCAATCTCCTCGTAGTCAAATGCAAGTAAAGTAATCTTAAGAGGTATGAGAGTTTGTTTTCTTTCTTTATTTTACTTTTTACAAAAATCAAGACATTATAATTAACATCTAAAATAATTTATTATTATAAACATGCCGCCTCGATTTCAAAGGGTTTGCTCAGTCGTAGTTAACATAATAGGTTGATTTAAGAGAACTCTAAGGTTATTTGTTTCAAGAGAACAAGGTGGTTTAACATTAATTAGGTATAGTTATTTAACAATCTTTATTATTATTATTATTATTATTATTATTATTATTATTATTATTATTATTATTATTATTATTATGAAATGAAAAGACTAATGAATTCACAATAAGTAGCTTGTGTTTTATAAGTAAACTAACTATTTGAGTGGCATTATGCAAGTAGTTGGATTTTTTTTCCTAGCAAAAAAAAAATCTAACATATAAATTTTTTTTAATATGTTTTTTTGATAAAAAAAAACATTTATAGGTATGAGTTGAAAATTTTCTATTTATACATTTTATAAAATAAAATCATTAATAATATATGCTAGTAAATGCAAAATAAAGATGTTAATACGTCTATTGAACTTGACTCAAATTATTATTTTTTCAAACAAATAAATAAATAAATGTGCAAGTGTTGTAAATGATTTTTTAAAGTTAAAAAATAACTATAAATCAGAGAGTTGATGCTTATGCATGGTAAAATACAACAAGGATTATATGTTCACACGCCATTGCAATCTAGGTCATGAAATCACAAAAATCTTATAAAAAATAATTTGGAACAAATTAATAAGCATACACAAAACATATCATGAAAAAATAAATGACTTGAAAAATAATATTCATGACACTAAAAAAACATGAAAATAACAACATGTTAGATCGACATGGCCTTACAGTTCAAACCGTCATACCTATAACTCAAGTCATTGATTCCATTCAAAAGTATGAGGATCAAATATGGAGAAAAAAATATAAAAAATGATAAGAAAAGTTAAGTTATGAAAATTACCTTATATGAAAGAAAAAAAAAACATGGGCTAAATTTGAAGAAAAACAAATTGAAGTGTTATTTTGATTATTTAAATGAATAGATGCAAAAATCAGTGATAAAAGAGAGTGAAAAAAAGTTATTGATTTCAAATCAGAGGTTTATTGACCACACATGTCACCTAATAATGATGTGGCCACCAAGACAATTCAAATTTCATCTTTAAAGTTGATGTCTAGCAGTTAAGTAGCGTCACACTCTCTACTTAAAAAGTACAAACATCGCTACTTGTTGATGCATACAATGCATACATCATCAAATTATTTTAATAATATTTATTTTTATATAACTATTAGATTTCTTCAACTGAATTATATATATAAACAAAGACATAATTAAACCTCTACCCGAGTTAAGAAAAAATCTACTCTTAAGATATTTAAGTTATTTTAATGTGTTACAAAAATCAAAATACAAAAACTCCTTTATACATAGTTTAAAAAAAACAATAATTTTAAGGTTAGTATAATTATTTTACTATATCTTATAAAATGTAAGAAAATAATTTGATCTGTTTAAATTAAACCATGATTAATTGATCCATATAAAAATATCAAATTACTTTTAATAAACTATTTCATTAATTCCTTTTCACATGGTTTTATTCCACAAAAACTTGTGCTATTGTTTTTGTTTTTGAAAAAAATCGTGTTTTCCTCCTCGTCAAAATTGAAGAAACAACAGCAAGTGTAATGGGTGATGGGCACTGAAACGGATGCGTGAGTTGTGATTGTGAAAAGTGAGCACTCTGTGTAATGGGCCCCATCTAATCTTGATTGTGATTGATTCGATTGTCAAATCTCATCCATTGATTTGTGACGGACAACATGTGTGATGGGCTGTTTTCAAGATTCATCAATTGCCCTTAAACCTGCCCAATGGTTACTTTCTTGCCACGTAAGTACCATTTGCTTGCTTCCCCTGGGCTAAAAATAGTATATAATTAACCACTAAGTCCATGACTAATGCAGCCAAGTAGTCGTTTTTCAAATTCAACCTCAGTCATTAAATATAATTTGTTCGTTTGATATTTTTATATATTTTTAAAGTGCTAGTATTAAAAATAAAAAACTTCTAAAAAATAATTTAAATAAAATAAAAAAAATTACTGCAATATACCCTACAGATTCTCTTGGCTTGAGACAGTAGAGTTGAAATGGATGCTCAAGTTGAGGGAGTAGAGCATGTGCTCGATGCCTTGCCTGAGAAGGCAATGCTTACCATGAAAA
Organism: Salix purpurea; assembly: GCA_027405865.1. Taxonomy (NCBI): domain Eukaryota; kingdom Viridiplantae; phylum Streptophyta; class Magnoliopsida; order Malpighiales; family Salicaceae; genus Salix; species Salix purpurea. The sequence continues at coordinate 2,324,833 of JAOWLH010000015.1, read as the reverse complement.
AAAAAATGGAAACAGAGAGAGATTGTGAAACCAGTTGTCTGTCTCCAGGTGTCTGAAAAACAGGGATGATCCCTATCGCCCCCACGGCTAGATCTCCACCTGTTAGGACCGGAATTTTATAATATATAAAAACATTCATGTCAAATTATTGGGAGCGCATAAATAATCAAGTGGAAGTGTACATGAATTTATATTTGAAAGTCATTCTCTAAAGTCGTACGAATGACCTTCCATATTAACATGTTATTTCTTTGAGAGCTCTTTAATTCTGTTTACCTTAACCTTATTTTCTCTCTCGTGGTGGGATGTCAGAATGAGAATGAAACAACCATATATATATATATATATATATATATATATATAGATAACAAATCATTTTTTGGTATTCATGCTTTTTGTCATACTCACCTTCTAGTATTCCTATCTTTGATATTCCTATTTTAGTTCATTGTTAAAATAGAAATAATCATTTAATCTCTACACATTAAAGGTCTACACCCTATTAGATATATTAAAAATTTAATTGTCTAAAAATATTTAATAGATAATTTTTAATTAGATTTTATTTTATTTGACAACCCACGAACACATAATTATTCTCGGATAAACTCAGTACTAAATTAATGTTAAAACATATCTCCACGCTCATGCAATAAATACCAAAGGTACTTTGATAATATAGCTTGCCCTTTGTCTTCACATCACATCAGCCAAAATAACTAAAGATGGAAAAATACATTTCATAGGCATCCTTATAAATCTTTGAAGTGAATGAATTTCAGGTCTCTTGACCTAGGCAAACATAATCTCTTGGCAGTTTTATTTTTTATTATTAAAAATAAGAAGAAAGGAAGTCAACAAATCTTGCATCCAAGACCATGCTCTTGCAACAGAGTGAAGGTTGGAGAACACGTGCAGTTGATTTGGTGATTAGAAAAGGTAAATGCTTACTCTCATAATTTTCCAGGTTTAAATTTTAGGGCCTACATCTAAAACAATGTATTAAATTCTCTTTAATGCACAAAAACGATGTGAGGATACACTTTTAAAATTGAGTAAAAAGAAAATTTAGTCCTTACAAGTTAACTCAAAGAAAACCTTTGCTTAATAAAAAAAAAAAAGGTTGGTGGTAGGATTATTAATTATTATTGCTTTTGAAGGGCGAAAGAAGCTACTTGTCGTAACCCAATTTTTGGGTTACTCCCCAAAATAAAATAAAAATAACAAAAATAAAATAAAAAAGGTTTTGATGTCGGTGGAAAATCACGGTAAAAATATTGAATATTTCCTGAGTTGAATCGTATCTCTTTTGTGCCCAAAAATAAGAGAAAATACAAATTCAAAGTAAAAATTAAGTAAAAAATCATAATTATATTTTAAATAAGCCAATTTGATATAATCATGGGCTAATTTAAAGTATTGTTATATTTGAGAATTAATTTAGGGTCCAATTGGAGAATTTAATTAAGTGCAAGGACTTAATTATGCTTTAAATTGGTCAAATTAATTTTATTTAGGGCTTAATTGATGAAAAATTGAATTCTCAAGTTTTATTTGGGCCCAATTGAGAAAATCAGAATTTTTGGAGGTCAAATTGAAATTTTTTTCAAGCTAATTATGCAAATTAAGAGCCAAATTGAAAACAATTAAGAGTTTAATTCTCAATTAAGGGCCAAATTGCATGAATCAAAGGTAAGGGACCAAAGTGAAAAAGGCGCTCAAAGTCAAAGGTTAATTTTGAAATTCGGCCAGGGGTACAATTGCAAAACATTGAAAATTTTAAACCAATTAAGGATGTAATTGAAACAATCATAAATTGAAGGACCAAAGTGTAACTTTCCCTTCTCAAAGCTGCACACGCCATGCCGTCCCTGTCTCCTTTTCCTGCAACCCGCCGCCGGCCGCCCACGCCTGCCGACCAGCCACCATCGCAGGCACGCCAGACACCACGCCGCCGACCTGCAGCCGTCCTATCAGACCACCATCGCCTATAAAAGGCCGCCATGCACGACGGTTTTAGGAGGAAAAACTGAGAATTTTACTTCTCTCTACAGCCCCTGCCTTCTCTCTCTCTCTCCACCGTTGCTCTCAAACCAACCGCCCACTGCCCTTCTCTCCCTCACCGTGAGCCTCCCCTCTTCACCAGTAACAATAGTACATCCTCAGGCGAAGTCCCGGCGACGTTTCCCGTGACTGCAACAAAAACACCGAGACTTTGGAAGCTTCCCCCGGCCGCCACAAGCCACCGTTGACAGCACCACCACGACAGGAATCACCACCTCGACCTCCTCTACCCAAAGACACTAACAGGTACAAGTTTTATCACACTTGGAAATTAACACTATTCATCGTCTCCTACCTCTCGGCTGCATGTAGTGGGACGTTATAAACATCAAACTGTTCATGCGGGCCGAGGGGTAGAAGAGATGGGTTGGGCTCTAGGCTCGGCCCATGTATGTTGGGCTTCCAGCCCATGATGGCTGGAAGCCCAACCCAAAGAACTTTTGGCTTTCCAGCCCACGATGGCTGGAAGCCCAGCCCAAAGACTTTGGGCTTCCAGCCCACGATGGCTGGAAGCCCACTCCAAAGAATTTTGGGCTTCCAGCCCACGATGGCTGGAAGCCCAACCCATTTTACTTTCAGCTCATGCATATCATAAAATTTAAATCAATGTAATCATGCACTTGCTCATGCATATCAGAAAGCTTACCCCTCATGTAATGACTTAGGACTTGTCTTTCTATCCAAACTCTCCAATAATTTACCTAATGTGTATATACATGCACTTGCATCCACATGCATCCATCACTGTGCATAACATATCATCACCAGATTCAAATATAGGTCCCCGAAGAGCTCCTACCAATCGACTCCAACAGAGAAATATGGAGGACGAAGAGCGTGCACGCTGTGATGCTCATTTCCAACAAGAATTGGATTCTCTGAAGGCTAGCGTAGCTAATCTCACCAGCTTACTCGAGCAAGCACTGAGAAATATCTCTGGTGAGGGTCCTTCAACTAGACCCACAACGGCTGCCCAAGCAGAAACAATGAATCACCATGAAGAGGTGACAACAGAAAGAATTCAGGATCCGCAGCAAAACTCAGCTTTCGTACAATCGGCAGTACCAAGACCTGCGCCAACCCCAACAGTCATAGAAGCACCATAGGGTATCGGCCAAGATAAGATGGCGACATTAGAAGCTAGGATAAGAGCCATTGAAGGGGTAAATTTATATGACCCAGTACAAGCTACTGAAATGTGTCTAGTACCAGATGTTGTAATACCAAAGAAGTTTCGTGTTCCTGAATTTATCAAATACACTGGGACACAATGCCCTGTCACTCACCTAAAATCATATTGTAACAAAATGGCAGAAGTAGTCCATGATGAAAAATTACTAATGCATTTTTTCCAACACAGTTTGAGTGGGGCAGCTTTGAATTGGTATATGAGACTAGACAACACAAGGGTCCGTAGCTGGAAAAATCTGGTAGATGCTTTCATCAAGCAATATAAGTACAATATGGACATTGCTCCTGACAGAACAAATTTGTCCAACTTGGAAAAGAAGGGCAAAGAAAGCATAAGGGAATATGCTCAAAGATGGAGAGATCTCGCTGCACAGGTACATCCTCCACTTCTAGATAAAGAGATGGTGACATTATTCGCCAACACGCTAAGAGCCCCCTATTACGAACATGTGATGGGAAGTTCGCAGCAATTCACGGATGCTGTAGCTGTGGCAGAGCGAATAGAGCAGGGAATTCAAAGTGGAAGAATCCTTGCACCCGTGGAGAAAAATGGCTTTGAAGCCAGAAGAAAAGATGTCGAATATTCTAGAGACGATTATAAGGGTAAGAGCAACCAATCCCAAAACTCCCATCACCCCTCATCTCAAATCTCCAACATCAATTTTCAAGTCAAAGATCCATTTAAAAATTTCCCGAAAAGAAATTACCAGAAAACCCAAGAACAGCTACCTCCGCTACCTTTGCCTCTGAATGAGATTTATCAAAAGTTGGTAAGCATGGGGAAAATAGCTCCTGAACCCCAGACACCTTTGCAACCACCTTACCCTGATTGGTACAAACCCGATCTCACCTGCGAATACCATGCTGGAGCTGCAGGGCATAGCATCCACACTTGCAGTGCTTTCAAGAAGAGACTCATGCATTTGATCAAAGCAGGATGGATAGCATTTGATTAAAGCAGGGTAGAGGAAATCCAGATCCTGCATCCAATTAAGCTTCACGGAGATGGGGTACCAAGCGTTCGCACCATGGAAAGCGAAATCAACAAAAGCTTTTGTGTTGATAAAGTTTACTTCCATGATTTCTCCTTGCTTCTTCTTGTTTTGGTCATGTTTGGACATTATGTTTTGACTTGTCGGTAATCTTGCTTTTAATGACATGGACCTTTTGCTGTTAAGCAAACCTTCCTTTTCAATGATCATGTATTCTCTTGTGTTTATGATGTGTTCTCGCTTTCCTGCCTAAATAACACAAACACTTCATCCAAAGCGCCCATGATCCCATGATTTCATAAAGATTTTTGGCAAATCAAAGTCTAGTACGAAAATGAATGCCAATTTGATGTTTATTTGATAAATGTGTTCTGGGAATTCAAAGGATTTCATTGAAGGGTGATCTCATACCACCAAAATCCACATAATAAAGCTAATTTCTTAGCCAAACAAATAATCCAAAAAATCCAAAAAAATCAAAAATCGCATGGAAAAGGAAAGCTTATTGATTTAGATTGCATGTTTTTGAAATGATGAAAGGTCATCTTTGATATGCCATCACAAAGTCTCAAATATCCTTTGCAGTCCCTATTTGAGCCTAATAATTTCATTTTCTTGATAATTAACCCTGACAAGGATCACACCCTACACTGGGGGGCAAGTGCAAAAAAAAAATCTACAAAAACAGTCCTCAATGACAAGTGACACCCAAAGAAAGCTGGGGGGCATAAACATAAAAAGGGTTTAGTACACTATAACAATTTAATTCAACATTTTGGTAGTACTAAAAACCCAACATAGAAAGCACAAACAAAATACTTGGGGGGCATGCAAAGTCAGCATAACGTTAGTGCCAAATACCAATGAAAAAGTCCAAACAAATACCGGGGGCACGTCAAGGTCAAAGCCCAAACCAATACTGGGGGGCATGCTAGGTAACTAAGAAAATCAATCATGAGGGCTAACTGAAGTTCTAAGAGTAAGCACTAAGTGATCCTTAGTCTAAAAAAAACCTTAAACACTTTTTGAGCCTACAAATTTCATTTTTATCGTAGCCAGTAACCTAAGCCTACGTTACAAGCCTAATAAAGCCCTTTCTGATCAAATACGAGTTATCTGGATCGATAAGCAATGCTTTTCCATTTGAAACAATCCTTACAAATGTTTCACACGACCTGATTGAAGCCTTCCTGACATACGAGACTTGCAAATATCATTTTATATTCTTGTCAAAGTCAACATAAAACCTGACAATGAGATCACTTGAATTCTTTCGAGAACAAGCTTGTTAAATAAAGATCAAAATGGTTTTTGTGCTTGGAATGACTTTGAAATTCCAAAAGTTTTACATGAAAACACCATCTCTGCAAATAACCAACCCCTTCCTGCAAACACTTGAATTCTAAAACATTTCTGGAACATGACCTGACTGAGGGCAATTCAAAAATGCAATCGAAGTTGGCTCCATAATTTCTTTTCAAAGAATCCGAGTCAAACTCAGGGGGGCATGTGGATATGAAAGATCTATCATCTCCAGTGGCCAAAATCATGAAGCTGACTCCAAAATCCCTTTTCGAAGGATCTAGATCAAACTCAGGGGGGCGTATTGATATGGAAAATCTATCATCTCCGATGGTCAAAATATTAAGTTGCTGCTCGAGTAAGCAGAAGCGAGGGGCCGTCAAAGTAGAAGGTCCAAATCCTGGAAAAGAAGGCCTGGAGGAAGAAAAGGGGACCTATATTTTTCAGGTAATTATGCATGCATCATCATGCATCACATCCCCATTAAGAATCTAAGAAATGTTCGTAATTTACGAACCTTCATTTATCATTTTGTGTACACGCTTTCAAGCTCTCACCTCTTTCATTTCCTTGAGAATGTTTTTCAACTTTATTTTTTTTTCTTAATTTTAGTTGTCATCGCGCATGGCGTCTCTCCACTAATAATCTAGGAAATGTTTCGGAGAGATTGTAATTTACAAACCTCCACTCTTTGTTTTGTGTGCGCCTTTGAGCCCTTATCATTTTCACTTCCCTGAGTGCCCAATGAGTCTTTCATCAGCATAGATAGAGTGTTTTTCAACCCTATCTCTTCTCCTTTCGAGTGTGTTTCCCAACCCTCACCATCAATTAAAATAGTGAGCTTTCCAGCCCTATTCTCCATTCATATTCGAGTGTGTTTCCCAACCCTCACCATCAATTAAAATAGTGAGCTTTCCAGCCCTATTCTCCATTCATATTTGAGTGTGTTTCCTAACCCTCAAAATAGTGAGCTTTCCAGCCCTATTCTCCATTCATCTCCGAGTGTGTTCCTTAACCCTCACCATCACCTAAAATAGTGTGCTTTCCAGCCCTATTTTTCTTTCATCTCCGAATGTGTTTCCTAACCCTCACCATCAACTAAAATAGTGTGCTTTCCAGTCTTATTTTCTCTTTCATCTTCGAGTGAGTTTTCCAACCCTCGTCATCAATTAAAATAGTATGCTTTCCAGCAAAGGTAGTCAAACTCGCGAGTCAACTCGCAAACTCGTACGAGTTTGCGAGTTGGCTCAGCAAACCTGGTTGAACCGGAAGAAAAATTGAAACCGGTCAAACTCCGTCAAACTCGGTCAAAATCGGGTTGACTCGTAAACTCGGACCGGATCGGTCCGATTTTACGAGTTCATCATATTCTACTGTGCGCGGGCGAAGAGCTTTCTGCTTTCTTCAATTCCAATTTTTCAATTCACTGCTCTTCGTAAAATATATGATATATGATATTAAGAAATGAAAAATATATGATACCCAGAAGCTGAAATTGAGGAGTAAGGAATTGTTCGTGGGAGAGCGAAAAGGACGGTGAAGATACGCTGCAGGAAATGGATGGAAAAACATTCTACATATTCTTCCTCTTTTAAAATTTTCCCTTGGGGACATGCCAGCAGTTGAGACTTGGGATATCAATTTGAAGGTCTCAGGCTTGAAGTCTAGGAGGAGCGGGTGGAAATTTAGGAATTGGAAAATGATCTAGCATTCTGTAAGAAAATGGAGAAGAGGAGATGAGGAGATGAGGGTGGGCGGCGGCGTGGGAGAAGGAAATTGGGATTTAGGGTTATGTTAGGGCCTTAGGGGCTTTTATACTTAGTTATAATAATAATAATAATAATAAAAAAAAAGGTAGGTTTCAGGGGGGGGTTATATAAATTATTATTATTAATAATAATAATAATAATAATAATAATAATAAAGTAGGTTTATAAAGGGAGGGGTAATAATAATAATAATAATAATATGGGGGTTTATAATAATAAAAAAAATAATAATAATTAGCATAAAAAATAGTTAGCATAAAAAATATTTTTAAAAAAATCCTATTAATTTAATATAATAAATAACATTAATTAATTTATATTTCACATCAACAAAATATTTATTTTTAGTTTGTTAATTTTTACCTAATGAAATTCTATGGACATAATTGTTTTGTAATGTATTTTTCAATTATTTTGAATCATGCATGAACCTTAACTAATGAAGTTTTATGGCCATAATTATGTTATATTATATTCGGAAATATTTTACATACGATTTTATGATTTTTCTTCTCACACGATTTTAGCTGTGATTTTATGATTTTTGTACGGACAGATTTGGGTACGATCTTACGATCCGATTTTTTGGAGCTCTTTCCGATTCGTGTCAAAATCTCGATTTTGACTACCTTGTTTGGAGCCCTACTTTTCCCTTCATCTTCGAGTGTGTTTCCTAACCCTCAACCATCAATTAGGATCGTGCGCTTCTTAGCCATTCCTTTCCTCTCATTTGAGTGAGTTTTCCAACCCTCAACCATCAATTAGGATCGTGCGCTTCTTAGCCATTCCTTTCCTCTCATTTGAGTGAGTTTTTCAACCCTTAACCATCAATTAGGATATTGCATTTTCCATCTCTATCCTTCTTGTTTAAGTGAGTTTTCTAACCCTCAACCATAGATTCTAGATAGCGAGCTTTCTAGCCCTGTCTTCCATCCCATGGAATCTCCATCACTCTCACCTGGGTAGGTCACCCATTATAATAAGACCATTTTCTTGTGTCAGTCACAGACATCATCCTCTTCCATCCTTTGTGTCCTACTTAGGCCTCAATTTTTTTATGTAGTACGCTTTCTAGCCCTATCTTACCATTTTCTTCTGAGTGCGCTTTCTAGCCCTCGTTCTCACTTTTAGATTTATTAACCATTTCTTGGTCTGATAAATCCATTTTTCTTTTTCTTTACAATGCTTACTATTTAAAGTCTTTTACAAGACTTTAGTCGTAAGCATTGTAAAGAGGGGGGCAACTGTCGTAACCCAATTTTTGGGTTACTCCCCAAAATAAAATAAAAATAACAAAAATAAAATAAAAAAGGTTTTGACGTCGGTGGAAAATCACGGTAAAAATATTGAATATTTCCTGAGCTGAATCGTATCTCTTTTGTGCCCAAAAATGAGAGAAAATACAAATTCAAAGTAAAAAATTAAGTCAAAAATCATAATTATATTTTAAATAAGCCAATTTGATATAATCATGGGCTAATTTAAAGTATTGTTATATTTGAGAATTAATTTAGGGTCCAATTGGAGAATTTAATTAAGTGCAAGAACTTAATTATGCTTTAAATTGGTCAAATTAATTTTATTTAGGGCTTAATTGATGAAAAATTGAATTCTCAAGTTTTATTTGGGCCCAATTGAAAAAATCAGAATTTTTGGAGGTCAAATTGAATTTTTTTTTAAGCTAATTATGCAAATTAAGAGCCAAATTGAAAACAATTAAGAGTTTAATTCTCAATTAAGGGCCAAATTGCATGAATCAAAGGTAAGGGACCAAAGTGAAAAAGGCGCTCAAAGTCAAAGGTTAATTTTGAAATTCGGCCAGGGGTACAATTGCAAAACATTGAAAATTTTAAACCAATTAAGGATGCAATTGAAACAATCATAAATTGAAGGACCAAAGTGTAACTTTCCCTTCTCAAAGCTGCACACGCCATGCCATCCCTGTCTCCTTTCCCTACAACCCGCCGCCGGCCGCCCACGCCTGCCGACCAGCCACCATCGCAGGCACGCCAGACACCACGTCGCCGACCTGCAGCCGTCCTGTCAGACCACCATCGCCTATAAAAGGCCGCCATGCACGACGATTTTAGGAGGAAAAACTGAAAATTTTACTTCTCTCTACAGCCCCTGCCTTCTCTCTCTCTCTCTCCACCGTTGCTCTCAAACCAACCGCCCACTGCCCTTCTCTCCCTCACCGTGAGCCTCCCCTCTTCACCAGTAACAAGAGTACATCCTCAGGCGAAATCCCAGCAACGTTTCCCGTGACTGCAACAAAAACACCAAGACTTTGGAAGCTTCCCCCGGCCGCCACAAGCCACCGTTGACAGCGCCACCACGACAGGAATCACCACCTCGACCTCCTCTACCCAAAGACTCTAACAGGTACAAGTTTTATCACACTTGGAAATTAACACTATTCATCATCTCCTACCTCTCGGCTGCATGTAGTGGGACGTTGTAAACGTCTAACTGTTCATGCGGGCCGAGGGGTAGAAGAGATGGGCTGGGCTCTAGGCCCGGCCCATGTATGTTGGGCTTCCAGTCCATGATGGCTGGAAGCCCAGCCCAAAGAATTTTGGGCTTCCAGACCATCATGGGCTGGAAGCCCAGCCCAAAGAACTTTGAGTTTCCAGCCCACGAGGCTGGAAGCCCAGCCCATTCAGAGTGGGTTGTCAGCCCATTGTGGCTGACAGCCCAGCCTATAATAAAATGAAAAAAATATAAAAATAAAAAATAAAAAAAATAAAAAATAAAAAATAAAAAATAAAAAATATTGAATTCACTTTTAATTAATGCCCGATGGTCCTTTTCTGTTAAAAACTATACTTAGCACACTGTAAACATGCTTTCCAAATCGTAAGAAGTTTAAACAATCGATGACTAATGCATGATTAGGCTATAAGAGTACTTGAAGGGGCAAATCTTCAACTCCATGCCTTGTTGATTGATTTATTCTAATATGCAAATGGAAAATCACCTTAGCATACAAATCTTCTGTTACATTGATTGATTTCGTGTATATTTCGAGTTGTTTCAAAATCGAATCTTATACTAATTTTGCGTTTATGTAATATAACCTGAAAATAGTTTTTTAGCATCTTTAATTTGGAAAATAAGAGATCATGAACAAAGAAATAGAGCACAAAACTCAGATGGTGTGAACTTTACATACAGCATTGAATTTCAAGTTCCAAACCAAACCTGACCATTCGCTGAGGTGTTGAATGGATTTTTTTTTACTTTCTTATATATAAGTCCAAATATGACTTTCAAGGTTTTGAAAATCCATTCTAACGACCTATTGACATTCACAAGTTTTTGATGGAAACTGACATTGACTGGTAACTTCAAATAGAACAGAAGTTATCCCTAGAGCTGCATGATATAAGCTAAATCTGAAATGATTATCCTTGAGACTCAAGAATTTGAAAAAAAGGGCCAAGAAAGAGTTAGTGGCCATATTCCACTTGGTTGCTTGCGTGCAAATTGGTGCATAATTTGTTTGTCCTGGGATTGGAACTTTGTGGGAGCAAGTCTAATTTTTTATGGGTCCTTGCAGAGTTTTTTGCCCCACATGGAATTTGTTCGACATTTCTTAAACATGGGTCGAAAACCTAGTCACATCAATTTTTCCAGCTCCTAAATTCAAGTTGTCAAATGGCGGACAACACCTCAAGTCAATTAGGGTAAAAACAGAACTTCTGACAGTGGAATAGGGAAAAAACAAATAAATCTATTCATTATTGATTTTTGACATACCCTGTCAATAATACATTACTGTATATAATCGAGTATTTCCAAAAATATACACCATGATATTATACAGCACCGAATTGTTAGCCTCAAAATTTCTTTCTAGTTTTTCATGTTAGATTCCTATTAGTCTATATTGCACAACAAACTCTTCACTCCAGATTTCTTTCTAGTCCTGGTAAACCAAAATGCTTAGAGTTCAGTTAGCTTCTTGCTTTTCTAGCTCGTAAAATAAATAGCTACTCATCATGTTTGATGTCATAAATATACAGATGAATGAACGCTGATACTAGTGAAGGTGAGAGTAGAAATCTGGCTGTAATCTCTGGAGAGGTATCCCACAAAAGGGACACAAGGGTTTAGTGGGGATTTCTTTAACAGAAGATTTTGTCAAAGATTTGAAATCTAAAGGATAACCAGACAGTGTAAAGAGAGTCTCTGGTGGCAATTTGGAAGCTCTTCTACAACAACACTTGCAAAACCATAGAGGGATAGCCGGGCAAACTTGCATGGAAACAGCACATCTTGCCATTTGGTAGATCTGGACAGTTTTGTCAGTACTGTTAGAGCATTGGCAATGTGCGACTTCTGGAGAATCAAAAGTAAATGACTCTGAACAATAGATACAGTGCTCATCGACTCCATATTCACTTGACTGAAGCCTGTGTTGAACAAAAAATTACATATTAAGAGAATAAGCACGGCTCAAATATAATATACAGAAGCGCATATTTTGCAGACAGAGTTAAATCTTCATAGAAAAGATCAGCATTTCAGCTAGGCCATTCTCTGCAAGCAAGAAACTGCTTGGAAATTGGAATAGACCATAATTGTATTGTGTTCCAAGACTAGCCTTTTAGTTTTGCCTGATTGTAAAGACATTTGCAGCTCACGGAATAAATCATCTGCTGCATGTTTCACATAGCAATTCATCTTTTTTATTTATCTTTGCATCTGAAACAAAGTGCACTTTGATCTATATAACAAACAATTTTGATTTGCTACCAGCTTTCCTCATATATTTGTAAAATTAAACACCATATACCGTTAGCAGATTGACTTTGCTAGGAAAATCACAGATATTTCCTCCCATGAGAATAAACACTCGTAGCTAACTAACCCCACTCAAGTAAAAGTTACGACTTATTTAATTGGGCTCAGATCCAACTTTTCATGTTTCCACGAAATGGGGTAATTTACAGACAAGATAAAACAAAGGAAATGATGTCATTTCAGCTTTTTATTTTTATTTTTATTTGAGGTGATGGAGTTCTTTGCATTTGTGATAGTTAAAAAAAAAAGCATCATGCAACGCAGGTTCCCTTTTCTCATTCCACGTGTTCAAGAAATGATGTCGTTGTCTATTATTTCCACCTTTTTCAAGAAAGAGCATGCTCCTCTAAATCACCCCATCTCTGGCCCATGAAAGAACTGATGAAATACTTATAATATCATAATTAACATATCTTTCATCATTGAGAACAAAATGGTAAGGAGTACCTTCTTTCATGCTTTCTGACTTCTGATGCAAGGACTTTTAGTTGATCCCTAACACAGTCATGATTAAGTGCAATCCACAGCTCCATTTGTTCTACTCCAACAGGATACCAAAATCTAGGTCGGGAAAATGTTGTGGTTGAATCAGATAGACGATTTATAAAAGTAGCCAAACTGAAACCCACAAGCCTTTCACGAAGTTCTTTTTCACTACTAAAAAGAAGCTCTACTCCGCTTTGGTGACTGCTTGACCTCCCAAGTTCACTTTACAATTCATTTCTTCAGCCTTCACGTCAGATAGTATTACACGTCTACAGATGATATTAAAGAGGTGCAATTGCCGAGATGTTATCTTTGAGAAATTCTCCGGGATGCATGTCAGAACCTCACCAATGTAAAGGCCTGTGTATGAACCCAAAAATGTCACAGAAAGCCACTTAACCAGTATATGGTCCGTGTACTTTGGTGCAGACTGCTTGAAAGCCAACAATGCTGCCACTATATCCCAAACAACTAGAGGGTTATCCAAATTTTCATATTTCGTTAAATGCCATAGAATATCAGATTCCCAATAATTCAATTCATTTGCAGAAAAATCAAGAAACGCTTCGCCAGCGAAATCAGAGGAGGAAAAAGAAAGTATATCCTTCTGTTGTCCACCTATCCAGAGGAGCTCAACTACAGCCTTCTGAAGCTTGCACATTCCACAGAAGAGTCAATATTTATGTGGGACAAAGGCAAACAAGCACCAACACAATATGTTAAATTTTGGTTTATCCTTGTTGACTTATTTCTTTGTAAAAGAGTTTCCATAACCTAAACACTTGTCTTTTACGTTAACCGGTATGGCCCATGACATAGCACTAGCCACCTATATAGTTATATAATTATATATGAATGTAATTTGGTACAAAGAGCAAGTTCATAAGAAACTCATTAAAAATTAGATTGAAATTCCATCCAATAATATGTTGGTTTCACATTGAGAAACGTGGGAATGAAATGTTATTTTTTCATATATTAGGGTCAAGGATCTTGTATGTGAGTTGGTAAAATACAGTGGAGTAATTTTAGATATTTATCTTACATTTGCATCAACTTTCATACTTTATAGGTTAACTTAAATTAGAGCATTCCATTTGTTGATTAATAAAAATAATTTCCTATAATAGCTCTTTGGTCGGTTGTCGGAATCTCCAGATATTAATTCTCAACACAAAAACATTATTTTGTAGTATGATGGTAAAGACCAAGTCAAACCCAAGAAAAGTTTTTACTTCATTTTCCTACAAGATAGTGACTCAAAAAGGGTAAGGGTTTGTTTAATCAAAATTGAAGAAACAAAATTCTAAAAATAAAAATAATAAATCGATATGTTGTTAACTCAATTCCAAGATCTAGATATCCATTCTTATAAATATATTGATCATCAAAGTAAAATAAATATCATTTTAATTCAAACAAATAAATTTGATGTCCCTTAAAGCTAAGAGAAATCAAGGAGTGTCATAACCCAATTTTGGGTCATTCCCCAAAACTACCCGGAAAGAAAAAATAATATTAAATAAATAAAGGGGCTGGTGTCAGTAGGAAAATCACGTTGAATTTTTGGATGTTTTTGAAAGCTCGATCATACCTCTTTTGTACCCGAAAATGAAGGAAATCGCAGATTCACGGCTAAAATAATTTATTATCAGATAAATCTGCGTATAAACTAAGTCGTAAGATATAATTATATTTTTATGGACCAATTTGATTTAGTCATTGGTTAATATAAAAGCGTAATTATGTTCAAGAATTAATTTAGGTCCAATTGAAGGGTTTAATTAAGCTTGGTGACTTAATTATACTTTAAATTGATCAAATTAATTTTTATTAAGGGCTTAGTCAATAAGAAATCAAGTTCTTAAATTTAATTCGGGTTCAATTGGTGATATTTGAATTTTCGGAGACCAATTGGAATTTTTCCAAGCTAATTATGTGAAATCGGGGACCAATATGATTAAATTAAGAGTTTAATGTTCGATCGAGGGTTAAATCGTGCAAATCAGAAATTAGGGACCGAAATAAAAAAGGTGCGCAAAGCTAAGGATGCTCTCGAAATACTGACGGGGATACAATTGCACAAATTAAAAGGTTTAAAATCGATTAGGGGTGCAATTGAAACATTTATAAGTTTAAGGGCCAAATTGCACTTTACCCTCAACATTAAAATTGCATGTTTCCTGCACTGTTCCGACACCTGAACAGTGCAGGAAACAGAGGGCTGCAACGGCTCTCTGCAGCCCTCAGCCCTCTGCAACATACGGCCATGCATACATCTCAGCCCCCCCTGCAAATGCAGCAGGACAGGCGTCTCAACCCTCTGCAAAATTCAGAGGGGAACAACCTCATGCAAGGTGCATGACAAAGGTTCGCCGCCTATAAAAGGGCACCGTCCGCATACGAAAAAGGGGGGAAGAAAAAGGAACTCACGCAGAAAAGAGGAGAAGGAAAGGAGAAAAACCGTAGAGAAAAGGGAAGAGAAAAGGCAAAAAACAAGGGAAGATTTACGTGAGAAAGATAACTGGTCTTCATCCCTCTCGGTCCAGCTCTTTCTCTCTCGGTCTCGGCTTCTCTCTCTAGAACCAGAAGTAGCTCTCTCTCTCCCTCTCGGTCTGCAACCGACGACAGCTCAGGCCACCCAACTTCACCCCCATCACCTCCGGTAGCCTCCTCTCCTCGCCAAACATCCCAGCAGCAACTCAGGCAAGGATTTGGCAGAACAGCCCCATCGACTGCAACGTGACCGGGAGCTTTCCGACGCCATTTTCGGCCACCACAAGCCACCATTTCCGACGCCGCAACGACCAGAAGAATCACCTCAACGTCCTCTACGCAACGGTATTAATAGGTAATCCATTCTCCATACTCGAAAATCCTCCTTGTCACTGTTCATTGTCCCTGTAATTGCACGCGGGGAGTGAATTAAATTCACTCCCCGCGTGGGCTTGGCGGGCCGCGCCTTGTGCCCGGCCTGGCCCCTAAAGAAGGATTCCGGACTTTGGGCCGAAAGCCAGTCCGCGCCCGAGAATATCTGGGCTGAAAGCCCGGGCCAAGCCGAGAATAGTGGGCCGAGAGCCCGACCTGAGAACGATTGGGCCTAAGGCCCGGTAGGAGATAAGTTTGGGCCAGCCCAATTTGTTGGTGGGCTGCAGCCCAACCCCCGTGTTTGGGCTGCCAGCCTGGTGAATGGGCTGCCAGCCCAGCAGGTGGGCCGCGAGCCCAGCCACAGTGGGCGGGCTGGCAGCCCAGTCACAATGGGCGGGCTGGCAGCCCAGCCCAGCGAGTGGGCTGGCAGCCCAGCCCCCATGTAGGTGGGCTGGCAGCTAGCCCACCCATAAATAATAATAAAAAAAAGATAATAATAATAAATATATATAAAATACATAATTTGCAAAAAATATTTTTATAAAAAATATATGTTGTTTTCTTGCATACGGCCAATACACTAGCATATTTTAAAAATTGTTTTTCTTTCAAAAAATATATATTATCTTGGGTTTTTAAGAGAAAATGAGTTTTAGCATGGATTTTGCAAAGAAGAAAAATCATTTCTTGCATCTTGAGATTTTACAACATGTTTGTAAAATCCAAAGGGTATTGGCCAATATTTCAAAAAATATAAAAATCTTATTTTTTTTTTTATTATTCACTGTTGGTATTTGGATAACTAAATCCTAAGGGGGTAGTATCCAAAATATTATACGGGAATGGTATGTTATTATTCACTGTTGGGATTTGGATAACTACATCCTAAGGGGTTAGTATCCAAAATCTTCGACGGGAATGATATGCTATTATTCACTGTCGGTATTTGGATAACTAAATCCTAAGGGGTTAGTATCCAAAATATTCGACGGGAATGATATGCTATTATTCACTGTTGGTATTTGGATAACTAAATCCTAAGGGGGTAGTATCCAAAATATTCGACGGGAATGATATGCTATTATTCACTGTTGGTATTTGGATAAATAAATCCTAAGGGGTTAATTTCCTAAATATCCGGCGGAGTAATATCTCATTCATCATTTAACTAGCATATTCAAATCTTAACCAAACAAAAACACCAAGCAGCTTACCTTAGGTAGGGCGTACTAGGGGTGCTAAAACCTTCCCTTTACGCAACCAGTCCCTTACCCTAGAATCTCTGAAAGACCAGTTTTTAGGTTTCCTAGTAACCATAATACTAGGTGGCGACTCCCTTTTCCAAAAATAAAGATAATCCCCCCGACACATTGAATATTCCCCCGCCTCGCGGGGAGGGTCGTCACGACGCCGCGCCCATTTTTGGGGTGCGACAGAATGGCGACTCCGCTGGGGACTTTGGACTAGGCTTGATAATTTTGTTTGTTTATGATATGTTAATTATTTGCGTGTTTATTTATTCATTTATTCTCATGTTGCCATGAATTATTTATATGTTTGTTTAAAGGATTTAGCATGCATTTTTTCATTCTGTCATCATAATATACCTCGTCATGCATCACTTTTTATCATGTTGAGAGCACACACTAAACTTTAAGTTAAGTGGGGGAGTAGCAGCTTACCTATGACTTGAGTCAAGGTTGAAGTTTGTGTAAACCCCAACTCTTTGCTGAGAGCTTAGATGATAGTGATTGGTATACGTGCCATCCCATTATCTGCTAAGACCCCATATTGCCTTTACGAGGGTGATCACTGGGACAGCAAGAGACCCTCTTTAGAGACCAAGTAGTAAACTTACCCTATGTCTCACGTACAAGAACTAGAACCAATCATTAAGGTGTATGCTCCCTCTATTTTGTTTTGCATTAAGACAAACTCTGCTATTAGCATTTTGAGATTAAGATTTTTGAGTGACACAGTGGCCATCACGTAAGAAATTTTCATTGTAGGGTTTAAGCAAAAATCCAATTTTTGTTTATCATACAATTGCTACAGTCATGTGTCACTTCCTCGAAAGACGAGTCTAAAAAAATTGCATATGCATTTTAACATGCATTCCCATAGTTTGTGTATCATACAATTGTTACAAGCGTGTCTCACTCCTCGAAAGACGAGTTTGTCAAAAAAAAAAAAAAAAAAAAAAAAAAAAAAAACATGCATATGCATTCAACATGCATTCTCATAGTTTTTGTTTATCATGCAATTGTTACGATCACGTGTCTCTCCTAGGAGGTCGAGTCCGTAAAAAAAAAAAAAAAAAAAAAAAAAAATGCATATACATTTCAACATGCATTCTCACAGTTTCTGTTAGCATGCAGTCATTACAATCACATGTCGCTCTTTAAAGGGCAGTTTTTTTCAAAAAAAAAAAAAAAAAAAAAAACTAAAAAAACATGCATATGCATTTCAACATGCATTCCCATAGTTTTGAAATAGGGGTCCCTCAATTTGTTATCCTCCGAAGGGTCAAGAGTCATGGACATTTGACATTGCTGAGAAGAACTGACATCGATATAGAGCCATCATTCGTCTTCTGCGACTCAACAATAAAGTTCTCTGCTCTCTAGTGAAATCAGGTGGGACATATGCCCAGGTATTCTGCAAAGTGTTAATGCAATCATCAATGGGGATCGTGGGAAATTCGGGTTTTTTTTTGAGGGAGTTCGAGTAGTCCATTTTCAGAAAGCAAGCATCAATCAAAGAAGTTGTCAGCCTGTTTAAGTATCAATTGATTTCTCTCCTGATCATGTGGAGTTTTTGCTGCACTGTCAATTAAGGAGTTTTATGCTGCCACGCACATTAGACCTTGTTATTTTGCGAGCAAAGATAAAATATCCCGAGGGTGGAAACATAATATGGGATTGTTGAATCTATTCCGATATCTAAGAAGTCAAAGCATGTGCACTGCAAGATTACATTGCTCGAAGAAGTGAATTTGCCGCAAAAAGAGTCTTTTCGTCGTATGATGAAATTTTTTATGATTTGCACACTTTGTTGTTTTGACAAGAGTGCTTCCAAGCTTGATTCACTTTTTATGTCCAATAAGAGGTGTGGTGGAGCAAAAAAAAATCAGTGACATAATCCAAATGAGAGAGATAAACAATTGCAAGAATGTCAGTGATCAAGTGTGAAAGTTAATCAGCAAAAGGCAAGTCAAGTTTGTGGAGGATGTTATCAGCAGCAGTATTAACAATAAATCATCACGAGCATAAGCAAGATCAATGAGCAGCGACAATACAGAAATGGTTGTTTGAAAAGTCTGAGAAAAATGTCGCACCGTCAATAATTATCCTATGGAATCTCATTGGCTATCACTTTGTTTTGGGGTTAAATCATCATTTCATTGAAGCATGTGTTGTCCTTGTCTTTTTGTTGTTTTGAAATCAAGAGATTGTTTGACATTCTTATTTTGGACAAAATATTTTTGATCAAACTCCAACATGCAAAATTTAAAGTTTATCATTTTTGAAAATTAAAAGTATTTTGATTGCATAATTGACCCAACTTTTGTTAAAAGACATGTTGACCAATACCAGGTGACCAAACAATTTTTTGAGCCCGTGCACCGAGTTTTTGAACCACATCATAGAACTAAGCTTTGTTAGTATGCATATTGACATGTAATGGATTCAGTAGTTATGGACCCGCGAATCATGACTCTTGCACGTCCAAATCATTACATTGGACGAGGTCAAAATTTATCAGTTAAAACCAATTTTGCTTGAAATGACAAAACGCCATCTTTGTTATTCCCTTCACTATTCTTGAAATATTTATCCCTTGTTAACCGCAATTTGAGCCTGATATTATATTTTTTTGAAAACACCCGACATGGATCACGCCCTCACACTGGGGGGCAAATACACTGGGGGCAAATACAGTAAGGGCCAATAAGAGATTTGTAGTTTGAGGGTACAGTGACAACATGAGAATCAACAGAAGGGGAGATGTTTAAGAACAAAAACCTAACATGAGAGAACAATCAAATTGAGATAGGACATGACACAACCAAGAGTCAATGCTAAGGACAAATTCAAAAAAAGAAAAAGAAAAAAGAGAATATTGAACTATACCATGTCCGTTGGTATCTGTGGTCAAACCTCATGTGGGAACAAATGTTATTAAGATTACCGAGTCTTCAAGATAATTTATCCATCAAATGAAGATCTTGCAGAATTGTTTTGTTAGACTATATTGAGTGCAACAAGAGTTGAAATAACATTAGATGACAAATGATGGTTAGAGTTTAGTATTTCCCTTTTAAGGTTGAAATTTTCAATGGAAGGAATGACATGGTTATGAAGCTTTTTAGAGCATTGGTTGATTGATAAAAAATCACGTTAAGATAATTAACGTCTTTTTTATGTCGTCTCTTCTACAAAGCCAACAAGAGAAAAGGAGTTAACGACTAGATGATGGTGATCCTAGGTCTTTGAAACCCTGAAACACTTTTTTGAGCCTATGAATATCCTTTCTCTTATAGCCATGAACCATAGCCTCATTACATGCTTGTAAAAGTCCTTCTTGATCAAGCAAGCAATTTTAACTGATAAGTGACGCTCTCAAAATCGTTAGAGTTTTTCCATAAGGGTTATAATTTCATGAAGTAAGTTGTTATGCATATGGATAAAGTAAGTATTGAAAAATGAGACAAATTTTCAACAGAATCTCGGGTCGTTACTAGACAGTCTAATTGTTTGGAAACCAAATTATCACTTCATCATGTACTGTCAAATAACATACCCCCAAAATCAAAGATTTAGAATTGAAACAAAAATAAACCCATAAAAAAAATGATTTCAATCTCATAATGGGTCAATTATTGTTTGCAAAAGTACAAGATAATTACAGGTTTGCATGCATTGAATTGGGAATTTGATTAAATGAATTTGATTTTCAACAAATGACGTCTCTTTTAGTTTATTTCAAGGATTAGACTTTGGATGCACATGCTCTTTTGAAACTGGTGACTTAATGTCAGAACAAGAAAGATTTATAAACAGAGAAAACATTGGTCAGATTTGCAAAATCCTTGACATTGACAGTTCTTCATTATCATTGGGAAGCTTATGATTAGAGGCCAAAAATGTGGATCTTGCAAGCAGTTTCACATCATGCTTGGGGGCAAAGAAGCACAAGCAAATAATGATTTAGTGAAATTCATCAATGAGCACCAACAAATCTAACTCAAGGCAACATTGCTTAATAGAGAGTGATGGTTTGATAAGCTCCAACAGTGATTGAGAATAAGATTGCATTTGAAGGGCATCTTCAGATTTTGAAATATTGACTTACCTGCAGATTTGATTATCTCTAAAAAGATATTGTCACATGGGTATATTTTGATAAATGTTGAAGAATGTGCGCGCCATAGAGGTTGAATGCGGGATAATATGTTTTGAAGTTGTCGATTCAAGCTCTGCTTCACTACATACATGTCAGTGATAAAAAGAAAGATGTCATCACAGGAGTCGCATAATTGATAAATGTTGAAAAGTATTGTGCCACCAAGACTAATGGGGGGATAATTGACTTTAACAACACATCGACTCAAGGTTCAATTCACCACAAAGAAAAATAATAACCTTGTTAATGACAACATTATAATTCTTCGCATGGACTAAGAAGAATTTATTCAGAAAAAATTGAGTCTATAACGAAGAATTTCAGATTGCATGATCGCAATTGCATTAATTCAAGGTTGATGATGACATATGGTAGAAGAAATACAATTCAACTGATCGACGACCAAAGATGAGGTCAGCACTAGCAAGCCTTGCAATGATTGTTAGCAGAACACCCGCAAACCAAAGAGCTGTTGTTGAGAAAATCCAAGAAAGATGATGACTTGTTACACTCTTTCACGATGAATCGAGCAACACCACACTTGGGGGCAAGGTCAGACTAGATAAACAATGAGAGTAGAGATCATCGCATATAGCCCCATAATAAGCAATGTGCTTAAGTTCGGTGGATGAATGACAACAAAGCTTGGGAGATTAGACAAAGACATTTTATGACAATGAAGCATCAAAGAAAGGGGACCTATATTTCTCAGGTAAGTATACATGCATCATCATGCATTGCATCCCCATCTTCATCATTTTTCAATCGGGTAGGTCACCCGGTATAATGAGACCCTCTTCCTCCATTTTCCACCGGGTAGGTCACCCGTTATAAAGAGACCTTCACCTCCTCACCAATTTCATCCGGGTAGGTCACCTGTAATAATGAGACCTTCATCACTATCTTCCACCCGGGTAGGTCACCCGTCACCATTGAGACCCTGTTTCTTCCGGGTAGGTCACCCGTCATAATGAGACCCGGGTAGGTCACCCGTCACCATTGAGACCCTATTTTTCCGGGTAGGTCACCCGTCATAATCGGACCCGGGTAGGTCACCCGTCACCATTGAGACCCCATCTAACCCGGGCAGGTCACCCGTCATAATCAGACCCGGGTAAGTCATCCGTCACTATCGAGGCTCTACTAACCCGGGCAGGTCACCCGTCATAACGAGACCCGGGTAGGTCACCCGTCACCATTGAGACCGTACTAACCCGGGTAGGTCACCCATCATAACGAGACCCGGGTAGGTCACCCGTCACCATTGAGACCGTACTAACCCGGGTAGGTCACCCGTCATAACGAGACCCGGGTAGGTCACCCGTCACCATTGAGACCGTACTAACCCGGGTAGGTCACCCGTCATAACGAGACCCGGGTAGGTCACCCGTCACCATTGAGACCATACTAACCCGGGTAGGTCACCCGTCACCATTGAGACCATACTAACCCGGGTAGGTCACCCGTCACCATTGAGACCATACTAACCCGGGTAGGTCACCCGTCATAACGAGACCCGGGTAGGTCACCCGTCACCATTGAGACCGTACTAACCCGGGTAGGTCACCCGTCATAACGAGACCCGGGTAGGTCACCCGTCACCATTGAGACCGTACTAACCCGGGTAGGTCACCCGTCATAACGAGACCCGGGTAGGTCACCCGTCACCATTGAGACCGTACTAACCCGGGTAGGTCACCCGTCATAACGAGACCCGGGTAGGTCACCCGTCACCATTGAGACCATACTAGCCCGGGTAGGTCGCCCGTCACAATGAGACCGTCTCCACCGTTCCATTTTTTTTCTTTACAACGCTTACTATTTAAAGTCTCTTATAAGACTTTAGTCGTAAGCATTGTAAAGAAGGGGGCAACTGTCATAACCCAATTTTGGGTCATTCCCCAAAACTACCCGGAAAGAAAAAATAATATTAAATAAATAAAGGGGCTGGTGTCAGTAGGAAAATCACGTTGAATTTTTGGATGTTTTTGAAAGCTCGATCATAC
Source organism: Salix purpurea (assembly GCA_027405865.1). Classification (NCBI taxonomy): domain Eukaryota; kingdom Viridiplantae; phylum Streptophyta; class Magnoliopsida; order Malpighiales; family Salicaceae; genus Salix; species Salix purpurea. Next base: position 2,301,943 of record JAOWLH010000015.1, on the reverse strand, counting down.
CTCTTTTGTACCCGAAAATGAAGGAAATCGCAGATTCACGGCTAAAATAATTTATTATCAGATAAATCTGCGTATAAACTAAGTCGTAAGATATAATTATATTTTTATGGACCAATTTGATTTAGTCATTGGTTAATATAAAAGCGTAATTATGTTCAAGAATTAATTTAGGTCCAATTGAAGGGTTTAATTAAGCTTGGTGACTTAATTATACTTTAAATTGATCAAATTAATTTTTATTAAGGGCTTAGTCAATAAGAAATCAAGTTCTTAAATTTAATTCGGGTTCAATTGGTGATATTTGAATTTTCGGAGACCAATTGGAATTTTTCCAAGCTAATTATGTGAAATCGGGGACCAATATGATTAAATTAAGAGTTTAATGTTCGATCGAGGGTTAAATCGTGCAAATCAGAAATTAGGGACCGAAATAAAAAAGGTGCGCAAAGCTAAGGATGCTCTCGAAATACTGACGGGGATACAATTGCACAAATTAAAAGGTTTAAAATCGATTAGGGGTGCAATTGAAACATTTATAAGTTTAAGGGCCAAATTGCACTTTACCCTCAACATTAAAATTGCATGTTTCCTGCACTGTTCCGACACCTGAACAGTGCAGGAAACAGAGGGCTGCAACGGCTCTCTGCAGCCCTCAGCCCTCTGCAACATACGGCCATGCATACATCTCAGCCCCCCCTGCAAATGCAGCAGGACAGGCGTCTCAACCCTCTGCAAAATTCAGAGGGGAACAACCTCATGCAAGGTGCATGACAAAGGTTCGCCGCCTATAAAAGGGCACCGTCCGCATACGAAAAAGGGGGGAAGAAAAAGGAACTCACGCAGAAAAGAGGAGAAGGAAAGGAGAAAAACCGTAGAGAAAAGGGAAGAGAAAAGGCAAAAAACAAGGGAAGATTTACGTGAGAAAGATAACTGGTCTTCATCCCTCTCGGTCCAGCTCTTTCTCTCTCGGTCTCGGCTTCTCTCTCTAGAACCAGAAGTAGCTCTCTCTCTCCCTCTCGGTCTGCAACCGACGACAGCTCAGGCCACCCAACTTCACCCCCATCACCTCCGGTAGCCTCCTCTCCTCGCCAAACATCCCAGCAGCAACTCAGGCAAGGATTTGGCAGAACAGCCCCATCGACTGCAACGTGACCGGGAGCTTTCCGACGCCATTTTCGGCCACCACAAGCCACCATTTCCGACGCCGCAACGACCAGAAGAATCACCTCAACGTCCTCTACGCAACGGTATTAATAGGTAATCCATTCTCCATACTCGAAAATCCTCCTTGTCACTGTTCATTGTCCCTGTAATTGCACGCGGGGAGTGAATTAAATTCACTCCCCGCGTGGGCTTGGCGGGCCGCGCCTTGTGCCCGGCCTGGCCCCTAAAGAAGGATTCCGGACTTTGGGCCGAAAGCCAGTCCGCGCCCGAGAATATCTGGGCTGAAAGCCCGGGCCAAGCCGAGAATAGTGGGCCGAGAGCCCGACCTGAGAACGATTGGGCCTAAGGCCCGGTAGGAGATAAGTTTGGGCCAGCCCAATTTGTTGGTGGGCTGCAGCCCAACCCCCGTGTTTGGGCTGCCAGCCTGGTGAATGGGCTGCCAGCCCAGCAGGTGGGCCGCGAGCCCAGCCACAGTGGGCGGGCTGGCAGCCCAGTCACAATGGGCGGGCTGGCAGCCCAGCCCAGCGAGTGGGCTGGCAGCCCAGCCCCCATGTAGGTGGGCTGGCAGCTAGCCCACCCATAAATAATAATAAAAAAAAGATAATAATAATAAATATATATAAAATACATAATTTGCAAAAAATATTTTTATAAAAAATATATGTTGTTTTCTTGCATACGGCCAATACACTAGCATATTTTAAAAATTGTTTTTCTTTCAAAAAATATATATTATCTTGGGTTTTTAAGAGAAAATGAGTTTTAGCATGGATTTTGCAAAGAAGAAAAATCATTTCTTGCATCTTGAGATTTTACAACATGTTTGTAAAATCCAAAGGGTATTGGCCAATATTTCAAAAAATATAAAAATCTTATTTTTTTTTTTATTATTCACTGTTGGTATTTGGATAACTAAATCCTAAGGGGGTAGTATCCAAAATATTATACGGGAATGGTATGTTATTATTCACTGTTGGGATTTGGATAACTACATCCTAAGGGGTTAGTATCCAAAATCTTCGACGGGAATGATATGCTATTATTCACTGTCGGTATTTGGATAACTAAATCCTAAGGGGTTAGTATCCAAAATATTCGACGGGAATGATATGCTATTATTCACTGTTGGTATTTGGATAACTAAATCCTAAGGGGGTAGTATCCAAAATATTCGACGGGAATGATATGCTATTATTCACTGTTGGTATTTGGATAAATAAATCCTAAGGGGTTAATTTCCTAAATATCCGGCGGAGTAATATCTCATTCATCATTTAACTAGCATATTCAAATCTTAACCAAACAAAAACACCAAGCAGCTTACCTTAGGTAGGGCGTACTAGGGGTGCTAAAACCTTCCCTTTACGCAACCAGTCCCTTACCCTAGAATCTCTGAAAGACCAGTTTTTAGGTTTCCTAGTAACCATAATACTAGGTGGCGACTCCCTTTTCCAAAAATAAAGATAATCCCCCCGACACATTGAATATTCCCCCGCCTCGCGGGGAGGGTCGTCACGACGCCGCGCCCATTTTTGGGGTGCGACAAGGAGAATATAAGTACATTAATTAGATAAAGTTTCTTAATCAATTCTTTACCATTAAGAAAATTAAATATTGAAAAGCAATTCTAATTCACTTGGTAGTATAATTAAGATCAAAGTTTATAATAAATTAAAGTGATAGTTGCAACAATCAAATTAACCTTATTTTTGCTTTTTATTCTAGTCTCTAACAATAATTAGAGATTGAAAGAAACTGGAGAGCATATATATATATATATATATATATATATATATATATATCATCTTATATCATCTCAAAATAATTCAATGAGCATATCAATAACATAATTCTGAAATAATGATAAATAAGTACTTGAATATGAAAGAATTACAAAGGTAATGTTAGTTCTCACAACTTGGTATTGAAGATGATGTTTATTCCTCTTGAAATTAAGGCCAAAGTTTAGTTCATAATTGTTGGAAAATCAACACGGAAAAGAGATAAGAAGTTCACATGGTGAAAGGAGAGATTAAACATTTATAATGTGATTTGCTTTCTTTATTCCCTCCCCTAACTGTTGTATTTCATTAGGATTCCTTAATGTTACTTAAATCTTCCTTCTTTATCTGGTCATTAAGGTTGATAAAATCCCTCATAATTTGTGTTGAAAACTAACTATGCTATTGTCATTAATTTGCTATAATTTAGGCTTTGTTACAACTTGGACTTCCTTTTTGACGTGGTTTCTTGCAATATTTGGTCACTCTATCTATATCCTTTCATTTATGAATGTTATAGGATTGATTTGCATATTTTTTGGACTCTAAAGTTTATTTTCTTATGTCAAACTTTCATCTCTAGTGGGACTCGAAATTGTTAGTTTTTTCATCAGATTAGATAATCAATCTCATCCTCCAGATTAAGTTTTGATTTTAGTATTCATTTTTTTATCTAGCTAAAAGTTCTGCATAAGAGTCATAGTACTTGATGTGTAGATGAGTTTAGACTTTTGAATCACTTAATTCCGATATCTTAGGCTTAAAATATGCATGTTTGAATAAGTAATATTCCTCGTCAGATTAGATGATCAATTTCATCCTCCAGATTATGTTTTGATTTTAGCATTCATATTTTTTTTATCTAGCTAAGAGTTCTGCATAAAAGTCGTAATGTGTAGATGAGTTTAGACATTTGAATCACCTGATTCCAATATCTTAGACTTAAAATATGCATGTACAAATATGTAATGTGAAAGCTGAAAATCATGTGTAAGTAGGATTTTGGTCCAATTTTATAGGTTTGATTAGAAGATCAAATGAACTCGAATCTCTTCCAATAATACCTTCTTGGAAAGCTCAACATGCATACTTTAACTCTGATTTAGCGCACATTCACATTATAAAACTATAACTTGATGAAAAACTTGTCACAAGAAGCAAAGTTCAAAACATAAAATGCAAAAATCTTATTTTTATCAATTAATTCACAAATTCTATTAGGCATACCAAAGTCATAGAAATAACTTTCAATAAGCTCCAAACATATTAAAAATCATAGTGTAAAAGGAATAAAAACATGTATATTTTTTTTTACTTATCACTCATTTACAAATTTTTATGTGTAAATACTTTATAAAATAAAAATATTATAATTGAAAATCAAAACTTTACCTATTGTTAACATGGTATTAGAATATCTAGGATAATAAAATCTTTACTTTCTTGACATATAATACCTTTCTACATGAACTCAGTATGAAAAAGTCTCCATATGGTCAATCTTCATTGCAAATATTACTATAAAATACATTACAAAATAGCTTATTTTAATTGTTTTTAAGAGGTATTTTAAGAGCTTAACTGAATAGATTCCTAGTTGAATAAGTAATTTTTATTTCAAATAAAAACATTGGAAAATCCATGGACTATTTTGAAAAGACAATAAACGTAAGGGCCATCATATTTTGAATTAGGACCCAATTAAGAAACCTTTTTTTATTTCTTTTGATTTTTCATCTTAGATTGCGTAGTTAAAATTTTGAAGGGAACTTCTGGCAACAAAAGCCTTCAATTTAGATGTTGATCTCGTAAAATCATGACATTATTTGATTTTCTTTTTTCCTTTTCCTTTTTGTTTTCTTTTTCTTAATGACTTTCTTGTTGGTGTTTTTGTGAGATAATATTTTATACTCTTATATTAGAGCTGGCTATCCTTTGTTTTTCTTTGTTTGTAAACATTGCGTATTTAATATATAGTTTTCATTATAGGGTTTAGGTTTCTCCGTGTCCCCTATAAATAGTGATATAGGTTACGGTTTTTTAACAACTATAGTAGTTAAGGAATAATTAAAATAAAGGAATAAACATAAAGAGGAAGGTGTGATTGAAAGGAGTAATGATTAAAAGTGATAGGAAAAGAAATAAAGTAACATAAAGATACATACAAAGAGAGATATAAAAGATTAATGAATTTAGGGTTTTTTTAAGTCCTATAGGTTTTCATGGTCTAGCATAGAGGAAAAGAATTTATGAGAGGTAAATATTTAGAAAAGTTAGACCATTTCTTTAAAAGACCAACCCTATAGCTAATCCAAATAAGTTTTTTAGTATGCATGATGTTTTCAATGTTTTTAAATGTATGATCTTACGTGTTTGGAATGCTAGTTAATGTCATTTCAAATACAATCCTGTGTATTTTCTATATTTTAATTTGTTAAATGTTTAGGTTTTACTAAAACTATTATAGGATTGATAGGTTGAGTGGAACATGAATGTAGTGTTTGTTGAATGTTTAAAGTTACGTAGGATTTATGTGATTTTCTTAACATTTTTTTGGTTTTAGGATATTGTTTGTTTCGTATATGTTTAAATGTCTTATAAACTATTTACATTTGAATGCATCATATTTTTCCAATTAGACTCTTAACTCAATCCAAACCTAAACCAAAGAACATCTCCCAATTAGATTCTTAAGTCAATCCAACTTAGATGAGTTTATTTGGGCAAAGAGAGCTCATATTTATGTTGGTGATATGATAATAATTAAAAAAAAAAAAAAAAGGCAACATGATGCTTTCATTTTGTTTTGATCAAGGATGTCAATTTGTATAACAGCGTCGTATCAACTATATTTTTTTTTCTCTAGTGGCTGCTCAAAGGAAATCTTTAACCTAAAAACTTACTCATATGATGCTTTCTTTCATTCCAGCAGATCAGTCGACCGTCCACTAGATAACGTGGAAAAATCTTGCAATCTGAGTAATAAGTTGAAAGGGAATGACGGATGAGATAATGTGAAGCCATGGTAGGATACCCAGCTCGTGACCAAGGATGTTAATTTTATTTCGGTTGGTATTTTATTTTTTTAATTGGAATGGAATGTTTTGATTTTGGAGTATTTTGGCACGCCGTTTCGGGATTATACTATTTATATATCTAATTATGCAATTTAATCTTAAAAAATATCATAAAATGATTTTTTTGAACAAAACTATGAACATGTATAATATTACAAGAATGTCATCATTAATCTCGCAAGATCATTATATTCTCTGATTGCTCTGATATTTTAACATTATATATATATATATATATGTCAAGAGATTCCTTGTAAGATTCCATCTCAATCTAACTGTCGGATTAAGAGATATAATTAATATTGTAAAATTATTCATTATTTTAAAAAAACATTATTTGACCAAAACATAACGAGTGGAAACGAAACTATTTCGGCTGAAATTTGAACGAAATTTCTAGAACAGACTGAAATTTTAAGCTAAGTAAAAATTGCATTGTTTTATTTTATTTTTTTAATTGTACAAAATGAAACGAAATTAACAACACTAGTCATGACAGCTTGAAGCACAAATGGTTCAAATTTTCATCTTGCTCCATAGCTTAGTAAAGGTGGCAAAGTACACAGACCGGTTGATTACAATTCATGCAGTGATATCTTGACAAATGCTTCGTCGGGATTATATAAGCTACGGCAATGGTTTCCTCTAGATACAGCAGAATGGTCAAACACTTTAGTTGATGTCTTCATTCTTTCTATAAATTGAACACAGAAATCTCAGGTACAAATTGGTGGGTTTCTACATTTGTATATAGCAGAGGCAGGTTGTTTATAAGTTGGTATGCTGCTGATATCAACAAATCTGACTTCCCCTGGGGCAAAAGAAAGATCTCTATGCCTGCAACAAGAAGAACAGAGGCAAAAACCATCACATTCTGGCTAAGGATTGTCACCTCTTGACATATTCACATTTATAGTAAATCTGCTACCTTCGAAGGTCAAGACCGACTAAACCAGCTTGGAGAATTGTTAAATTATCAGAATCTGGAGATACAATGATGATAGTTTCCTCAGAGTACTGAGTTTCGAGAATGGACATCAGCTGTGTAACGCGGACGAACACATCCGCAACGCTCTCATTTGGGGTTCCATCGTCGATGGGAGGGGGCTTGTTTCTTGGAGAAATAGTATCTGATGCATATACCTGAACCATAGCCAAGACCTCAGCTATTAACATCCTATTCTGAAAAAGTTCTCTATTTGCAGCATGATTAATTGCAGCTCAGAGAGAGAGAGAGAGAGAGAGAGAGAATGAGATGGAAGGGATGCATCTTTTATGACATTTGGACTGAGGGCCTGAAACTTATATGAGTTGATTTGGGCAGAGAGAGCTCACATGATCTTCAGATGCCTTGTTACTATAAATAATGACAAGAACTAAAATTGTTTAAACTTGAAGGAAAAGACTTAGAATTTTATTTGCTAGCATTCTCTTGAAGGAAAACTTGTTTAAACCAAGAACTAAAAAGCTGAAATTGCATCAATATCATTTGACACACAAGAACAGGGAGGGATCTTACTTCCGAAACAGCTTCCAAATTCTTGCCTTCATAAGCTCCTAAACCACGGGCATCCAGGAAGCTGTACTCTGGAACTATATAACTGCAACAAACGGAGGACTATTTGAAGCAATAGTAGTAATTAATACAGTGCTATCTCAATGGATTCTGAAAACGCCACCATTCCTTTAAATGAATAAAACTCCAATGTCATCTATATATTAGCCTTTAAAAAGAAAGCCTCTCTAAATTTCCAAAGGAAACACAACAATGAGAATACAAAATTATGACCAATTCCATTATGTGGCAAAGAAATTGGAGCCCCATGTTTTAGAAAAGCTCAGCCACATCTTCACTTCCCACAAATTGCTGTCAGAATTAAGCATGGAGCAGTCTACCGCAATTAAATTTTAAAAAAATATATATGTTTTTCTACAAGGAACTTGATCTTAGCCAAAATAGCTTAATGGTCAAGAAAGCTAATTCAGGTAAGAACAAGGGGCCTTATAACACCACATTCCTTTCGTTCTAGCACTCAATTTGCCAAATATACTCAATATTAATATGCATACCTCCTACTGATCTTATTCACAGCAGCAATAATCTCTGCAGTTTGGTAAGCTCTCTGAGTAATGGAAGGCCAAATCCAACAGCCTGTATCACAAGCTCCCATTTCTTTCAGCTGCAAAGCAGCTTTCACAATCTGTTTCTTCCCTTTTTCTGACAACCCACTATCAACTGATGTTTTTGCTACAGGATTCGTGTTGATAATCCCCAGGCTCTCAAATTCAGACTCCCCAGCTCTCACCAAATAATACCTTCATACACCCACAACACAATTCAATCACAAATTCAAACAAAAAGAAACAACAGTGCTGCCATCAACAGACCCCGATGAAAACCAAGTTCATAATTTAGCAGTGCCTTAATACAAGTATTAAATTATGAATTTAGTTTTCATCGGGCCTAGCAGTGCCTTGATACAAGTGTGAAGCTTAACAAGGTTAAATAAGTTCAACATCAATTCATTAACAGGCAAGTGCAATAAAAAGTTCTAAACTTGACACTGGTCCAGGTAACATATAATTTCCTTTTTGCTGATTCCTTTAAGTTTATGATCTACAGACTATAAATTAAAAGGAACGAAAGAAAACAGGAAAAGGGTTGGTGGAGTTACTGGTTGGTGAGGCGGGGAGGAGGCATTTGGAAGAGGCCACGGGCATCAGCGACTGGTATGGATAAAGGGGATGCGGTGAATGAGATAGACAGTGCAGTGAGGAGGTGGCGGCGGTTTATGTAGTTAAGGAGATTTTTCTGAGTGGTGGTGGTTGATGGAGACGGAGATATGTGTGGAGGTGGAGCTGTTACTGAAGTGGTCGTTATTTTTAGCATTTTGGCGGGGTAGACTTAACTAATGACATTTTCTTCTGCTATTTCCCCTCCAAGCAGAAGCAGCATCATTGTGTTTGGATTTTAGAGGTACCAACTACTTCTCGTTATCCTCAACAGTAGCAGTGTTATTTTTATGGTTTCGTGGGGTCGTATCATTTCTATCCCTTCACAAAAATCTCTCTGTTCTTGACAAAGGATGATGAGTTTCATGATTTCACTAGGCAAAGCCCATAGTGCCATCAATTGGCCCAGTTGATGGCCCAGTTGAACTCCTACATGGAACGTAGTTACTTGTACAAGGCCACCTGATTATGTCAATTTCATTTCGATTTTATTTGTTTTTCAATTGAATTCAAATGTTTTGATTTTGGAATGTTCCGGGGTATTGTTTTAGGGGTTTTATTTTTTTGTGTATATATATATTAATTACAAAAATAGTTCAAATTTAAAAATAAAATTATTTAAAATTGTGTATTTTAATCTAAAAAACGACATAATAAAATGATTTTTTTGAACAAAATTATGAACATGTATAATATTACGAAAATGTCATCATCATTCTCGCAAGGTCATTACATTCTCTAATTGCTCTGAAATTTTAACATAATATATATAAATATGTCAAGAGACTCCTAGTAAAATTTTATCTCAATCTAACAATTGAATTAAGACATGATATTGTAAAATTATTCATTATTTAAAAAAAAAAATTATTTGACCAAAACAGAACTAATAGAATGAAACTAGAACGTTCCGGCCGATATTTAACCAAAAAATTCAGAACACACTAGAATTTAAACCAAAATAAATATAATATTATATTATCTCATTTTCTTAACTATTATGAAATGTTTTGACCGTTACGGCAATATTGATTTCTTAACTATTCGAATGCCAATCATAGCCATCACTATATTTTTCATGTTTAAGGCAATTGATTAAATGATTTGCAGTATTAAAAGTTATGAATTTTTTTTGTCTGACCGTTTGTTTAGCACAAATAAGTTGTAAATCAAAGTTTGTAACTATAATATATCAATAAGAAAAGATGTTTAGTTTATCAGAATAAAAACATACAATATATATATATATATATATATATATATATATATATATATATATATAAAGATTAATAAGGAAAAAAATGAGATGTATAAATGTCTATAAACATGCAAAAATAAAACTCAAGACAAACATGCTTTTAACTTTCTTTTAATATAATAAAACAGTAACAACATTCATAATAAGCATGTATTCAAACTTACAATTGATAAAAAAAAAAATTAAAAAATCATAGCATGCATTCAAATAATAAAATTAATTATGCTTGAATTAAAACAATAAGGGTATTTACTTGTTGAAGCGCTTTAAAGTAATTGATAATTTTATATTATCAATGATGAATTCTTTGTCATTATAGTTTTATTGTTCCTCATTTGTGCACCTAGAATACTTGCAATATACCTGTAAAGATTCCAACAACACCATCTTAGTTTAGATGCACTCTCAAAATAAGGTTTTTGAACAAAAGTAAAAAGACTCAATTATCTTTGAAAAAAAAGTGAATCATAGCTCTATATTCTTGGAAGGAAAAGGAAAATCAAAGCAATAAAAAAAAAACACTAAAAAAGAGGTGATGAAGAGTATGTAAGAACCTGAAATAACAAGTTACAAACTTTTCATTCACCCTTTTTTTATAATGAATTTTAGAAGCTGAAAGGTAAAGAATTAATTTTCATTATTATCAACTTTTGATTAGCCGCCATAAATAAAGAATTAAATCTAGAAAAAATCAGGGTTCCTTGAGATTAATTTATCGTTCACCCATAGTTTATTTAAATAATGTTAAATAAACAAATTTTCTTTAGAGAAGGAATATAGTGAACAAATTTAGTATCAAATAAGATGAAATCAGCAATATATCAAGATGAAAATTATCGATCGAGTTGAATAATAACGATCGAGCTGATTGACTGGTAAAAGTAATTAAGAAAAGGCAAAAAAATAGAATGATTCCTAAGAGGAGAAATAACATGATTCTTTTTTACTATTCTTCGATTTCTTATAATCACAAATCAGAGCAGCGAAGAAGTGTGACTTGACACAATGAAGGGACTCTACTCTACTTAACATTGACTGATGCTACTGAAATGCTGTTAAATGTGTTGTTTTAATGGAGTGGAAGGTGTCCTTGTTATATTATTATACAAAAGCTAAAAGAGGATGGGGTTATCAACAATAATGAATAGTGATTTTTATTGTATCTAGACCGTAGATTAAAATAGTAAAATTATTATTTTGCTCTTTTATTTACTACATTTTTTATCCTTGGGTTCGAGGGTATTTTTGATTGTTTGTATTTTTGTACACAGTAAAATAACTATAATATCCATATATAAGACAAAACAACACAGTAACAATCAGGGGCATTAAGGTTATTGCATTTTTTTTACATGGCTAAATACAAAAATACCCTTATATAAGACAAAATTGCACAGTAAACTCCGAGGAAATTAAGGTCATTCCATATTTTTTCAAATGGCTAAATCCAAAAATACCCCCATATACAGCAAAATTGCAAAGTAAACCCTGGGGTCAGTAGGGTCATTGCACAATTTTTTTTAAATAGTCAAATACGTATACACTTCCATATAAGATAAAATACAAGAATTGTCTGTAGGGATGTGACGGTAATTTATTATTTTTTATTATATTTTTTGAAGAGTTACTGTTTACGCGTTGCCGGACAAGCCGTCCATTTCTGTACTAACGCGGATCGTGGATGGCGCGTGCGACGTTTACCAGCGCATAAAAATACCCAACAAGAGTCTACAATCATTTTCTGCCATGTTATTTTTCTCCTGTGCAACCCATGCAATTTCAAAGTGGCCGACACATATTTCAAAGTGGCTGAAAATATGTCGGTAGTCAGTTGAAGTTTTTTTCCCTATTTCTCTCTCCTACGTGCGGTACTCGCACGTACTCGTATTTTTCTAATTAGAGGGGGGAATATTCTTCAATCCTAGTGCTGTACTTTTCTTGTTGTCTTCGAGGTAGACAGGCAATTCCTATCTCACGCCATCTCCTTATTTCTTAGTAAAATAACGATAGGATAAGATTTTTTAAAGATGAGTTGTGTTTTACAAGGAACTGGTGCTCAGATCTTGAAGGGGATCCACTTTGCAAGGAGAAAAGGTTGGTTTGACTATAGTATTTGACATAGTTCGAGGCTTTGAGCAAGACTCCCCCCTTTTCCTACGATGTCCTTGCCTTTGTTTATTTTTATTTTCCTTTTTTTATTAAATGATGTCAAGTAAGATCACGAAACTGAAATCTTCATTCCTCAACACGGAAATCCAAACATAAAATAGATGGGACGACATCTAGCAAAAATTCAAGAACAGGTTGGTGCTGTAATGGGGGTTCCACCCTCCACATTTTATTACTTCTACTGGTCCGCCTGATCCATCTTCACCTGCACAATGGATTGTACAAATTGTGAAACTCTTTGAACCTTGCACGTATTTCCTCGATAAACAACCAGAAAATGCAGACATGATGAGGTTTCTCTCTCACATCTGCTGGCTATTATAGCCTCTGCAAGTTTGGTTCTTAATGCATCCAAGCAAATCGTCTGCAGTGTCAATACCTGCCATCCAAGAACAAAAATCAAGCTTGGTAAAGGCCATATTGTCTTGCATTTTTTGGTTTTGTAGGGAGATCGAACCTGTAAAGTAAGCACCGGTGACATATCCAATGTATTTATTGCTATTATGCTCCCCGGTGAAGTAAACTGGACCAACAGGATCCTGTAAAAGACAACCGTAAATTTCTAGCTATGGATCTCAAATTGTTTTTCATTACATCAACACTAGGATAATGAACTCGCAAATTCCAGGCTCACCCCTAGTTGGTCATGGCGGTGCTGGCTGTACTTGTCAGGCCAATTGGAATAGCTGCCCTTGTAGAATCTGTTTGAGCCCCATCTAGGTACAAGAATGTCTTCTGGCTTCGGAATTTTGTTGCCAAACAACGTTTTCAGGACAGCCATGACCTCTGCTTCAACCTCCTGGTCTGATAATTGCTCAACCCTTCTTGATTCTTCGGCAGTTACTGTCACAAACAAAATGTTCGATCCTGGATATTCATTCTCCAGATGCTGCATGATAGAACAAACATCAAGATCGATATCATAAATGTGGAGCTAGGATGGATTTACAGCAAAATAGCCAGCTAATAATCTAATTAGATGTGCTTGCCAGTTAGTACCTGCCAAAGTGGATAGTATCCGCGCCTTACATGAGTGTAAATGAAGAACTCGGTTCCAGGACCGGTTGGCCAGAACTTGTAAGGAAATTTCAGAAATATCTTGGTATATATGGTCATGCTAAAATCGGATATTGCAAGCCTTTTCCATATCTGAGATGTCCATGAAAGTTAGAAATGAAATTGATTTGAATATTTGGTGAAGATTGAAGAGGAAATCTCTCAATAAACAGAAAACCAAGAGCAAAAAGAGAAACCAATAATCATATATACTCACAGGTAACTTAGGCCTGAAATCGATGAGGTCAGATTGGAGAACTCCAACGCTTACAGAGACAATAACATACTTAGCTTTGTAAATAGAACCATCTTCAGTTTTTACTGCAACTCCATTCTTCGAGTATATTATCTCTCTAACTACCTGGAAAAAGCACGAATCTGCGTCAGGAAATAGCTAGCTCAACCACACATATCTGAGAACATTAGATCAAGATCCCAGCAAAATGTGGTACGAGGTTACCTTATTTAGCTTGAGTCGGGGGTCGCCCTTCAAAGAAGACAGGAACTGCTTGGCAAGATACTGTACTACAATCTCGAAACCCCTGGGATCTGCTACAAAGTAGGGGTCCTCTCCATGGTCAACGAACTCATTCCGGGGATACGTGTGCTTCAAACTTGTCACCTTCGGTGGCTCTCCATCCTCGTAGTCATTGTGGTAGTAGTCAACCACCATTTCTAGTGGTGTTTTCGGCTCCCTGCAGCCATGTCCATCACTGATCTGTTAATTTACTCAGAAAATAATGGTTAGTTAATGTGTGAGATTCCTAACGCTTACTGTTTGAATAGACGCTGCCCTGCCAGGATTGAGATATCAACATCGTTCTTGACTTTTTTTGTCAGAAGGGTAGAAAACTTTGCGCAGAAGTCGTCCCTGGCCACAGCAACTTTATCCACAGCCTCCACCAGTGTTTTTGGGTACAGTCCACCACTGTGGAGATCGGTGAAAAAGATTAATTAATGTCACGAATCAATATGATGGTATTTAAGAAAAGAAGAGTATTTCAATTCTCTTACTCCTGTTTATAGGTATTTGATGTCAGATTATCATAGTCATTGAGGGAGGTTTTGAGCTTGACTTTCTCGGCCATTTCTAACACGGGATTATGAACAGGCCCCCCACCAAAAAGCCAGTTGGCACCCATCTCCACAGCATATCCACTGAATTGGGTTTTCATCACGCGGCCACCAATCCTATTTGTTGCTTCTAGTATCAGGATATCACGTATGCCAGCATCATGAAGTGTTTTTGCTGCTGAAATTCCTGAAATGTTGACCAAGATGAAATTAAAAAAATATTATATAGACAGTGAAAGTTTTAGCAGGAATACAGGGCCATAAGATGATTTTTTTGGTAATTTAGAAGAGATGGCAACCTGACATTCCGGCTCCGATGATAATGACGGTAGGAGTTTTTGAGGCCGGAGCCAAAGCCAGGAGGGAATGGATAAACACCATTACCAAGAGTAGCTTCATTGTTTTGCAATGAGCTGAGATACTACCAAGAGATGCTAGAGTTGTGAGACTAGCTTCCTCTAGTCTCCCATTTATAGGCAAAGATTAGATTAGAGACTTGTGCTGTAACACTGCCAAGTAAAAAAAAAAATTAAGGATGAAATCAAAAAAATAGCTTAAAAAACACTGGGAAAACATGATGCAGTGGGGTTAATTTTTAAAGTTTACAACTTGGGGAAAAATCAAAGGGCACGGTGCGAAAACCAAGAAAATCAAAGCTAAAAAAAAAAAGAAAAAAAGTTATTGGAGTCAAATCAAAGTTTTTCCAGGTGCACGTGTTACATGCAATGGAGGGGCAGTGAGACGAAGCTGACGCCACCCTGAAATTAACAGCACGTGTCGTTTGGAGATTTTTTTTCTTTTTAAAAGACCAAACTACCCCCACCCCCTACCAGCGAAAAGAGAGGTTGTGCAATGACTAAAATACCCATTGACCCTAGTCTTTAAGAAAATAAACATGGTGGTCTTGCTAGGGTCTTTCAAGGTTAATATGATAATTTTACTGTGCATAGTAAGGGAAAAAAGGACAAAAACAAACTCTGGTTCACCTGGATGAACAGTGAGTTCATCACCCCTTCAGATTTGTTTTATTATTATTCTATTTCAATTTCATACCACTCACATGGCTCTGTCTTTTGGATTTTTCCACCGTGTCATTTCTTATGGGTGATTATGTAATTGTCCTACCACTCACCCAATTAATGCACGTTTTGTCTGCTGGAATTGTTTTTCATATTTATATTCCGATTTAATAATATTTTATCCACTGGATATCCTTTTTCGTACCCACTTATCTGCATGTGTCCCTCGCCCAATTAAAGATTGGCCAACTTGCAATAATGCGGTCAACACTTCATCTTTCAAAATACAGCAGTACTGCCACACTAAAGACAGACATTGATAATAATTATTTGTAGGAAAAGGTTAAAAAAAGATTTTCCCGAATCTTTCCCGAACCCCTTCCGGCTGTCTTCCTGATTTTCTTTGTTCTGTTCACAGGAGAACATAGCAGGTGGCTTTGATGTCTTTTGATCGGTTATTAGTTTCTTAAAAGCGAAGTATTCGGTATTTAGATAGTAATTAATTAATTATATCATAAAATTAGTAATTTTAAAAATAAAGATAGTGATGGATGGAAAGTTAGAGTTTTCAATCCCAATAATAAAATAATTTATTCTTTTTTTATGTGATAAATATTGTTAGGGTTCAAGTATGGGCCTGTTTGGGAGAGTGGATGCGATAGTTTTTTAAAGTGTTTTTCATGTCGAAATACATCAAAATGATATTTTTTTTATTTTTAAAAAATTATTTTTGACATCAGCACATCAAAATAATCTAAAAATACCAAAACATATTCATATTGATGGAAGGTGGAAAAAACAAACATTTTACCTAGAGGGTTAATGTGTAATTTATAATCTTTAAATCTTTGTTATTTTGATGGAGTGAATAGATTGGAAATTTATTTTTTCTAATAATAGTAATAAGGGATAAAAATATTTTACACATTATTAATAAAAAAAAAAATTACATGTCATCAATGCGATAGAGATATGGTTGGCCTTCATTAATGAGATAGAAATGGGGTAGGCTACAAAGAAATCTTCACATATTTATAAATTTATAGATATGATTATTTCTAACAGGAATAGTTCATATTAATAATCCTAAGACAATACTTTGATGGTATTTGAGAGTGTGTTTACGGTTGTTTTTTACTTAGAAATGCATTAAATAATATTTTTATTTTAAAAATTATTTATAATATCAGTACATCAATTTAAAAACACTTAATTTTTTTAATTTAAAGCAAAAAAAATTCAATTTTCATTTGAAAGCACTTTTCTAATGTTTCATAAATGGGCACTTTATGGTTCTAATATTGATCTTTAATGACCTTTAAGCCAATTATGCTTGGCTTGTAGTCAAGCCTAGAGGAGACGATTTTGGTAGTTTACCAAATTCATGTTGTCATAAACTTAGCACATGACTGAATTCAAGTAAATTAGGTCTAATAATTTTTCAAACTCATGTGTTTTTAGCCTTAGTACATGGCTTAACCCAAGTACATTGACTCTATCAACTTATAAGACTCATATTGTTTTAGGCCCAGGACAAAATTAAACCCAAATAAATTAAGTCTAGAACTTTCCAAACTCATATTGTTTTGGACTCAACATATGATTAAACTCAAATACATTGAGTTTATCAACTTGTCAAACTAGCATTGTTTTAGGCTCAACACTCGATTGCATATAAGTATATTGGGTCTAATAACTTTCAGAACCCGCGTTGATTTAAGTTTAGCATGTGGATTGAATTTAAGGATATTAAATCTAGCAATTTGTCAACCACATATTGTCTTGGACTTAACACGTGACTAAATCTAAGCATATTAAATCTAACTTATTAAACTTATCTTGACTTGAGTTCAACATATGATTAAGTGCATGTTTGAGAGTGTAATTGAGATTGCTTTTAAAAGTGGTTTTTGTTTATAAATATATCAGAATGATATTTTTTATTTTATAAAAGTCATTTGAGACATCAAAGTTGTTAAAATTGCTTTTTTGACACGACATAAAAAATACAATGTAAACTCGGATCATAAAATAATAAAATCGCAAGTCATTTTTTAACTAATTATATATTGACAATATTAAAATATGTAGATTAATAAAACCTATAGATTTCAATATGATTTCAAAGCATATTGTTCTCTCTTGTATTAATGAATTTCTTAACTTATCATAGTTGTTTGAAAATTGAAATGTCTAATTTTTCTTCCAATTAGAGTAGCAACAAAGTCCCACTTGCTACTTCACATGTGTCCAAAACAATACGTAAATTGTTAATTTGACAAATTTAATATGATTTATTTAGTAATTTTAACTCTATACAATAGTGTGTATATATATATATATATATATGATATGATATTTTATTGTAAAATTTCAACTAAATTTAATATATATTTGGAAAGATACGAAGAATCTCACCATATGGCAGGCTTGGGACCCATATTCAAAATTCAAATTAAAATATATAGAAATTACCGTGGAGCAATGGTCCTTCATTTGCTGATGACTTTTCCGACGAGGATGAGGTGGCCCACCATATGGCTCAGGAGTTAGGACCCATTTTCAAATCGGGGAACCTTTCGTCCCTCCTATTTCTATCACTCATTTGTGCCGGCAGATCGGATGTGATAATATTTTATTCAGAGTGAGAGAAGATAAGAGTGTGGTCAGGCTCATCGCTGTCTGGACTCTGGAGTGATGAAAGGAACGGTTTGATTTTTAGAGCTACTGTGTTTTTTAAATGTTTCTGAATAAATAAATAAATAAATAAATACATTATTTTTTAATTTAAATTAAAAAAAAATAATGTTTTTAGATCATGTTTTGAAGTTAAAAATGATTTTTTTTATTTTAAATTATTTTTTTATGTTTGTAGATATTTTTTATGTGGTGATGTCATAATAATTTTTTTAAGAGATAAAAAAACAATATTTTAATGTATTTTTAAATAAAAATTATTTTAAAAAACAACTTGAATCATATTTTCAAGAGAATAAATACTGTCCATTTAACTACTCAATTGCTAAACATATATTTTACTCTCTGTTTTATTTTTGTTAAATTAAAAGAAACTGAAAGAAATAACCCTATTATTGTTGCCCCCACCGTGGATCATCTCATAGAAGTGCTATAGATTTCTACAATGTATTTACAGTGCTTTAACTGATTATGAGTTGGAAAATATTCAGTTTGGTTCCTTAATTTTTATTTCTTTTATCTTTGCCCCCTTTAGTTTTCATTGCTGATATTTTGGTTCAAAAACTTCATTTTTCTCACATTCAATCCCTGGATTAAGAGATGAGAGAGAGAGAGATTTTAATTGGTTGTATTTTAAACACGAAAAATTCAATATTTATGTCAATTAGTATGTCCTTAAAAATGAAGTTTCGATGACGATGATATGTTTTTGATCACGCTAAAAATAAATAGGTTGTAACTCACAAAAATTGTTTAGATTTGATTTGATTATGAGTTTTGAAAATAATTAGAGATTATTTTAGGCTTCAAGATTTATTTATTGAGGTTCCTAATATTGTTTTGTTATTATGTTTTTAGTTAGAAATAGGTTAAAATTTAGGGTTTGGAGTCCAAAATACATATACCCTGATTTTATAGCAAAAAAAAAAGTAGATTGAAATGCACAAAGTTTGTTTAGATTTGATTTAATTATGAGTTTTCAATTAGATGGTAAAAATGGGGTCATTGAGTTTCCTAGGATTGAGTTTTTAAATGAAAATAGATAGAAATTTAGATTTGAGAGTAAAGTGTTTGACACTGCATTTCAAAAATATTTTGAAAAATAAAGTTTTTTTTTATTTTTTTATCTTAGATTAAAACATTTGGTGTTTTGATGTTATTTTCATATGTAGATATCAAAAATAATTTTTACAAGATAAAAAAATTAATTAATTTAATGCATTTCTGAACAAAAAACATTTTCAAAAATAACATCAACCAGACTTCTAAGACTTTGATTTTCTTCCCCAGCACTTGAGATCAATGTTGTCAGTGACTTTGATTTTCGTTTTGTTTTAGCCAAAATATTTTGTGTCAGTTAAAAAAAAATAATATCATTTTTATCTCGGTTTAAATTCCAATTCATTTTAGATTTTTTTAACTAAATACCAGTCGAAATATACCGACATCATTTCATTTGTGTCTTAACGTGCCGAATCATTTCGGCCCAATTTCTCGTATGATTGAGCAAGGACTAAGTCGGTTTGGATGGAAATTAGACTAGCTAATAGCCTGTTAAACTTAGCATCTCTTGTGAATGGATTGATTTGTAGGCTAGTGAATGTCATTTCTCTAGCTATGAATGGATTGATTTCTCTTAATGAAGCTGAACCTGTTAATTACTTCTCACCTCTCTTCTTCCTTAACCCCAAAATGTATAATTTTTTGCTTCCCATCTCTTATTCTTTGCCTGTATATAATTAATTAATTAATTATATATAAATAGTATACTATGAAATAATACACTAAAATATTTTAAAACCATAATATTTTATTTCATTTTAAAAAATAAAACATCAACTAAAACAAACCCGTCAACTTTGCTCGAGACTTATTACAGTAAAAAATAAGTTGCATGCCAAAAAAGCAATGACACATCATCCATTTATTTTTAAAAGAAAAATCCCAAACCCAAGCGTGGAGGCTTGCCCTGTTTATTTTTCTTACATCTTTTAGTATTCTACTTTTTTTTAAAACATCATATATAAAAATAAAATGCATAGTTCAAAAAAAACATTTCTATTAAATGTAGTTGTTTTTATTATTTCTTTATATAATTTTATTATATTAATTATTTCTTTATCTATTTCCTATATAGTAACATAAAAATTATTAAAGATTTTTTTTTGCTTTATAATTTAACGTGCTTATAGTAAATTTTTATTTAAATACCATCTTATGAATAAAAGATATAGTTTTTTTTTTAGAAAAAAACAGAAACTCTTAAAAAAGATTCATATAAAAACAGGTTAGCCCGACACTGTTTTCTCTTGACAATTTCTTGAAGGAAAAATTAAAACCGTTTCATTTTAAAAATATGATCATATCTACTTTATTATAAAAATAAGTTGGCATACAAATTTCTCAAAATTGAATAACACAATTCATTGCCTAATATAGAAAATCACAGCATAGCACATGAAATTAACGGCTAACCTACTAAAATATTACCCTTTAATTCTCCCGAACGATATATCTTACTAATCTTCATTCCATGCTCTACTAAAAATTACTAAATCATAATCAATCTAATAGGTGACTCATTGATAAAAACTTGTGATTAAAAGGTTTGATTTATTTATAATATTAGGCTCGAGTCCTATAATTACATATATGATAGTCACTAGAGGCTTAAATAGTCATTAACTTTACCTCCTTAGTCAAGATACGCGCAAATTGACCGGGACACCCGTATTAATAAAATGAATTACCTAATCATTGATGCTCTTTTATGTAAGAAAGTTGTTTAAAAAATAAATCCTCCAATGAAATTTTATTATCCTCATATTTTTTTATCTGAACATTTTAGTCCCTACATAAAAAGTTTTTTTTGTGCCCTAGAAGTTCATACTTGTTAATATATGATAGCTATTCACTTTTCTCATGACTACGTATATTAGAGTATTACGAGCCATAAACCCACACTTCGTCGCTGGAGTCAATTTTTTTTTTGTCTAGTTTTAACATATATAATTTTTTGTTTTGTATTATAGTTTTTATTCTTTTATTTTTTTGGTTTAGTTTTGATCCTTTGATTTTTTCGGTCCTTCTAAGATAGTTCTTAATTTTTTATTTGTATCTATACACCTCTACTCTTAGTTTACATTTTTAATTTTTATTGTTATTTTTATTTGTATTAAATGCAACTTGCGTTAAAAAACATAATAAGTTTAGCTTTGGTGAGGTAAAATGAGAGTGAAACTTTCTCTTATACATGTATAGTTAAACGTGAAATGTTTTAAATATCCCTGCAGGTTACTTTTTTGTTTTGTCTTATTTGAAGCTACAAAGGTTATTTTACTGTTCACTGAAAATATGAAATTACCTGGACACCCCCACTGACAATTATTGGTTTTTGTCTTATTTGAGGGTATTATGATTATTGTACTATGTATAAAATTGAAAAAAAATTGAAAATACCCCTGATACCATGACATTATTTTAAACATATTTTACATAATAAAATGAATATATAAAAAACTAATATACAATTATTATTGTTGTTGTTGTTGTTGTTGTTGTAAATAATTTTGTTACAATAATAATCGAAAGTTTTATAGGCTGATTTATTCATTCAGATATATAGCATTATAAAAAAAATCTAAGACCATTAATATTTTTTTGCATCTTAAAACATTTGTTTTTGGCTATGGAAAATACTGTAGCAATCCACTATTATGTATGAGAGATACAATATTTTTTCCACACCATTTATATGGATAATTGAATTGGAGCTTTACGGAGCACCCATTTCCATTCCCACGTACAGCTCAAGTAACCAGGTCCAAATGCATTATCCAAGGGCAGGCAAGCCTTTTCCATTTTTTTTTAATATATATATATATATATATATATATATATATATATATATATGTGTGTGTGTGTGTGTGTGTGTGTGTGTGTGTATATATATGTGTGCGTGTGTGTGTGTGTGTGTGTGTGTGTGTGTGTGTGTTTTGGAACGTTGGTTATTCTTAACTTTGTTTTTGAACACGACCATTATACACTACCTAGGATATATTGTTTTTTTCTTTCTTTCAGTTTTTTATTTAACCACAAGTTTAAGATTATGTTAAACTCTTATTTGAAATTCCAAATCAAGAATGAACCATAAGAAGATTGAAATCTCGCACACGAATTAAAAATATTATTATTATCTATTTAAAGAAAACATAAAAATTAAAATAAGTGCATGTAAATCGACTTTTAATAAAAATGGATTTTTAACAATTAATTATGTATTAATATAAACTTGCAGGGAATAATAATTACACTGATTTTTTGGAAACCGGGCGGAAGTCTGTGATTTAAGCAGTATAGAGAGCTTAACTAGAGGGAATTAATCTTGTCTGCAATAAATCTCATGTGATCTTGATCCGTAAATGGGTCAAGAAGAGGAAGAAGATAAAGAATGTTGAATTGCTTTGACGGGGTCCGTTCACTTTGCTAGGGTTAGCAGCAAAAAAAAGAAAAAGTTCAACCTGCTGTGCCCCTCGATGGAGCATATATTTCATTCAAAATCTGGCTTGCTCTAACTTTAGACTGCACATAAGCTTGAATCTTCAAGTCTTTTTGATGGGGATATCATAGCTGGTTTTGGAGATCGGTGGAAGCTATGGGCATGGCTAAGACCATATCCAGCAAAGCTTGCCTAGCTACCTTTGCAATGGAATATTGGATTTCTTTCTTGGTTCTTGCGTCGCTTCCTTTATTTGTTTTTTCAACTTTATTATTTGTTTATTTTTGTGAAAAAGAAGCAAGCCTCAAGTAATTTGTTTGTTGATTTTTTTTTTATTAACGTGGATGTTTAAATCAATTTGTATGTACTTTGACTAATCCTACGATCCCTAAAATTAATGTTCGGGTAAACTTCTAATAATTATTATATTAACAACCATAAGATTCAAACCTGAGATAACAGGGGAGCAAACTCCTTAATTCCAAACTTGTAAAGCCAGCTACTATATGGTTAATTTGTTCCTTGTTATGAGTTAAAAAGAAATTGTTTCTTTTCTCCAGCAAGGCTTCGAGGTCCATTGGGGTTAAATACAGTTCATATATTCATCCCAAATATTCAACTCGTTGATGAATTGGATTTGCTAGGTTTTTGAAGTGATTATGGGTTTTTAACGAAGCACACAAAGAACGATAGCAAAAGCAACACTACTACAAGGCAAACCTCGCCCATAGTAATATGATTTCACTGTAGGAAAAATAATAAGAAAAAAATGATTTTTTGGTACATGTGTCCACCCCATCATAAGTAATCATAAGTAAGTAGACAGGTGATTTGTAAATAAAAAAATATTTAGATATACGGACCTACTACTTTTAAATAAGGAGTTGAACCGTTTTAGTTTTCTAAGGATAATTTAATTATTTTACTGCTTTGAAACTATATAAAAAATCTAATTGTACTGACTAATAAACCTTGGGAAGAGATGATTGTACACCTCAATATACAGTCAAATGAGTGGTCATCCCACAACTCCGGTGCAATGAATCTAGGGCTACAGAAATCCCAATGTGTATTATTTATTTATTTATATTTAATAAGCTGAGATTTGATGTAATGAGAATTAAGGTAAGATTCATGGAGCAAAAGATTTCTTTCTTGCAAATAGAGAAGACAGCAATGCAAACTGTGTCTTGCCCAAAGTAACTCCCAAATGTCTTTGGCAATTTTCACAGACAAATAAACCATATGAAGCACCAAATTAAAATAAAAATAGAATCAACGAAGCAGACAGCTAAGCTACACGCTGTCAGCGATGGTCCATGTCATATCGTTCTCGAAGATCCAGTGGCACACTTCAATTTTCCCTGGGCTTGACCCCAGGGCAACGAAGGCTCCATGATCTGGACTCCAGGCTGACGTGTCAAGATGACAAATGGCAACACCGCGATTGATCCTTTCCTTACTCTGAACATCGACGATATCCGCCTCGTAAACCCTGACTTTGGGTACCGAGTGACAATAATACAGTAAGTACGGGTACAGGCTCTGGTGACAGGACACTGATTTCGTCACTTTTCCACCGTTGATCCCTTTGACTGATCCGATCATGACTTCTTTCTTTGACCCATTAACGCTCCGTGTGGTCTTGACCATCACATCGTGACCCAAGACGGAAACTGCAAAGTCGACCATGCCCTCAACTGAGCCAACGCATCGTTTGGTCTCGCCGCGGCTAGGTACCCTCTCGCACTCGGCCAGCGTGTTCAGAAGCACGCGCTCCATGGTTGAGTTATCCGACGCCTGGAAAACTTGCTTCAGCTCGGCCAGGCTCGTGGTTGAGAATGGTAATTTAGAAACGATTGCCAGGGGTAAAAATGATCTTTCCGGCATCTTGTCCATCATGTCTGGCATCACCATGACATTTCCTTGCTTCAGCATGGATTCCCTGAAAAACTTTCCTGGTTCCACCCATCTCTTACTTGCAAAAACGCCGCTGTCACCTGGAAAACTACTTGTGTTACTGTAACCAGCAAAGGTGACGCCCTTATCATTGTAAACCTTGAATGATCGACCGAGACTATAGCTTTTGAATCCAATGTTGGTTTTGCCCTTCGACCCTTTGCCATAATCTCTGAACGAATCGTTTCCAAGGTTAAATGTTTTCCCATAATTCGTAAAACCCACTTTCCCTGATTTTGAATTCTTGGCATAAGATTGAAATGAATCCTGACCAACATTGGCTCCATTCCTATAGCTCGAGAAGCTATCAATAGCAGAGTTTGCATTAGTGCCATAATTCTTGAAGTTGTTATGAGGGTTGTTACCTGAGTTGCCATAAGCTGTGAAAGAATCATTTGCCCCATTACCCAACTCGCCGTAACCTGTAAATGTAGATTCAATGACGTTCGAATCTCCACTATACTTTATAAACTCAGATGGAACCCTATTTCCTGTCTTGCCGTAGCCAGTGAATACTTGAGCACCTACATTTGTTTCATCACTGTAGCTTGAAAAAGAGAGCTCGTGGTTATTTCCGTCTGAGGAATAAGTTGTGAATCGAAGACCAGGCACATTGACTCGGTTGTCATAGTTCTGGAACGTGCCTGAACCACCAGTGGCAGCAGAGCCATAGTTTCCAAATGTTGCATTGGCTACATTTCCATCGTTGCCATAGTTTGTGAATATCTCGCTATGGCCTGTAGAGTCCCGGCTATATCTTATGAAAGAGTCGGCTATCGAGTTCAACCCGTTGGAGTAATTCTTAAACGAGTCGACCCCACTGAGTCTTGATTCACCATAGTTTGAAAAGCGTTTATCAGAGAAAAGTGCAAAGTTGGAATGTTGGCCATGGTTGCCTGAGCTTTGTTTCGGGTCAAAGGAACAAACTAAGTTGGCTAAGGAGCAGAAGGAGTCAAGGTGTAAGGAAAGTGAGTTTTCAGCAGCAAGTTTGGTGAAGATTGCCGAGTCGATGGCACTGAGTGGTGAAGATTTGGAGAAGAGAAACTGTGGTTTCGGTAGGCTGTTTGAGATATGTTTGTTCCAATAACGGATCAAAGAAGCTTTTGGGGAAAAGGGGTTATGATGGGAAATTGATAGGTTTCGTTTGTGTAGGCTACTTGTAGCGGCAAGCGAGGCCTACATTTTCGAAGCAGTAAACAACGTACAACGAGTAAGAACAGCGTAATATTGCTGTAAAATATTTGCAAATATAATGAACATGTATAAAGATAAAGGAAAGAGGAGAGGAGATTAATTTATTACCTTGCAAGATGAGAATGACAAGAGGAGAGTAAAGAAGAAAACATTCATGGCAGCCATGACTTCTCTACCCATTTTGCAAACCGAGATGTCTCTCTAGTTGCTCCTCGCGCAGTAGATATATAAGAATGTAAGAGCTAATACTTAAGGGGAGAAAACAAGAACTAGGGTTTTCTTTTCTAGCCGAAGCTATGCTATCAAAAGATTAATTGGCGTATAATTCACTGAAGTAGCAATTAATCCTGTGCCCGACAACCCTATAGCTATACCACTCATTGCTATAATCTGTGAAAAAGATGTATGATCCTGATGATTTTTGTACGTACTTTTTATGCACTAAGATTTTTCCTGCTACTTCAATATTATTAGCGTAGCAGAAATTAAGAATACAGTTTATTACTATCCACAAACTATAATGTCTGTTGCTCGAAAAGTTTGTAAAATAAGGAAACAGAGCCGAAGACTATCCTGACAGCAATGAGAATTTGTGTGAAGAAAGGGAAAGCATGTGCTTGCATTGATCCGATACATTGAGCACTCGATATCCTACGAAAACTTAAAGTAAAAAATCAAACAGGATAACGAAACGAGACTCATCTTGGAAAATGGGAGACTGATCAATGGCTGGGAGAGCTTCAGGAGATAGATTTGTTGCTACTATTGGAGAAAGTGAGATACTTTCTTGGTGGAAGACAACGTAATGTAGGCGGAAAACAAGGATCAAAGCTGGGTAGTTGCATAAAATCCATAAAAGAGAACACTGATTTCGAAAAGTAAATCAGGTTGCTGATAAACTTTAGAGAGCAAAACAAGAGCCAAGTAGAAATTCATGGCACTTCTCTGTACACAAAATGTACAGATTGCCAGATTCGATTAAGCAATTGATCCGAGAAAGAAATGGTTACTAGATATTTTTTATTTTTTTTATTTTCTTAGGCCATCTAGAACCAAATATTAGGGTGATGATAGTGTTTATAGTAGCAATATTATGGAATATAATTTGAATATTATTGAGCACGTCCCATAGCTAGATTTATACATCCAAAATAATGAATATGATTTTTTTTTTTTTTTTTTTTTTTTTTTTTTTTTTTTACGGAGGTCCCTTTCTCTCTTTTCTTCTTTTTAGATAAAGTACACAATTATCTTCTTTGTTTTTTATTTTGCAATTCTTATTATTTTGATTTCTTTTTTATATATATATAAATTGTTTTAATATATTCCTTCAATTACAATTTCTTTCGTTTGTTTTCTAATTTTTAATTGTCTTTCATGGCTCTTTAGTTAAAAGTTTTATTGTCTTTCAATTCAATCATTCAATCAAAGTTTTTTGTTGTTTTATTTATTTATTCAATTTGATCCTAATTCGTTTAATTTCTTTCCTTTTGTTAAAGCTATTTTTCAATTCAATTCAACCTTTCAATTTCCCTCTAATTATTATTTTTAATTTCACCCATAATTATTTTAGATCCTTTTGTGTGATTTTTTTTTCATGGTTATCTTTGATATTTGATTTGTTGGAGATTCATCTTCATACAATCTTATCACTCTGCATTAGTTTATGTAAATGGTTTTCATTATATTTAATTTATTTTTCCATGAGTTTATCATGATCTAGACCATGGATTTTATATTTTTTAATATAATATTTTTAAAAATTGTTTTGATTATGTTTTATTTTTCAAGATATTATTCTAATTCATCTATACATTTTATTTTATTTTTAAACAAATGAAATTTATTTTGAAATAATATTTTCGATATGTTCGACATTGCACAATATTTTTTAGGATATGAGTTGTACAAGTTTTTTGGGTGTGGTTTTATCTTTCATTGTTTTAAATAATCAGGTTTGGTAAAAACAATCAAATAAATATCTTATTTTGTATAACTGAATATTTTAATCTATATTCATCTTTTAATTTATTTTTGGTTGCTGTTAATGATTTTCTTTATTTACTTTCATAGATGATTATCATTTTATTTAATTAGAAGATTGTATAAACTTTTTAATTTACAATTTAAATTTCCCATGTAAAGAAATACTTCAAAAGTATTTATAAAGCTATCTTATATTCTTGTGGATGTGTAAGTTGATCCCATCTCAATAAAATGTATGCGTGTGGATCAAGCAAGTGTTTATTCTAATTCATTTGCTAACAGCTTCCATATTTTGTGACGTGGCTTCTGCACCCTTTTCTCAATTCACAAGAAAAAAAAAAAGAGAGAGAGGGGCTCCTGTGGCTGTGGGCTTCTAGAGTTTTGGGCCAAGTCGTTTTCTTGGGGAGAATTCCTAAAAAAAATTGAGGATTTAATGTATTTTTGAACGAAAAACACTTTCGAAAAAACCCCAACCACACTCCAAATAGACATTTAATACTTAGTGATTGTTTGTTACTGCGTTACAAAAATATTTTAAAAAAAATTAAAAAATTAAATTAAATTTTTTCTAGG
Organism: Salix purpurea; assembly: GCA_027405865.1. NCBI lineage: Eukaryota > Viridiplantae > Streptophyta > Magnoliopsida > Malpighiales > Salicaceae > Salix > Salix purpurea. The sequence continues at coordinate 2,273,705 of JAOWLH010000015.1, read as the reverse complement.
CTATTTCTGTTTGTTTACTTTTGGATTCTTGGTGGGCTAATTTTGTATGAATTACCTAAGCAGGCTAATAAAAAATCTTGGGTGCAATGCATCTACTTGTTGTGTGGACGGTAAAATTGACCATTTTTATAGTTTTATTTTTTGGGTTGTTTTTAATGATCATCCAGATGAGATGTATTAAGACTGACCAAGTCAATTGAGAATGTCAAGTCAAGTCACATATGGTTTAACTTTAAAATCGAGTTGAGCAAAAAGTTGAGTTAATAATTCTTTTTTATTATGTCAACTCATGCAACTCATTTTTTAACTTTTTTTTTACTTTTGTCTTTATACCAACCAAGTTGATTGCTTCATGTTGAGTAAAATCGAATATGATTTTATTTTAAGCCCTGAGTTAGGGTAATAAATTGGTTTCGAAGTGGTTTTTTTGTTAATTTTATTGTAAGATAGTTTTATGGGTCGGTTCAGCCAAATTATAAAGATTATGTTAATATAATTTAAATTTAAATTTAAATTTGAACTAGATAAAGAGTTAAGTTTTGAAATTTTAGGGTTGATTCGTTGACCTATTTTGATAACAATTTGAAATAGTTTTCTATAACTTGTTTTTGAAATGCAAAAAAAATAAAAAACATGTTCTAAATGGGTTTACCTTCAATTATATCACTATTATTATTATTATTATTTAAATTTGAATATTGGAAGGACTATAATTAAACATATGATTTATTTTTTTTAAATGTAACTATCTCGAATGTGAATGCTCCTCTTTAAAAATCTATATCAGATAATAGTTAAGAAATACAAATCTACACGTGTTAATAGCATTGGCGTGTTCCATTCCATGTGGTCATCACCCAAATGACTGGAAGATCCAATTATTCTTCTATGACCAACCAAGGAGGCGCGTTGACTATTGATATGATTCTGATTTATGACCTCATTTTTGTATGATGCATGATTTTAAAGATTAAAATAATTTGAATTATCATTTAATCCACTTGTATTTTTTTTTTTTTCATTTCCGTATGCTAATACTAGGGATTGCATTTAAAAATCCTCAAAGCTCGCCTAAAATTACGTAAAATAAAAAATAAAAAGTCTCAAAATAACATTAAACTTAGCTAAACTCTTGAGATTATCATAACAAGCACAATAACTATATATATATATATTAAAATTTACTTTTAGCTCTTTGTTAAAACTACGGTAATTTTTACTCTTTTTTTTTTTAAAAAAAAAACATTTCTAAAAAACACAACACTCAGCTAAATTTAGCTGCATTATCGAAATCCATTTGCATGAATTATTAAATGATAATTATTATATATCAATAATCATTTGTTACTCATCCGTGGACATCAAAACAAAAGAGTTTTAATTAGTGTAGCTTTACGTGCACTGAATTTCACTACACTATGTAATTGTTTTTTTTTTTTTTTAATATGATCCTTTCTTGTTGCCTATTTCACAATTAGCATTTCGGGACCCACGGCTAGGAATTTTCCAGGAAAATCGTTGAATTGTCATGCTTTGTCTCCTAACATGCCATTGTCAGCATCTTTTGAATTTGTCCCTCACCATTGAATCGATATCCATGTATGAACGTGCCGGATCTGTTTATTTATTTATTTATTTTTAAAAAGTACACAGAGTTCTTACAGATTTAAAATAATGTTTGGCAGTGTCTAATGTTAAGCCTTCGATTTCCCAGGATAAATCCCGACCACGTTCTTCATCTAGCTTCTTTATCTGTTCAAGCAGATTGGATTTATCTTTAGTTTTTATTACCATTTGTTCTATCTTATGCATTTTCAACCCTGCAATCTCGGTTGACTCTCTCTAGTAGTTAGATAGAGTTATGTCAAGATAAATTACGAGTTATTTTCTTAATTTTATAAAATAAATTATATATTTTTTTAGTTTCAAAATTTATTTAATTAATTACTCTTTTGATTATGTTTAATTTAATATTACTTTATTGAAATATATTTTATTTTCTCATCAAACTTTTTATATTATCTACTTTTTTATTTTTTCAAAGAAAAAAAATCCTAACTATTTTTTTAGTTTAGAGATTTTATTATTTTTATTTTTCATATTATATATTTAATTTCTTATTTAAAGGGAATTATTTTTTATTTTCTTATTCTATATTAAACTTCAAAACTTAACTACAATTTTTACCAAATACCTCAATTTCTGTTATGAACTGCAGTTAAAAGTACTTTGTTGAGCAAAGTTGTGAATACCATTGTGGTTGGTGCTTTGTTTTTTTAATTGTAACTGAATGATTCAGTTTCAGAGTGTTTCAACGAGTTGTTTTGGAGTTGTACTGTTTATATATATATATATATATATATATTAATTCGAAATAAAATTAGTTCAAATCCAAAAATAAAGTTATTTAGAATTGTGCAATTTAATCTAAAAACAATAAAATAATTTTTCTGAACAAAATTATAAACATGTATAATATTATGAGAATTCTATCATCAATCTCGCAAGGTTATTACTTTCTTTAATTGCTTTAAAATTTTAATATAATATATATAAATATATTAAGAGACTCCTCGTAAAATTATATTTCAATCTAACGGTTAGATTAATAGATATAATTAATATTGTAAAATTATTTATTATTTAAAAAAATATTATTTAGCTGAAACAGAATGTGCAGAATAAAACTGGAATATTTTAGATGATGTTAAGCTGAAAAATCCTAAACAAATCAGATTTAAAAAAAAAAAATGACGTTATTTTTTTTTAATTAATATGAAATGGTACGGCCGTGTTACGGATAACTATGATGCTGAGACGAATTCCGGTACCCGTAAATGAGGCACCAAGAGCAAGACTTGCGTTAAGAGGAGGCTCGCATGCTACACGTGTTATGACACCACTGGTGGTTTGGAGGCTGCAAGCCATAAGTCAAAAGAATTAAGCGCTTTTACAGCGCCACTCTATTTTCCTTCCTAATTCCCTGACTTCATAAAATAATTAAAACACTAATTTATTTTTCTTAATTTAAAGTTTAAAGATGCTTATATCATAAGATTTACTATAAGAAAATAATATAGCTAATGCTAAATTTAAAATTGTGTCCATGTATGAAAATTATTTGGTGACATTTCATTATCATGTTAATTTATGTTTTAGTGTTATAATGTTTTCTCATGTCATTTATAGGTGTAAGTTGTTACGTGAGATCTCAATATATAATTTATATTAATCTCTAATATATTTTTCCAAGTAAAACTTTTTGGTCTTGAAATTTTTATAGACTCACACTGTATTGTATTTAATTTCTATCAAATAGAATGAATGTGATGAGATTTTAACTCGTAATTGTTTGGTCGACAAGATTCTGATATCTTATTAAAGAACCATCTCGCCTTAAAGTATAAATTTTTAGTTGAGACTCCAAAATATAATTTATATTATTATCTGACACCTCCTACATATGTTGTATTCATATTATCAATATGTATCTGATTAGAGATAGTATTTCTTTAACTATTTTATAATCCTTGAAATCAAGATTGTTAATTTCATTTTGGTTGGTGTTTTGTTTTTTTTCAACTTGAGCAGAACGTTTCGATTTTAAGTGTTTCGACGCTCTGTTTCGGGGTTGATGTGTGTGTGTATATATATATATATATCAATTAAAAAAAAGTAGTTCAAATCCAAAAATAAAATTATTTAGAATTGTGCAATTTTAATTTCAAACATAAGTAAGAAAATGAGAGTTGAACTGATATAACTCGACCTATTTGAGGAGTTCAAAGATATATTGAATCAACTCGGGTCAACCTAGGTTAACCTTTAAAATACGTGACCTTCGTTATAAGACCACGATAACCTTACACAAAACAAATCAAATCAAATTATAAAGTTCAATTCATAATAAACTCGTTGTTGAATAATGAAATTGAGAAAAATTTAATCCAAAAAAAGATACAATAAAATATTTTTTTTGAACAAAAATTATAAACATGTATAATATTACAAGAATGTCATTATCAATTCCGCAAGATCATTATATTCTCTAATTGCTCTGAAATTTTAACATAAAATATATAAATATGTCAAGAAACTCTCGTAAAATTTCATTTCAATCTAATAGTCGGATTAAGAGATACGATTGATAGTATAAAATTATTTATTATTTAAAAAATACTATTTGACCGGAACGGACAGAACAAAATCGTAATAATTCGACTAGAATTTGGACAGAATCTTCAAACTGAATGAAAATTTTAAATGAGATAAAAATTATATTATTTTATCTCATTTTTTTTAACTGATACAAAAAAAATATTTTGTGTGTTGAAATATTATGAATTTCACACGTGAATAAATGAGAAACGAAAATAAGGCCTTGCTAAACAAACAAAGCTCTCAATTGCCACATGCAGCAGGCCTTTTCATTTCGCGGCTACAATGTTTTCATGTTGACGAATGGGTTCGTACATTGAAGAGAGTTCACCGGTTCATCTGGTAAATGTGGATCACATGCGCCCACTTGAAAATCAGGTCCAAGAACACGTGCAATTTGATGGAAATTGACTTTATAGCTCGTAGAGCATGCATCAAGTCTCTGCCCGCGTGATTAATATTTTAAAATCATGACGGCGCACGTCTTCCTACCATCTGAAGGGGCAAAATCTTTTTTTTTTTCTTACTTTGTTTATGTTTTAAAAATGTTTTTAAAAAGTTTAATATTTTTATTTTAAATTAAAAAATAGTAGTTTTAGAATATTTTTTATGTTGATATCAAAAATTATTATGATGTATTTTAAAAAACAAAATTCAAAAATAATCTCAACTACACTCTTAAATAATGACTAACAAATTGCCTCGTTTAATAAAAAAATAAAAAGAGAAATAATCTATAAATTCCTATATATATTTTTAATTTCAATTTAAATTGCAACCAACAGACTTTCTATATATAAATCATAATAAAAACATATTCATATTTTTTTATGTATTTATTGTCATTTTTAGAAAAGAAAAGGTTTATTAACATATAAATAAAAGAATACGAAAATCGCTATTCATCACTGTGCACACACTCACAAAACACCGTGGACGCGAGCTTTTTCATCCGTGTGTCACGCGAGTTCGTCCACCCTATTTTTTTTTGTTTTTTCCTGATGTGAACAGTGTAATGGCGAAACAACCCCCGATAATAAGACAAAAACACGTTTTCGGCTGAGGGCTATGGTTGTAATTGCACGCGTACGGACCGGTCCGGTTCGCCGGAACCTTTTTTTTTTATATTTTTTAAAATTTGTTATTACGTGTGTAGCCCCCGACAAGACAAAATTCATTAATTAGCCTCGGGGTGGTTTAGTAATTGACGCACACGTCACTGTGCGCTTGCGTCAGCAACGTCAGCGTCCGTACAGGCGCGTCGGGGCATTTTCTCCCCGCCATCGATTCAGGCGGCGCGTGCGGCGTCATACGATGGTCAAAAATTTTCCTCCACCGGCTAGAACGTTTCGCAAACCTTCCCTAAATCTCATGGAGCGGCGCGTGTGGTGTTATGATCGACGTAGAGGCTCATATAGTCGGTTTAACGTTTATGTGCACTTTTCTCTCTTCTCAGCGCCGGATTCAACTTCAGTCCCCCGATTAATTATTGATGCATTTCAGTCCATTGGCTTATTTCTTAAAAACAAATTTGCAATATTTTCATTTTTAATATTTTAAATATAATATTACCGGGGGGAAAATTAAACTAAAAAAAAATTACAAATTTACTTAGATTATCTACAATTAAAAAATATACGGGTCACTTCCCGTTTCGATTCATGTTCTTTTTAAACGGGAAATAAGTCATTATAGCATGTAAAAAAATTAAGTTCATTTCTGGAAAAAATGTAAATATTTTTATTTTTAATGTGTCAGATCTAATATTGCTAAGGAGAAAATGGAACTCAAGAAAAATATATAGAGGGAGAGGAAAAATGACCTAGGATTTTTTTAAGGACAAAAATTCATATCAGTATTCTTAAATACATTTAATATAATAATAAGATGAATAAATCTTATAAAATAAAAAAAATATTGGCTTCAAAATTAAATTTTGTGCTCTTTTGTTTAAGTTTATTTCTTGAAATAAATTTGCAGTGTTTTGACTTTTTAATTATATATTTATGTATTTATATCAATTTAAAATATGTTAAACCAATTATATATTCTAATATTTATTGAATATTATCGCCTAATAATATATAGAGAGACAACAAAATAGCCTAAGATTATCCTTTAAATTAAATATATTATGGAAATTATGTCAAATTAATTATATATTTGTGTATTTATGTCAAATGAAAATATGTAAAACTAATTATATGTTTGAATATTTATTCAATATTATCGCCTAGAAATATATTGAGAGAGAGGAAAAATGACTTAGGATTTTTTTAAGGATAGAAATTCATATAATGTTTTCTTAAATATATTTAATATAATAATATGATTAATAAATCTTATATAAAAAAAATATTGGCTTCAAAATTTAATTTTGTGCTCTTTTATTTAAGTTGATTTCTTTACAAGAATTTCCAATGTTTTCATTTTTAATATTTTAGATTTAATATTATTGGGAAAAAAAAACATCTAAAAAAAAATGTTGACAAATTTACCTGTATTATCTACATGTCAAATTATAAAATATACAAGTCATCTCCCATTTCCATTAGATTGTTCTTTTTAGACGGCAAATAAATAATTATAACACAAAAAAAAATTAAGTTTATGTTTTAAAAACAAATCATAATATTTTTATTTATAATATGTCTAATATTTATTGAATATTATCGCCTAAAAATATATTGAGAGAGAGGAAAAATGACTTTGGATTTTTTTAAGAAAAAAATTTCATATCAGTATTCTTAAATTTAATTATACTAACTAGATATCAAAATAATAAAATACAATACATATCAGTATTCTTAAATACATTTAATATAATAATAAAATGAATAAATCTTATAAAATAAAATAAAATATTGGCTTCAAAATTCAATTTTGTGCTCTTTTGTTTAAGTTTATTTCTTGAAATAAATTTTCAGTGTTTTGACTTTTTAATTATATATTTATGTATTTATATCAAATTAAAATATATTAAACCAATTATATGTTCTAATATTTATTGAATATTATTGCCTAAGAATATATAGAAAGAGAACAAAATAGCCTAAGATTATCCTTCAAATTAAATATATTATGGAAATTATGTCAAATTAATTATATATTTGTATATTTATGTCAAATGAAAATATGTAAAACTAATTATATGTTTGAACATTTATTCAATATTATCGCCTAAAAATGTATTGAGAGAGAGGAAAAATGACTTAGGATTTTTTTAAAAACAGAAATTCATATCATGTTTTCTTAAAAATGACTTAAGTTTATTTCTTGAAATAAATTTGCAGTATTTTGACTTTTTAATTATATATTTGTGTATTTATATCAAATTAAAATATGTTAAACCAATTATATGTTCTAATATTTATTGAATATTATCGCCTAAGAATATATAGAGAGAGAACAAAATAGCCTAAAATTATCCTTTGAATAAAATATATTATGGAAATTATGTCAAATTAATTATATATTTGTGTATTTATGTCAAATGAAAATATGCAAAACTAATTATATGTTTGAATATTTATTCAATATTATTGCCTAAAAATATATTGAGGGAGAGGAAAAATGACTTAGAATTTTTTAAAGGACAGAAATTCATATCATGTTTTCTTAAATATATTTAATATAATAATATGATTAATAAATCTTATATAAAAAAAATATTGACTTCAAAATTTAATTTTGTGCTCTTTTATTTAAGTTGATTTCTTTACAAGAATTTCTAATGTTTTTATTTTTAATATTTTAGATCTAATATTACTGGGAAAACAAAACATCTAATTTTTTTTTTTTTTGCAAATTTACCTGCAATATCTATAAGTCAAATTAAAAAATATACAAGTTACTTCCCGTTTCCATTAGACTATTCTTTTTAGACGGCAAATAAATAATTATAGCACACAAAAAAATTAAGTTTATGTTTTAAAAACAAATCACAATATTTTTATTTCTAATATGTTTGATATTTATTGAATATTATCAATTAAAAATATATTGAGAGAGAGAGGAAAAATGAGTTTGGATTTTTTGAAGGAAAAAAATTCATATCAGTATTCTTAAATATAATTATACTAACTAAATATCAAAATAATAAAATACAATACATATAAAAGCAATCAATTTTTAACATAGATAAAAAAACCCGCCGCATCGCGATTTTCTTCAAATAATCAAAACATTGCAATTTTGCAATCTATGAGTTAATTAAATCAACACACAATTCAGATCCAAACTGTAACTAAATTATTCTCCAAGCCAGTAAAATAATGTTAACAACCAACCAGATCAATGCAAACAAAAAATAATCTATCTTTAATAGATTTCAGCGATTTCAATATTGCTATCAACCAGTTAAATGCTTAGTAACTGTTAAAAAATATTTAACCATCAACACATTCAGTTGAAGACAACAAAAAATCATATTTCATTCATTTTATTGATTACAGATTTACATCAACCAATTTAAATAACCATCAAAATAATTGAGACATACTAAATAATTAATCAGTTATGGTCTTGCAATACTCAAATTACAATTAGCTGATCTTTCAAAAATTTAATCGCTAATAATTTTTAAATCTCGCAATTGAATTATTATCTGAGTATTTAAGCTTATAACAATAATTAACTAATTCAATACATAAAAAAATATTATAGCATTATTTAAAATTTACAATTCTCTATCTATCAACTAAAAAATTCTCTGTTTACCACATAAATAATCAGTTTGCTACATATAAAAAGCCTGGCGCAACACGCGGGCTACCCAACTCGTTGTACAACTAAATATGTTTACATCAATTTTAAACCAAAACGCAACTCTATAATAATAATTCCAATGCAATGATTAGTACCAGAATAATATAGTTGACTGGACTTAGTTTCTAACTGACAGTCAAATTCTTTTCATATTACAAAGACACAAGCTCATCGGGAAATTGCATGTCTAATAACAATCCTCTTCCCGACAAAAATAATCCAGAAACCCATCTCTGTTCAGCAGAAAGCCACACGTATGCCACGTGCCATTAATTCATAATTTCAAACAAAATATGCTCTCCTGTCATAATTGAATGCTCGTGCTCTTATTTTTATTATAAATGCAATCTTTCAACCATTGCTTGAAAAAAAAAAATTTAGTAAATGATGCGAAACTCGTGATCATGTGGTCACGCAACCCACAACCAGGAATAAAATCTCATCCTGGAAAATCAAAATAGGTATGATAGAAGTGTGACACAATGGAAACTTGTCCCAAGGCACCAACACTATTGGAATGAGTAGAATGATGCCACGAAGTTAATTGATCTTCAATAAGTCAGATTCAATTCGTTCAAGAACTAAAGAATGCATCTCTTCATTTTTTTCCCGATTTAACAATTTCTTGAATTATTATATATTTTTAATACATTTGTGTATTTATTTTAGTTTTGGCTAGGAATTTTTAAAATAATAATAAGAAACAAACTGAGCTAAAACATCAAAAAGTCAAAAATTAAAGAAAAAAAAATTGATATCCTTGTTCATGCTTGTCATACTGTAACTCTGCATTGGAATTTTCTAAAATCTATATTTTTTTAATATACATATATAAATCTTTAAAAGGGTGTTTCACGATTCTCTAGCTACGAGCCAAAAACCATAGAAGATTTTAAAAATATATTAAAATAATAAATTTTATTTAAAAAAAATATTTTTAATAATATTATATGAAAATGATATGAAATATCATTTTTTTTAATTAAAAGTAAAAAGTCAAAATAAATAATTTTTATTTTCTTAAAAATATTTTTGAAACACAGTATGAAACACTTAGGTTGACATGACTGTTGGTTATCTCAATGTAAAATCTAATATGGATTTCATGATTTGTTTTATGTCAAAATGTTTTAATAAAAAACGAGTGCAATTAGTGTTTTTATATTGATTTTTTTTTTTGTAATATCATGTAGGTTATACTTTTGATTTTTATTTCAATCACGTGTTCAATCATGTTTTTTTTTATCCTAAATTTATGCCGAAGATTAGTTTTAATGTCCAACTATTTCAATTTTAATTTGTGTGGTTGTTATTATGTCAACTTATATTTTTATGTAAAAAAACTTTATTTTAGGATTAAAGCTTGAGTTTCAAAACAATACGTTGTTGTGCCAATTTCATTTTCTTTCTGTAAACCATATTTTGATAATGAAAATATAAAAATTCAAAATTGTCAATTTATCAAAGCTTTATTTTCAAAAATTCATGAAAATCGGCTTTTATAAATGAATTCTTAATTTGAAACTACTTATTAAAATTCCCTTTCAATTCAAAGTTTTGTTCTTTAGTAAATAAATCAGTTTTTATTTTTCTAGCTTGATTGAGAACTTTAAAACATCTATTATTCTGAATTTTACTTTTCAATTATTTTTTATAAATAATTGTTTTTGTGCACCTTCCTTTTCTCTGTCAATATTATTCATTCTTTCACTTTTTTAGGATTAACCCTCGATTATCGTATCCCTTGATACTACAAGCCTCAATTATCATGTCCCTCATTTGATAAACTTCTATTTCATCATGGATCATATACATGCATGTTTGCTTAGAGGATTTTTAAAATATAATTTTCCACCAAGTGTGATGATATGTTCATTTGTTGATGTCAAATCTTTAGTATTAAATATTCAATTTTTATCATTATATCCTTTTAATATCATCGGATATCAAATATAGTGCAATCATATCTAAGATATATTTCAAACATGTAATATATAAATTTACCTTGATCTCATGATTTAAGTCGGGGGTTTAAGAAGATTAACCAATGTTTACTATTTTTTTTTAATCTCATCCATAAATATTAGGTTAGTTGAAAATTGGATTTCATATTTATTTTTATTTTATTTTATTTTCTATGAGATTATTGTGATCTCATGACCTGGATCACGAGTTTGATATTTTAACGTGGGTTGACTGTGTTTATATTTTCAGTCCTTTTTAATTGATTTTTTTAATTAGGCTTTCTATTTTATTTCATGAAGTTATGTCAATCATATGACCTATGTTGCGGGTTTAGTAGGTTGACCTATGTTTGTTTTTAATTTTTTAATTTTTAGGTCATTTATTAAATTAAATATATATTTTTTAATATCATCCTCCACCAACTCAATCTTCTCTTCTTGTTTATGTTTCTTTTAAAAAAAAATTAATATTTTAATATTAGATTATTTGATAATTGAACTATGTAATTGTTTTTTAATCTCTTAGTGGAGTTCTCACAGTTATATGGATTTATCTTTTTCACTCGATTTTGACCTTCAACATTGAATTTGTAAAAAAAATAGTTTCATAAATTATTTTTATTTACTTTTAATAAAGATGAATGATATAGTATGAAACAATGATTTAGTATATAAACTAAGAACCTAAGATGTACATTATCATATACATATAAATTAAAACCAGATATACTTGCCTTAAAAACAAATAAAAAAAAACTTGTTGTTTTTAACTTTTATGTCTAGATGTTTTTCCTTTTGAAAAGAAATTTTACAAGGAAATGAAAACGACTTATAGTTTTAAACTTTTATTCATAAGCTCGATATTCATAAATAGGCTAACAAAAAATAAATCTTTATGGGTCAAAAAGTTATTTTATAATAAACTAAATCCAAGTTCAAATTAGGTTGGTAAAACACATATTCAAACTCAAGATATGAACCAACACCCAAAGTTTAAAACATAAGGCCTTAGAGTAGAGGATGCATGTGTGGGTTAACCATACTACTTTATTTAGGTTCATTTATGACCCCTTCAATTTTCCACTATATAAATTATAAGAACATCTCATTTCTTTTATATGTGGGATAAAGTGTATTGGATTTCACAGAACATGTCAACCTAGGATTTTTTAAGATGATTGTTTTATGCACTCTCAATTTATTTTAATCATGTTAATGTTCCATGCTAAAAACATTTTGTTAAGGAACAATTTTCAATAAATTTTTAAGCCTAAAAGTGAGTATACCTCATTTTAAATCTGACTTAAATATGTCCACTAATTATATTTTATAAAACAAATTCAACACTCCAATTATGGTCATTTTAGATTTTAAAGATTCATTAGTGTTTTGATATGAAGATTTTGTGAGTTTTTATTATACACTTGTGATTTTTCTCAAAGCCCAAGTTTGATATTAATTTTATGAGATTTTATTATGCACTTGTGATTTTTCTCAGAACCCATGTTTGATGTTAATTAAAGATTAAATAACCTCTGTTAGAATTATAATTACTAAGATACCATTTTCCAAAAAATATATCATTTTTAGAGAAAACAAACTTATGACTCCCAAATACTAATATAAAATCATTTATGCTCAATAATAAGTCAAACACCAAGTTTTTTTTTTTTTTTATATAACATCAACAGCATGAAGTACATCCTGTCTTGGTCTCCATCTCCACCTTCATCCTCCTCTCTTTCAACAACCTATAACACCCCCCACAACTTTGTTCTCAAACTAAATTTAAGATTTAAATAACATCACTATTAATTGATAAATTTGTATGATCTCATAAATATTAAATTATAGAGAATTAACTGTAGATAAAAGGGTTTTTTTTTGGTGTGTGATTAGAGGGCATAATAAATACGAGGGAGGCCATGGATGTGACCTCCCCTACTCGCAAGTTTCACGCACTTTCCCTTGATCCCAGCCCTTCATTTTCTATTTACAAAATAGAAAAATATAGGTTTAAAGTAGTAAGCCATCATTAACTCTTACTTTGATTAAATAAATAATAACATGTTCGTGCATGCATCGTTGTGGGAATCAGAGAAATACAATGAATAAGTTGACGCGCTTGAGAGTGATAGAGGTTTGAGGTCTTCTTGGATTATATACTAATTTAAGAGTTTAAACCATGATATAATAATTATCAGGAAACCTCGGGTACAGAAACAATGGTCGGTGAAGGCAAAAGTCTTTGGTCAAAGAGAGTGTATGTCAAGAGTCAAGGGTCAGCTGCTCCTATCAATTTCCCTCTTTGGTTTTTGTTCACACCAATTTGTATAAATCTTACCTAATTATATGAATTTTAAAGTTAAAATAACTATATAAATCTTCAATAATCATTATATAAATAACTATAGCTAGAATCTAAACTTGAAATCAAAAAACAATTTTTTTAATTTTAATCTCTTACCGCAGTGCGAGTAAATGGTCGTGTTTCTATTTTTATTTCATTTCATTACATTATGGACCCACTTTCTATTCCTTTGACGATACAGTATAGACACATGATGTCTCCCATTAATTCAATTAAAGCGTGAATGAATGAATCTCCATCCCGTCCCGTCCCGTCGCTCTCTCTATATATATATATTTGGTGCATGCACGCTCCTAACCATTTGCATTCAAAGCTAGTCTACTGCATCTCTTCAATTTTATTCCATCTTTTCCTTCTTTGCTCTCAAGCTTTGGCCGGGCGTCAAGGTTTTGTGGGTGTAAAACAGAGCAAAGGAAACAAAAAATTGTTCTCTTCGGAGAGTCAAGATGAAGAAGAGCCACTGTGAGAGTACCTCCAAACTTGATAGAAAAACAGTGGAGAGAAATCGGAGGGTTCACATGAAAGATCTATGCTTCAAGCTTGCTTCTATGGTTCCTCATCATTTTTCCAAACCCTCCAAGGTATTCTTCGTGCATGTGTGTTTGTGAAGAAGATGGGTGTGTTATAAACTAACTCATGGAATCATACTGTTTTCTTCCATCTGTCCAACTAAAACACGTATAGTACTCTCTCAAGGTTTGTATGGACTAGTAAACTTTTCTTCAAATTCATTTGTTTAGAGTGGTCAATATAGGAGAGATTCCTTGCAAGAACCATAGATTAGATAATTAAAAAGTCTAAATTTTAGCTGTCAACAATGAGAATACATGCATATTTCATTTAATAATGGGAAAAGGAAATTAGATAAGAAGATGAGGGCCTCAGGTTCTCTAGCTCTCATTTGGGGATGGAAAATCAGATTGTGACAGTGCCTAACTTACCATGATTAAATAGATGGTACAATCATTTCTGGGTTTTCTTCATTTGCCTGTAAAAAGTTTTCTGTGGCTATGTGCTATTTTTCACAACTACCTCCAAGAAAAATATAAATCTGCTGTCGATAATTTATGTCACGTCCCTTTCTCATCTTCGTAATAATCAGGGAAACAATATACGATTCGATATTGAATCTAAGATCAGAAAAGCAAGTAATTGTAAGCCAATCATCCATCTATCAGCTAGCCAGGAGCTACCAACCCCTAACTAGTGATCTTGACTGATTGTATAGAGTAATCCCCAGAAACCAGGCATCTGTGTTGCAGTTATAATCTGTCATTGCTATTTTTCAAAATTCATGGTGAGATCTGAATGAACACTGGATCATACTTAACTGGTTTCTTACCACAACTTTTAAATAGGATTCCTGCTAAGATAATTTTACCATGGTCAGCTATAAGCTAATTAGATAAGCTTGGAGTATATTGTTAATTATAATTTGTAAATTGCTGAATCACTTCTTGATTAACGTATTAGTGATGTTCATTATCAAGATCCATATATAATTAAATACTAATAACTGACTCTTTCTTCTTCTTCTTCTTCTTCTTTTATGTTCAGGATATGCTATCTCAACAAGATCAACTTGAGCTTGCCGCCTGCTATATAAAACAAATGAGAGAAAGAGTCGAGAAACTGAAGAGGGTAAAGGAGCAAGCAATCACAACAACTCGAACAAGCAGGAGTACTGGCATGGCTAGCAAGATGATTGGCTTGAGATTGCCGGTGGTTGAACTGAGAGATTTTGGGTCCAGCATAGAAGTGGTGCTGGTTAGTGGGTTGAACAAGAACTTCATGTTTTATGAAGTTATTACTGTTCTCAGTGAAGAAGGAGCTGAAGTTGTTAGCGCTAGCTATTCTACTGTGGGAGATAAGGTTTTCCACACCATTCATGCACAGGTGGTCATTAAATGCACCCCATATTTAATTCTAACCACAATTTTTTTTTCTACTACTACAAACTCTATGAATTGATATCTCTATATGCAAACTGAAGTGTTATTTACTTGGTTATCTATTAGGTTAGAATTCTTAGAGTTGGTGTGGAGACTTCAAGAGTGTGGGAGAGATTGCAAGAACTGATTTCCTAAGAGTTTTTAGACCGGATGGCAAGTCACCAAGTGAAAAATGAAGAGTCTCCATCAAGGTGAGATGTTCGAAAACATTATTACAATTTCCTCTCATTGATGGGAAATATGTGAGATATTTCCTCAAGGATGTGATAAAATAAAGGAGAGTTGTTGTCACTGGCACTGCCGATAGGTGTAATGGAGCCCTTAGGCCATTTAATACCTTGAATACCCTGTAAATTTAATATTTCAATGCAATGCAATGCAATTATTCTGTGTTTTTTTTATATAAATTATTATGTTATATATATATATATATATAAACACACACACACACAAAATCAAAAGGATGAACTTGTATATACTTGGGTGATTTGCGCTCGTTTATGAGTTGGGCTATATGTTTTTTTAGCATAAAACAAGATGTTTAAGAATACTAGCATTTTTAAAGAAACAAGTAAAATCTATGGACTAGATTATTAACTTGAATAAGTTCCATAAGCTTGATTAATTTAATAATATAATTAAAACAAATTACAATAAATAAAACAAACAAGAAAATTGGTAATAATTAACTAAAAAAATGAGTTGTCAATATCATAGTACTAAAAAAATAAATTGTCAATATCATACTTGGAAGGAGAAAAAATAAAAGCTTATTGGAGACTCAACATCGCTCAACCATGGATATCATCCCACTATTAAAAAGAGCTCATTGAGAAGATTTTAACACCATTGTGAAAGGTTACATGACGATGCTAGAAGAGATTGCATGCACTATTAGAGAACCAGCAAAAATACAATCAAAATAAAATATCTTAAAATAAGCATCTCATACTTATATTTAATCAATTAATTTAATTTCATTCAAAAATGAAATTTATTAAAAAAAATCTAGATATTGCTAAGGATGTCAAATAAAAAAGAAGATAACCCAAATTATTTTCAAAATTAGTGAGAAGTTTTATAAAAAGAAAATAAAAAAAATAACATAATTCATTCCAATTAAATAAGTGTTAAAGATGAAACTAGAAAAAAAAAACACGAGCTTCAAAAACGGAAATAGAAAAATAAGAACACTCGAACGAATATCTTAAAATTGGGTTAATCTTAAAAACTCTCAATCTATGAAATCCTAGACATGAGCTTAATAAAGAAGTTCATTTTTCAACCAATTTAATGTTCAAGAATGTACTTGAAAAAAGAAATATCAATTTAAAGTTTATTTTGAAGTAAACAAATAGCAATAAATAGAATGAGAATCAAATTTGATAGGAAAAAAATTGAAGGATGAAATTATGAAAAAAAAACAATTTTAAAATTTTTCTCAATTAAAAAACAGAATAAAACTCGACAAGTGAAGAAATTGAAACAAATGAAATTTAAAAAAAAATTGAATTTTATAAATCATTTCAGATAAATAAAAATCAAAAGAATAAGGATTATATATATATAAAAAAAACAAATTGAATAGTTATTTTGAAAATTTAGAGTGAAGTTTCTAAAATGAAGGAGTATAGAGAAAAAAGGAAAACAAAAAGAAAATGCCATTCACGCCATACTAGAAGCCTATAAATTATACATGTTTCTTAGGGAGTCGCTTTTAAGTCTTTCTTTTTAAATGCATTATATTATTTTATTATTTGATAATATGGGAGGGTTGGTTTTATAGTTAAAAAGTATTTTTTTGGGTTGTATTTTATATTATATTTCAATAACAAAAAACTTTCATGAATCTTCAGATTTTCAAATAAATAACCCATTTTAATTTAATTGGACTATGAAGTGGACTTACCAGTCTTATGATCCAAAGCTCATATGAGAAAACCTTTTATCATAAAATTAAAAAAAAAAAACTATTATTTAGTTATAATTTATATTTAAATATTACGATGCTTATAGTTATTAAAAGTTATTTTATTATGTAATAGAAACAAATAGAACTAAGTGTTCAGCTAGTTTAAACAATTTAAAAGGGTACTATATAATTTGAAAATGTTCTTTTAACAAGTGAAAATATTTATTGTTTTACATAAAATTGATTGTTTTGATCAAAATTGTAAAGAAACTAAGTATTGAATCAACAAATGAATGTAAAATAATTAACATAAATCTTAATTTAGTTTAGCATATTCAATAAATTATAATGAATGCTATTTTTCTAATACCTAAGAGTTTTCCTAAAATATTTCTTAAAATTAAAAAAAATAATTGTCCTATAATTAATTATGTTTGGGATTAGACCAAACATCATTAGGTTGCCGTGAAGCTATATGATTTAAATTATTATATTATTTCTTCAGGTTTGCTAGTCCCTACTTTTATTTATTTTTTATTCTTCTTACATATGAATTAATTATAAATCATTATATTATTAATTTATTACTAAACATATTAGTGATATTTAAGTTATGACCTAATGAGCGACATTTCATCTCTTTTTATCTTATGTTATATGATTTGTACATGTTAGAATTTGATGAAATTGATTTCAAATTTATGACTTAGGTGTTTTGTAGTAAAATAAATAATTACTTATTTAATGAGTCCATTTCATGTTTTGTCAATTTTATAATTAATATCATAACCCTTTTTTGGGTTCTCTCCTAAACAAATACCCTTTTTTTCTTTCAATGAATAATTTATTACTAAACATATTAGTGATATTTAAGTTATGACCTAATGAGCGACATTTCATCTCTTTTTATCTTATGTTATATGATTTGTACATGTTAGAATTTGATGAAATTGATTTCAAATTTTATGACTTAGGTGTTTTGTAGTAAAATAAATAATTACTTATTTAATGAGTCCATTTCATGTTTTGTCAATTTTATAATTAATATCATAACTCTTTTTTTGGTTCTCTCCTAAACAAATACCCTTTTTTTCTTTCAATGAATAATAACAACAATAATAATACTGGTAACTTAGTAAACAAGAAAGTGGAGAAATGTTTTACATATGTTCAAGAATCAAATTGGAGTTTTGGATGAAGACGAAAGCTTAATCATGCCCTGTTGTACCCAATACTGAAGAAATAATACATATTCAAGGTCAAATGAAATATGTATTGGATGAATTTGAACAAAAAAATAAGTTAAGTGATATAATTAGATTTTTATTAAGTCAATTTAATGTAATCATGGATCAAATTAAAAGTTTAATTATGTTTAAGAGTTAATTTAGGTCAAGTTAAAGGATTTAATTAGGTGTAAGGATTTAATTATATTTTTAATGAGTCAAATCAATTTACTATGGAATTGGTGAAAATAAAGTTTGAGAGCCCAATTTAATCATAATTATGAAGATTAGAATTTTACAAGGTCAATCTTAAATTTCTACAATTTCCCTAGAAATATACAAGTTTTAATTATGTATTTAATTACATGTAAGGATTTAATTATATTTTTAATGGGTCAAATCAATTTATTATGGACTTGGTGAAAATAAAGTTTGAGAGCCCAATTTAATCATAATTATGAAGATTAGAATTTTCCAAGGTCAAATTTAATTTTCTACAATTTCCTTGTAAATATAGAAGTCTTAATTCACACGTTTACTGCCCCTAAATTAGCCTGCAATATCAGGGAGGAGAAGAATTTGTGTCATAAAAAGAAATTAACTTCCTTTTCTATAGAGGAAAAAACCAAATTATATATACCTCGTATGACAGAAGCTAAAGGAGTTTTTGAGAGGAGAAAACCCTAACCACATTATAAGAGAGAGGAGGCAGCATCTGAGAGAGGAGGCAATCAAATTTGAAAGAAAGAAGCCAAGAAACAGTAGCCCCTTCACGACGTCCAACTCTTCAATTTTCCAATACTCATGAGTGATATTCTTCGTATCAAATTTGTTTCTTTTTAATTTTGTTATGGAGTACTTTTTCTATTTTGGGATTTTTAATATAATATAGCTATGAATATGTGATCAATTTTTTGGACTGAATTAATCTAATACTTGTTGAGTGTTTAATTCTACGTTTAACGTTTGTGTACGCTTGATCACCATTTGCAAGATTTGCAATTCAATTTGAGACTGAGAAGTGACAACTATTTAAGCCATTGTTTGAAATATCATAAGAAATCTATAGGATAGAGAAGTCTATAAAACTTGTGTAATCGTGCAAGGTTTTATCGTTCCTAATTTATTTTGACGAGTTTATAATTTTTACCAAGATGTAGGAAGTTTGCTTGTTAAAATAATTCATTGATGCTCGTGAGAGATTTATGATTAAATTAGTAAAATTTTATTATCAATGATAAGAAATAAATTTTGAGAGGATTAATTCAATTGAAAAAATTTACATCGGATTAGTTATGGTGAAATTAGAAATCATAGGATCCATTAAATTTGATTTCATCACCATTTATTTATTTATTTTAATTAGTTTTAGTTTCATAAACCTTCATAATTGAATCATCAAATAGATATGGATTTAATAATTTTGATACTTATTGATAATTTTTGCAAATCCTCAAGGGACGATACTCAACTCATTACTTTATTACTTGTTATGATTCGTGCACTTGTAATTTTTATCAATAATAGCACCATCATCTTGCAAAACCTCATCACTATAATCTGAATTATCATAAACATGATCCCCCACCCTCTTATTTGGTTCTTATACTAAAAACGTTTTTACTTCGATGTCTCTCTAGTTTATGACAATTAAGAATTTGATGTTTAGGTCATCATATTTATAACAACAAATTCTAAAATCATAACCTTGACATGTAACTTGTTGAGGAGTTATTTTGAGTTAGATAATATTTTTTTTTTATTATTATTATGGTTATACCTTATTCTAGTATTTTGGTCAAACTAAAAATGATTACCATAGAACTTTGCTACTTCTTTACCACCATAACCTTTTCATAGGCTTCTGAAACTGTCTACAAAGACTATAAAATACAATGTTCTAGATTGATTTTTGCATTATGATCTCATTTTATTTTAGCATTTTTTATATTATGATCTCTTTTAATCATGGTTGTTTGGCAACATACATCAAGTAAATAATTGTTGTGATCGTTAGACTTTAATACCAACAATGCAAATGAGAAACACAAACATCAAAATACAATTTGCTATAAAAATAAAATTAAAGCATAATAAGATTTTTATATAGAACCTAATTCATATTTTTTTATTAAATGAATTACTCTAATGTAGTATGCTAATAGATAAATTAAACAATTCTAATTATACTTGTCCTATGTCTATCAAAAAAGAAAAAGAATCTCAATGAATAATTATAAAGTTATTTTACGAATTCCTAATATTATTTATTAACTTTAGTATTTGATTGTACAAACTAAATAATAAAAAATAAAATACAAAATACTTTTCTAAACTAAATAAAAACAATAATAACTAAAAATATTTTTTTTTGACTAGCCAAAGTTATGTTAGAGGAAAGTTGCAAGTCATTTTTGTAAGAATTATAAATAGAAAAAAAATTGAGGTAATTCTCTAGATTACCCATTTCTAAAAAAAATTAAAACTTTGTCGTTCAAATTGGTTTGTATATTTCAAATACCTTGTTTTTTTCTTTTTATAAATATTACTCCTCATTAGTAAGGTTGGCTAAAATACCAAATTAAAGTGCTTTGAAATTTACGAGATGTCTACGAAGTTATTTTTTTTAATGGTGATGTTTTTTTTTTTTTTTTTTTTTTGTTTTTTAAATTAATTTTAAAAACTGTTTAAATTAAAATAAAAAATAATAATTTTAAACTAAAATTATTAAAAATGGCTTAAAATGTAATTCCAAACAGCGGCTCAGGAAGTAGAAGAAAAACGAAACATTTACTCCTCTACCTGGGGAAAACTTTTGTCCTATTGGAGGCGTGAACAAACAGTATATGGCGAGGTATCATTGAGAATCTAAACTCGATGATAAATCCATGAATGTCGCACAACATAGAGAAAACTATTCAAAATAGATAGAGATTGGAAGTCAAAACCATCCTGTAGAGTTGAGATGACGCAAGCCAATCATATCATAACATGTAATTGTATAATACTTGCCAAAATAATGAAGGGAGGTGACAGAAACTTCACGAAACCATAGATGTAGGAGTAGGTAGCTAGTCAAATAGAGCCAAGCTGTAATTAATGGTGGAGGAGGAGATCAGAACACAGGGAAATGAAAATGGAGGAGATTAAAATACTAATAGACTAGATAGAACTCAAAGGTACAAGGGGAAGAGCAGCACGTTATGCAGAGTAGAGCCTGGAGGCAAGTCCATGTGCCCACATGGCTTATTTCTTGCAGCAGGGCACAAGAACAATAAATACCCTCTGCTTTCCTTTTGTTTCTTTTACTTTTTTTCTTTTTTAACACAGGCACAAGGCTTTCTTCATAGAGAGAAGGGGAAAGTAAAGGAGAGGAAAACAGTAGTTTTTTTTTTTTTTTTTTATATAGAAAAAATGAAGGATAGCAGTGATGGGTTTGTGAGAGCAGATCAGATTGATCTCAAAAGTCTAGATGAACAATTGGAGAGGCATCTCAATAGAGTGTTAACTCTTGAAAACAAGAACAGGAGAGATGATGATGTTGTTGTTTTTGATGCTGCTAATCTCTCATCTACGCCTCCTTCCACCACTAAAATCACCCCTTTCAAGAAACAGAGGCAGGAATGGGAGATCGATCCTACTAAGCTCGCCATTAGGACTGTCATTGCTCGTGGTACCTTTGGCACTGTCCACCGTGGCGTCTATGATACCCAGGATGTCGCCGGTGAGGAGTTCACTACTTTGTTTTTCTATAAACCTCCCCCTCTTTTTTTCCTGTCTTTGGAAAAGATGAGATTTTTACTTACAGTAATCAGTTTTGAAGGAGGTGATGATTAATTCTCTTGCAATCTCTGATTATTCTACATGGGTTTGATCTGAAATTGCTAATTTTTAAGAGTTCATTTGATCCCACTCCCAATTGTTTGTTAATGTGAGGAATATGGATCTGATAACTACAAGCACCAGTTGTTCTTGTCTTACTAACAAAGGTTTTGTCTCTGTTGATCGTTAGTTAAACTGCTTGACTGGGGTGAAGAGGGTCAAAGGACAGAGGCTGAGATTGCAGCACTAAGGGCAGCTTTTACTCAAGAAGTTGCTGTTTGGCATAAGCTTGATCACCCCAATGTTACTAAGGTCGTTTTCAACTTTTGCAAATTTTATTTTTTATCTGATAACCATGGCCTCAAATTACCTTAACTTTCATATATCTGAGCTTTGTGGTTCTCAGCCTTGTGGTGGCGGTCGTGAGCTCCTTGTATTGTTTTGTTTTTCTACTTAAGAAACGGATGGAAAGAATAGTAGTTTAATGCCTTGGGTAACCGTAACCACTGAGCTTTTCCTCATCATTTTGAGTCAATTGAGAAGATTTGTAATTCATTTTTTCTTTCTTTTTTGTAAATTCTTGTTTTTCATTCACTTTCTATAATGTGGCTAGAGATCTCGAAAATAATCTTTGCATGGTGGAACTGAAGTATAAGTTTTGTTTTGCTTCAGTAGAGGACTCGAATGCTTTGTCCTGTGACATTTATTCAGCTTGTCCTATAATTTTCTTGTTTATATGCTTCATTCAGCACTTGAGCTACAGCAGGTTGCCTTATGTTATATTTCTGGAGCATTTGGTGTGTGAGGATATATAGACTGTTCCTACTGGCTAAATTGTGGTGTTTTCTTAACTCTAGCTTTGGAAGTGAGTAGTGAAAAATGAATTTGCTTTAGTTTTCAATTATAAAATTCCGTGGGATTCTTTGGTGCCTTAAAAAGTTTTTTTCACTCATTAATTTAGAGGAGAAAAGGGGAGGGGAGTAGAAAAAAGAGATGAGATGGAAAAATGAGGTATGTAAATTAGAGATGAGATGGAAAAATGAGGTATGGAAATTAGCTGTACTTGGCTTAAATTATCATCAAATGTCCAACTCCAAATCATTTGATGGATACGAGTCAAACAAATAATAAAATAAGAATAAACATCTTTTCCTTTCCAAACAAAAAATTGCAAGATTTTTATCAGGTCCTCCATCTCTCAATTATCGGCAGCTCATCTGTTAGATTGCATTTGGTATGTCTTTATATAATCCAAAGAATAAAACTTGTAGCAAGTTCAATGCCATCTTGCTCCATTAATTGTATTGCTGCCGTTTCCCATTGTCCAAATTGATCTTGGTCATTCTTGATTTCATGGTGTTCTCTGGGCTCTGATGATAAAGTATTGCCAAAGTTTAATAATCAACTCATTTCAATTGCTTTAAATATGTTAAGGAGAAGAATTGCTGTTGATTGATGATATTGGTTAACCTTTGCAATTATGAACATTGCAGATCTTGAACCTTTTCAATTCAAGTGGCTTAGATATGATAGTATAGCTTTTTGGCAGTAACTTATGTATACTGATTTTGGTCTTTGTAGTGCAGTTTATAGGGGCAACGATGGGCTCCGCAGATCTACAGATACAAACAGCAAATGGTCAAATTGGGATGCCAAATAATATATGCTGTGTTGTCGTGGAATATCTTGCTGGAGGGGCCCTGAAATCTTACCTTATAAGGAACAGGAGAAGAAAGCTAGCTTTCAAAGTTGTTGTTGAGCTGGCACTTGATCTTGCAAGAGGGTACGCCGCATTATCATCTCTCTCTTTTCTTTTCTTCATTGATTATATCTAGGCAGTTCGAGAGTGATTGTTTCTCAAGCTAACTAAGTGATCATAATGCAAATTGATTGTACTTTGTAGGTTAAATTACCTTCACTCACAGAAGATTGTTCACAGAGATGTAAAAACTGAAAACATGCTATTGGATAAGACAAGGAATGTAAAAATTGCTGACTTTGGTGTTGCTCGTATTGAGGCTTCAAATCCTAATGATATGACTGGGGAAACCGGAACACTCGGATACATGGCTCCTGAGGTGAAGAGTTTACCTCTGTTCAGTTTATCTCATTTTTTTGCTTTGAACTATGCAATCTTCTCACGATTCTCTGGAAACATAATCAGTAGAATCTCTTTTGATGTTTATTATGAAGGTTATGCCTGATTGTGCCAAAGGCATGGTTTCCATTTAAAAATCCTTTTACCGTGTTCTTCTTCTTCAACTTTCATATTGTCCTGTGCAGGGTAATGATTGAAAGATCTGACTTTTATGCAACTTAAGTAATTCAGCTTTACAAAATGTTGAAAGTTTTCTTTGTAGTCGACAAAATTGAAAAATTGATTTAGGTCAAAAGATCAGTCTCATTATATGGCCGGTTACAGGTTCTCAATGGCAATCCATATAACAGGAAATGTGATGTCTACAGTTTCGGCATCTGTTTATGGGAGATATATTGCTGTGACATGCCTTATCCTGACCTTAGTTTCTCAGAAGTAACTTCAGCTGTGGTCCACCAGGTGTGGCATATTCTCCTATCTCATTCATTTCTGGGAATCTCACCCAAGGTTTATGGTATAAACAATTAAAAGGAATAATCTGTTGAAGTTTACAACTTCATGTAATTTGCCTCTTGTTTTGCAACTGTAGAATCTAAGACCAGAGATACCAAGGTGTTGCCCAAACTCTCTAGCGAATGTAATGAAGCGTTGCTGGGATGCTAGCCCTGACAAGCGCCCTGAGATGGATGAGGTTGTCTCCATGTTGGAGGCCATTGACGTATCGAAAGGTGGGGGCATGATCCCTCCTGATCAACAGGGCGGTTGTTTTTGCTTCCGCAGGCATCGAGGCCCTTGAAGGATATGAACAGTGTTATCTTGTTAGAGGTTTTTGGTAGTCCAATGAAAACCTTGGAGCTAAAGGAGATATAATATATCAGATGGGGGGAGAATGATGGTGGTGGTGGATATAGGTGGAGGAGCTGGTATTACATCAAACTTTATTGAGGTAAAGTTCTTTATTTTGCCGCTCTATTCTTGTTATATTGTCTGGGGTGGTTTTCAGATGTGTATTTATGCAAAATGCCTCTCATGCTAGACTGGCATGATTATTTCATGCATGAGGTCTATAAAGCTATCAACTACTGTCACCGTTAGAACTCGGTTAATCGGAACCGTTCCTTCCATTCCCTTGATGTATGTATTTCCTTTGTTAAATATTCTGCACTTCAGATATTTGCCTTCTTTTATTTATTTGGGGTAAAAATTAAATTGACATGCTTTCATAGGAAAGAACATGGTATGCTTAATATGCTAGAAAACTCTGGTTACTGATCAAGATAATAAGCCATCTCCTGTTGAAAAATCATTTCTCTCGTGGTGCTCTCATGGCCACAGAGATGGTAAAGCCCTTTGTGCTAGCAGTTCAAGACTAATATCATGAGATCAAAGGTTTCAATTCTGTGATAAGAAAACCAAACGAACTTTAAATTGGTTTTTTGTTTTAATTTCTGACTTTAAAATTGATTGGCCTCAGTGACATTACATTAAGCTCGCATATATGATGTAATTACTCCTGAGACCAGGCTAGCCCAGCAAATTTTGACTGTTAAATTACAGCAGATGACGAGAGACTGATGTGTGGAACTAAGCGGAGGAGGGGAGTTCAACCTCGGATCGGTCTCCACGAACATCATTATCATCATCCCATTTGGTCGATCTGTAGTAGATTCCATAGAGTATGAGCTGGATCAGACCAGATAACGCACCCAGGCCATTGGGAAGCTGTCAAAAGATCAACAAACTGATAATTATGGGGAAAAAAAAGTGAAAAAGGCTAACCCAGCATAGATTCGTTTCCACAAATCGTGAGGGAAAAGAGAATTTCTGCTCATGATTCACTGGAGATAATATGCATGAAAAAAAAGAAGAAAAAGTTAGCTTCTGTCAATGGTGACCTACCACGAGGTTGATATCGAAATCCAGTAGTCCGTAAATCAACCAAATCAGCCCGTTGGTGAAGTTAGCGAGAGAGAGATAGAATGGCATGTACTTCACACTCTTCGTCTTGATTACCATTCTCTGTCAAATGTGTGTAAAATAAATAAAAAATACCATGAAAGAACAAGGAAACTTGCAGTGAGTTTAAATAAACAAAAATGATAATTAAATGGAAGAACATGCAAGGACAGGCATAGAAAAAATAAGACATTTCATTTGTTTGTCTTGCTAATTTAAATAATTAAATTCAAAAACTAAAATTCAAAACATGTTTTTGAGAAATATGGGATGACACTTATTTGTTTTTCAGAAAATAATATTATTGAGATAAAATCGATCGATCGATCTGCATCCTCAAACTCTGTCCTGGCTATTTTGTATTTTACTAATAAATAAAATGGTATTGGAGGTGAGGTGGCCAGCTTGAATATCCTTCAGCCATTGCATGCTATCTTAATAATCGACAAAATAAAATAAACTCCATGCATGATCGATGCGCACACGTACCATGACCGTCAATGGTGAAGAGTACATACAGATGTTGAAGATGATACACAGTATCCCAACAAACATTGCCCTTGTTTTCGAGGTATGGAAGGCGAAAACGGTAATCAGGATCACGATGGCCATGAAGATCACTTCGATGACGAGCTCAACGATGATCCGGGTCTGGAATTTACAAATAAATTATAATGAATACAGATTCTTGAATGAAATTTACAGAAAAAACTAAAGATTCCAGCGTGCGTACTTTCTTTTTCCCGGGAGAGAATATGAAGAAGATGGCGACGTAGATACACTCTATGACAAAACCAATTCCGTTGATTGTAACCACGAGGGTGTTATTGTGAGTGATGAGGGGCAAGCCATAGAAGATCCACATTGCGCAGTTGAGCAAAGTGGCTACATAGGGATCGGATTTGAAATCTTTCACTGCCTTTTCCTTTATTATCTTCACAAATGTGGGACTGCATGCAAAATCAATATTTTCCCATTAATTCAGTACTGATAATTAGCTAGACCAGATTCCCACCATGGGAGGAGGGATTAGAGCAGGAGGAGGATCTTACACGGGGGAGAGAAACAGGAGGAAAGATATAACGTTTCCTGCAGATTAAACAGAGATGAATGTAAGAGCTAGCTAGGTTTAACGTACGACCCTGCATGCACATATGATACCGTCAAGAAAACAAGAACAGCCTGGTGGCTTTAACCTTTCTCGGGTCTATGATCTTAAGAGTGCATTTACATACAATATATATCAAAACATTATCGAGGTTAATAATATGATCAGTTCTTGCAGAAGAACAAACCGATGAGGCCAATAATGGTTCTAGTTGTGGCTGTGTCAGTCATCTTCGCAACTTTCCGATGAATATCTGAAAAAGTTCAAGCCCTCTCTCTCTCTATCCGGAATCAGATCAGGAAGACGAGGCCTGCTATGAAAATGGAGGAGAAAACTTGGCCAAGACACAGGTGGAGATTTGAAGCTTGCCTGTATGCATGGAATCCGCAGGGGAGCTCAGCTTTTCTTTATAGGGATGTGGCTAGACTTGTGCCCTAAATTTTCGACATGATTTGATGGATAAGACAGACGACAGCGGTGAGAGATCATGGCCTGGTGCTCTCTGTGGTAATTATTTTTTTGTTTAATTAATATGTTTGAAACGAGGCTGGCATTTCCCCATAGCTAGTTATCGCTAGTTATGATGAGGTATCCTAGGAACCAAATCCGAAAATGCAATGGTTTTGGGTGGGGTTGAGACTGCCTCCATTAAAATTCATGTTGATCATGCAAGATTTCAAAGTTATCTTTAGATTTATACAAATTTTTACTTCGGTTTTTATTTTTTATTTTTTTTTATTTCTTTGTAAAATATTGATTTCTTTAATTTAATTGTTCAATCCCAATTTAAGATATGCTTTTTTTTTTCTATTCAATCTGGTCCTTATTTTTTGGATTTTTTTTTTTATCTTTTGTTAAATTTATTTTTCTTTTCAACACCACTCTTTAATCAAAAAATTATTTGTGTTTCTGAATTCAAACTTGATCCTAGTTCTTTTCATTATTTTTTTTTGTTGAATTGCTTTTGATTTTAAATATTACCCTTATAAAATTTATTTTGTATTTGAATTTCGATCTTTATTTTAATTTCTATTTTTATTGTTAATCCTTTTGTATACTTGATTTTTTTAAAAAAAAAAATCTTCTTTCAATATTATACCAGAATAATATTTTAATGAGAATAATCTTTATTGATGGATAGAAAATTAAGTTTTATAATTTTTTTAAAGAAGTTTTTTTGGTCTATTAACTTGGTTCATAAGCTTAAGAAAATAATGGGTTGACATTGATTTTTTGTTAAAAAAAATAGGTTTTATGATTTTTTTTGTTAGTTTTTCTATTTGATTTTCTCATTCACATGAATTAGATCTTGAATTTGGTATGATGACTTGGGTTTGCTCATTTTTAATTACCAGAGTTATATATTTATCA